>OX359274.1:605000-972665 GCA_947179155.2 Hedera helix | reverse complement strand
CACCGAACCCGAGGTTCAAGGGACCCGGATTTGGGGGCTTCACAAGACCCGACTCGACCCGACCTGGTTTGGATTATTTATTTTTTCTGGAAATAGGACACTGCGCCGCGGCGCAGTGTTTTATACTGCAACACGGCGCCCCGGCGCTGTACTGCAGTATGTTGCCATTTTTGCAGTTTTTTGACAGTTTTGATACTTTTTGATCAAACATTGATAAAATGAAATCTACACATCCAAATAACACAAAATCAGTGTTAATGTGTTCCTAACTTCTTGTTTTACAATATTCTATGGTTCGGTCGTCTTTTTGAAAACGTTTTACACGAAAATTACGGATCGAACCACTTAGGGTTTAAAAACGACATCCTTTGCGGTAATAGCTATAACTTCTTTGTTATTCAATATTTTTGAAAGGTTCAAAAAGGGTTTTTCTTTAAAACTCATAGATCTAGCTTTCTAGCCATAAAAATCCAATTTCTGATTTGTACATTTCAAAATACAACGTTAAACACGACACGTATTGTTAGGGTTTTACCGGTAAAAAGATGTTATGAACATTTCTACATCTTTTATGCATTTTTCACATACCAAATCATGTTATAAACACATAGAGCTATAAATATACATATATTACATAGTTAAATACATCTAGAGCATCAAAATGAGTTTTGATCGGTTAAAAATAGATTTTAATCGATTAAAACGCATATAGGCTATAAAAATGAAATAAGAAATGGTTGGAGAACTTTTAAACCTTGATGTTTTGTGTGCTCTCCTTCTCCTCCTACCAAAGTATGATATGAGGTTGTTGGACATCCACCAAGCTCAAACTCTAGCTCTTTCTCTTAACACTTAGGTGTTTTCTCTCAAATGCTCACAATTGCTCTCTATTTTTCTTTCTAGCAAACTTCAAATGAACTAACAAACATAGAACAAGTGTGGATTGTTTCTTTTATAGTCATCTACTAACACGCCATTAACTCACTAATTCACCCTTGTTAGGCAAATTAGGTGCTAATTATCATTACTATTTGATGGATTGACTAGTTGATTGACTAGAGTTGTTCAACCACCACATCTTGGAGTCTATTTTAAGCAACAAGGCAACACAAGTCACCCCCATGTGGGCCCCCCTCTTTGGCCGGCCATTGTGCCATTTTTGGCACAATTTTTATTTATTTTTATTGCTTTAATGTTCATATATTCATCTATATATATATATATACTTATATATATATACATTGACCAAAGTTTTGACTTCATTTGGACTCCACATTGGGCTTGGGAATAAATTCTTTTAGGCTTATTCAATTAAATTGTTTGGGTTCAATTTAAATAACACATTGGGCTAGCATTGAAATAACTATGCTACATTCACTTAAAATAAGCATTGAGCTTGTTTAATTAATTATATGAGCTAGTAATTAAATTAATTACATGGGCTACTAGGTTAATATCTTGGACCTAGTTTGTTAACTCATTTGGATTAAAAATATAATCCAATTAGATTTGCTTTAATTAATTATACCCTTGCTTTAATTCTTTAAATAAATATACGCATAGTACAAAAATTTTAAATTCATTGCTAATTATATATTAATTATAATTACAATGTATAATGAAATTCGTGATCATTACAGTAACTAAAGATAATAATCACAGTAACGTAAAATTAATTGGAATGACGAAAGATAAATAAAATTATCTTAATTATTTAATGTTAAAATAACTTGGCATGGTACAGAAGAGGTAATTATCATTTCGAATAATTATTTAATAATCTTGAAATAAATTTACATGATATTTTATGTGAATGAAATATCTTTATTTTAGTGAATTTATAACTATAAATAATAAAACATTATTAAAATAATAAAATTTTATGAACTTGAGATATCACGTAATATTATTTTCGAACCATCTAATAATTTTTGAAAATTTTTAAGCTTATTCAAAAAATTTATTCGCTAGTTTTACTCATAAAAAAAAACAAAAAAATATGATCTTATTTTATTTATATTTTATAAATGAGATAGAATTATACTCCTTTATCTTTTATAAAAATAAAATTTATGAATAAATTTTAACGGTAAATGTAAAATCACCCATAATTTTTCTATCATTCCCCGTTTCCTACGGTAGTAGTACTGCTGGCTGTACGGAACTCAGCATGCTAGAAGAGGTGTCATGCCATGCCATGGGTATATGAATGAAGTCCAAGAAGAAATTGGTTATTTTTGGATGGCTCCATACTGAAAAGTTGAGCGAAATGACTAGATTCATCGTACCATCTCTACCAAGTAGTAATAACTTATAAACATGAGGTGAATCAATCATTATGGTAAGTAATTACTATTAAAAATAAATTTTAGAATATAAATTTAAACATATATTTTAATTTTATATAAGTATAAAATTTATCACTAAAATTCGTATTAAATTTTACTTTTTATTGATAAAAATAAAATTTATGTTCAAAATTTATATTTATAAACTTGTCCTATAACTAATAATACTCCAGTAATTACCGTAATTAATTAATTAATGCCGATAGTTTTCAATTCAATTGAAGCCGTTTAATACGTACTCTACGATTCTCATATCTTCCTATAATTTGAAAGATACATACATACATCATGTATTACGGGGCCTCTCTCTTGGGATTATATATATATATATATATATATATATATATATATATATATATATATATATATATATATAAACAAACCCCTCCCCCTTCTCCTTCATCATCCACCCCCGCCCTCTTTCACTCACAACTTTTTTTAATACGATTCTCTCTTCTCTCTCCACTATCAGTAATAATGGCGGGCATTCACCACAACAACAATTCTGTTTTCTCGTCATCCAACAACAAGAGATCATTCGCTAATTCCGATGATGTCCACGTCGTCCCCAAAAAGCAAATGAAACCCTTTTGGGAGGACCCCGCGGCCGCTTTAGCCAATGCCCGCCACGAGTTCGGCGAGCACGGCGGCGTTAACATGTCTATCGAGGCCTCCGCCACTTTCACCGTCATGGAACCCGAAACCATGAGCCGCATGTTCTCCGGCGAATTGGGCCCCGATCGCGACTTCTTCATCTACAGCCGTCATTTCAACCCCACCGTCCTCAATCTCAGCCGTCAGATTGCCGCCCTCGAGGGCACCGAGGCCGCCTACTGCACCGCCAGCGGCATGTCGGCGATTTCCTCGGTGCTGCTCCACCTGGTCAGCAGCGGCGAGAACATCGTGGCCTCCCAGGCTCTCTACGGTGGGACCCACGCCCTGCTGACCCACTTCCTGCCGAGGTCTTCCAACATAACGACGACGTTTGTGGACGTGAGGGATTTTGAGAAGGTGAAGGCGGCGATCGTGGAAGGGCGGACCAAGGTGCTGTATTTCGAGGCCGTGTCAAACCCAACGCTGACGGTGGCCAACATCCCGGAGCTGTGCAGGATAGCGCACGATAAGGGAGTGAAAGTGATCGTCGACAACACCTTCGCGCCGATGTGTCTATCTCCGGCTCGGCTCGGTGCTGACGTGGTCATTCACAGCATCTCCAAGTATATTAGCGGTGGGGCCGATATAATTGCAGGTACGTTCATATATTTGTTTGTTTGGGTTGATTCATTTCGTCTTATTATCCTACACGTGGCATGAAACGAAGACAAACAAATCCATTGTTAATAAGACGTAGTTTTGTTTTGATTTATTTAAGTGCTTAGTTTAGTTAGTTGGATAGACTAGCCTGTTTAGTATGTCACAGAAGACATAGAATTACAGGGATATATATATATATATATATATATATATATATTGATTTTAGAGACTAATTAATCAGAAGGATCCATGTGTTAGTAGGCCTTCTTGCAGTTACTTACAAATGAATCATAAATCCAAATCTGCCACATCCTCAAAAATGAAGTTATTTGTTGTTTTCAAAAAGAGGAGATATTTTTTTACAGATGAACAATTTTTATGTTATAGATAACTTTAAAATTCAATAGACACGGACATCATTACTCATGATTCTGTATTTATTTTAAAGTCTTTCTTCTCATCGGTTCGTTCGAAACTAGTTGTGGATCACATGGTGCATATTATTGCATGAAGTGTTATGCGGTGGTCTCACATGCAACCCCCTCCCTTTTGTTAGTTTTAGCATTTACTTTCTCCAACTGGTCACTTAATATTTTCTCGCATGTGAATACTTGTCCTTTTTGGGCAGCAACCCTGTTAATTTGATCAGGAATATATATATATATATATATATATATATATATATATATATATATATATATATATATATATTATGTTTGCAGGTCTTGTCCTTTTTGATCTATGTTGTTTTTGACAGAAGTCATTCCTGCTAGATTCTCATGCATGTTTAACTATCATTTATGCTAATAGACTAGATAATCTTATCTTTCTGCCGATATGTTTTTAAGTCACTGCTTGTATTATACTACTACTGCTACTACTACTTGTACTGCTATTTTTTCCCCACAAGATCGCGTGCAAGTTGTTTCCTGATAAGCTAGCTAGTTTATTTTCTCTCTCTTTCTCTCATTCTTTAATGGAGCTACCCTCTGTCCCATCATTAAGATTCCTTTTTCAAGGTTCTAGCTCCAAGAATTAATAATAATTGGAATGGATTCCTTCCATATAAACTGAGACAACCCACCCAGATTCCATTTCTACCATATTATTCTCCATTCCACCAGGGTGAAGTCACGTAGGAGGTTGTGGGGTCAATTGATCTTATTGATTTTTTTGTTTGTTTTATAATATATGGTAAAATTTTAAATTTTTAAATGTTATATACAAATTGAACCCATTGAAATTTTATAAGTTTTTTAATATATGAGGTTAAATTAAAAATTTATAATTTTTTCACTTAAATCTCAATCTCATATTATTTTTACCTCCTCTATATATCATATAATCTTCCTAAACTAAATAATAATTAATTTTATATTATTTTTTGAAAGAATTAATTATTTATAAATAGTTTGTCTTTAGAAAAGTCTATTAGGAGTCAATAGGATATATATATATATATATATATATATATATATACATGCATATAAATATATATAGAGTTAACAATTATTATATTATCATTGTAATCAATAATATGTTACATATATATAACTTGAAAGTATAAAATTATTTAAAAAAATTGGCTCGAGAGCGCTGTCCCCGAACCCCCACAAAATTATTTATAGCCATACAAATTTTTTGACTCCACTAAACTGAAAGTCTGGCTTCGCCACTACATTCCACTACTTCATTTTTTAATTTGCTTCTACCATCAAGAAACAGAACAACTAATTTATATTTTCTTTTTTACAACGGGGCTAATTGGACGATTTCCAAAAAATGTGAAATGATCATCTGCATACTACCCCCAATTTAAGTACAAGTACACTACATCTATTTTAACAATTAAAAAATAGAGCAAAATATTGAAATCTGTATAATATTTTACTTTTTAATAATTAAGATAAATTACTGTTGATTTTATATTTAGATGTTTTGTAACTATCCTACCACTATTTCCTAATAGGGAGTTCAACTGCCAAGCAGAAGAAGTAGTAACAGAGACACTACACTGTTCCTTCTCCTCTGGATTACCTTTTAATTGTCTATACTAGTTGCTAGTCCCCCGTCGGTTTATCAATCAAAATAGTAGCCTCAGAAGTACAATGAACATACTTGTGATTTAGTGTAATACTCCTTTCAATGGACAGGCGCTGTCTGTGGGCCAGCAAGCCTAATGAACTCCATGATGGACCTTCATCAAGGGCCTCTAATGCTATTGGGCCCAACCATGAACGCAAAGGTTGCTTTTGAACTATCAGAGAGAATCCCTCACTTGGGCCTTAGGATGAAGGAGCATTGCCACAGGGCTTTGGTTTTTGCTACGAGGATGAAGAAACTGGGCCTGAAAGTCATCTATCCAGGCCTCGAGGATCATCCGGATCATGCTCTATTGAAGTCACAGATAAACAAAGAGTATGGGTACGGTGGGATTCTTTGCGTGGACATGGAAACTGAGGAAAGGGCTAACAAGTTGATGAACCTTTTGCAAAACACCACCCAATTTGGACTCATGGCCGTAAGCTTGGGCTACTACGAAACCCTCATGTCTTGCTCTGGTAGCAGCACAAGCAGTGAAATGAATGATGAAGAGAAAGAGCTGGCCGGGATTTCCCCGGGGTTGGTCAGGATGTCGATTGGCTACAGCGGTACCTTAGAGCAGAGGTGGAGTCAGCTCGAGAAGGCACTTTCCAGACTTCAATACTCCAGCTTATTGCAGAAGAATTAACTAAGGTTGGGCTTCGTATGGACTAGTATTTCAATAATCAAATCTAATATGAGAGTAGTAGGTTGTTGGCTCAGCTTTAATGGGTTGTCATGTAAAAATGCTTGGACTTGTTTGTATCGAAAGTTATGCTGTATTGGACTAGTTGTTGGATAATGTAGTACTAGTTTTATGCATGCATGTTTCTTTGTATACAGAGTTGCATGCGTACTATCGTCAGGGTGAAAGCCCAGCCAAAGCCCGAAAACTGCATTCTAAGTCCATATCACCGGGTTGGGCTTGAGGCTAATGTTATTGTCTTCTACTCTATCCTATGACGTTTAAGGAATACATTTGATGACTAGACTTTTGCCTTTATGTGTGGTTGTGGACCTTGTGGTTTGTGGTGGAGGTGTTGAATTTTCCACTAAGAAAGGTGCTTTACCAAAAAACAAATCTATCTAGATTTTGTTGTTGGTCACGTCACACGAGAGACACGTTGTTACATATATATATATATATATATATATATATATATATATATCTAGAGCTTGGTATCTTAGTTTAAGATATATATATACACCAATGATATGGGATCGGACGGGACGGGACGGGATGGAAAAGAAATATTGATGACTTTTCAATCATCTATATTTGCATTAACTAATGGAGCAGTATATGCTAATGAATATTTTGATCGTGTGTTGTGTTCATCACACACTTAAATCTTCAATAATACCATATGTCATGACATAACATTAAATGCTGGCTATAAGCAGTCAAATTTTTCTTTCACCCATTGTACTAGCTACTCTTTTTATTTATTGACGTTGTTATTGTATATTAAGGTCGATCCCCATCCATTTCTCTACTCTTCTTTATATATCAAATTAAGAGCAGAGGGAGTATTACTTACGAGCAAAAAAACATTCAAAGTTGGTAGAGCATCCCAAATTAATTATGACCTTGAGAAGATATATGTATGATGACAGAGTATTATTATTATTTATTTGTTTACTTTAGTGGTACGTAGTATATTTCTAAACTATATATATATATATATGTATATTTCGGCTGCGAATCCGCTAAGATATGACGCGCAGCGATCTGTTTGGAAGCTTTACCTACTTTTGGAGATGCCCTATTTCATGTTTCATTTTTGGTATGTCCTATGTTTCATCAACCGATTTGTCCACAAAACGCATTCCGGCTTTAATTTAATATTACTATCTCCTACACCGAGTCAGGAAAGAATTTTAGTGGGTCAAGATTATTATATAGCTATCAATAATTTAGCATAACATAACGTGTCACTTTAATTTTATTCATGTTGTATACAACAGGTAGTCTATTTGTTTAAAAATTAAAGATATATTTTATTTTTTAATCCCTTTTAAAGTTGGTATATATTATTAGTTAGTCTGTTTTTAAAACTAGATATATATATATATATATATATATATTATTTAATTTATTCTAAAATTAAAAAAATATATTTAAATTATAAAATCATATGAAATTTTTATTACATCATTATATATTTTGTAGAGTAAGTGCTACAATGTCACTATTACTATATTTCTAACAAATGTTATAAATGTTAATGTTTTTAGACTCGGACCGGTTATCGAACCGGAAAGGATACCGTATGGATGAATCATTGGATCAACCAGTGGTTGAATATTTATTGACCCGGTGAAGTCATTAATATATAATAAATAATAAATATATTAGTTATTATTATATATTATATATAATATTTAGTAAATATATAAAATTAATCAATTTATCTATAAAAAAAAATTAAACTTATTTGTATAATATTTATTTTATACAATTCAAATAAATATTAAATCTATATATTTTGGACTCTAACTTATTAAAAATAAATAAATTAATAAAGCAAAAAATGTCGAACTCTTTGACTAATACAAGGACATGAATGAATGAGGAGGTTATAGTGAAGTAGCGGTACTGGACCTACTGGTATGTAATTAAATAAAGGAGCAGGGGGTGGAAGCTCTGTAAAAGTAAGTTAGCGAGGGGAAGTTTTGTAAATCTCTCACCTTTCCGTTCTCTTTCTTCTTTTTTTTCCCCCACAAAATCACTTTTTTGTATGAATCTCTCACCTTTCAATTCTCTTTCTTTCTTTCTCTATAAAATCACCTCATTGTATGAATCCATTAGACTCTGTAAAAGTAAAGGTGGCAAGGAGAACTTGTTTATGCACAAGATCGACAAATAGTGTTGGAGCAAATATATGGCCGAGGCCAATTGACTGGGAAAAGTAATACTCCTAATACCATTTCTCATTTGCTATTTTCGGTTAGCTGAAACTAAAGTCCGGCGCTATGGCTCCTCCGCATGACGACAACTCAATTTTTTTAAATTTTAATGTAAGTTTGTGAATCGGGAAAAATCGTAACTTCTGTTTCGATGACTCGGACGGTTCGATCGCTCGGTCATCGATTTTGAACTGGTTATTTGCTAATTCCGGTTCAAAGGGTCAAACCGGTTCATTTGACCTATCGGTTTCCGGTTTAATCAGTTGAACTGACGGTTTCAAATTGGGTATGAGAACATTGACAATTATGTTTGACAAAAAGTTTTTTCTTGAAAATTATCATTTTAAAAATGTATACCTAATTTTATAAATGAGAAGTATTTGATTTCAATGAAATATAATCAATAGTAACATTTTATATACATTCTATTAACCACAAATTTATTTATAAATAGTTAATTATTTAAATACTTTATAAGTAATATAAATGAAATCAATATATTATTTTAGAAGATTAAAGAAAAATATATATATAAAAAGAGATAGGAGTGATATGAAATTGAGAAATTCACGTACATAATATAAATTTGATTTTGTATATTAGAAAAAATATATAATTTTAGTGAGGTCAATTTACATAAAGTTTTTAAAATTTTCATATATTATATTTAAAAAAATTTCTAGTGACCCCACCCACCAATTAGGTGGCTTCGTCCCTGCCTACTACAGTCTCCTTTAAATGATGGTGTATTAGCTAGGTTTTATCTATTAGCAAGCACTGACCATTAAATGATGGTGTATTAGCTAGGTTTTATCTATTAGCAAGCACACAACTAATCCACCGATCTCAAGTACTATTAATCAGTTAATTACTAGCTAGATTGCAGTTGAACTGGCGTTGTCGTCAACCACCATATATCTCTATCTAATGCAACATCATTATGATACATGTATACTCCCTCCTTCAATTAACTGAAAGTGTCCTTTGCCAAATAAGTTTTTTTTTTTTTTAATTTTTATTGCCTTAAAAAGGATTTCATTTCTTTATATTTGATATAAATATTAATTCTTATTTATATCACAATTTTATTATTGTAACTATTTAATTAAGAATAAATTTGAAGGTAAGTAATCTTAAAAATTATAAATCTTGGTAAACAAGACTATTTTTTATATGTTACGAAGGGAATAATATTAAACTTACTTTAGGTACAAAACTGCCGCCCGAATCTATGGGCCTGGCTGCTGAATTATAAAACTAGTAGTGGTATTATCTCGATCTCTTTTCCAAATGATTGTGTCACTATCATATTCAAGATCGCACGCACTTAATTCACATCGGCTATATATATATATATATATATATGATGCTACCTTCACCTGCGGTCGAGAGAAGAAGCTGTTTAATTATGTAGTTTTAAAAAGGATAAAATTTAAATTATTGATAATTATTAAAATAATAAATATCATTAAAAATAAAAATATTATTAAAATAAGCGTAAAAGTGTCGGACATATATATAACTTAAAGACATACATACATAATTACATATACATATATAAAATTAAAATTTGTACACTTCGATATTCAGGTGCAGAGAATGCACGTGTATTCGCTAGTTTAACCCAAATCTACGGCGTCGAAGTATAGGTGCAAGGGGGCTTGCCATTTCACAAGAAAGCCTTAGCACCTCCGAGAGATCCACGGGATTGTGATCAGATTGGAGTGCATGAAATTCATGCAGGACGGATGCTACCCAAAAGCTGACCGTGGTCAGACCCAATGCCTTACCCGGGCAAGCCCTTCTGCCCGACCCAAATGGTGCCAGCCTGAGATCAGAACCCATCACTGACAAGTCCACATCGGGATGCCCAGTCATGAACCTTTCTGGCATGAAGTTTAATGGATCTGTCCACACTAATGGGTCCCTTGTGATGGCCCACATGTTCACCATGGCCGTGGTCCCCGCTGGCACGTGATATCCATCAATGGTTGCATCAGTGATTGCTAAACGGGCCCATGAGAGTAGTGGGCCAGGAGGGTGCAACCTGAGAACTTCCTTCACCACAGCCAGAAGGTATACCAGTGACGGAACATCAGATTCCGTCACAGGTCTCGACGACCCAACGATGCGATCAAGCTCTTGATGCACCCTTGATTGGATATCTGGGTGGAGTATCATTCTAGCAAGGATCCATTCGATCAATACCGCTACTGTGTCAGTCCCTCTGAATATCATTTCCTACAATAAATTAAGAAAACAATTATTTGATTAGTACCAAATACGAACGTATATATACGTTCATGCATGCTGCATGCATGCATGCAAGAAGTAAATGGAAGACCGGTTAGGATTTAGCAAAAGTAGAACTGGATCCCTATATATATGTTTGTTTTCTTTCTCTAGCTAGGTACGTATATTTAAGTTTTTGGATGGAATGATTATATGTTAACAGAAAAGCACAAGAGTAAAAGTTGGACATATATATATGGAAAATGGATATTTTATACTAACCCAAAGGACGGCCACCATATCCTGATCTGATAACTTATTAGGTCCATGTTGAGAGAGGAGAACATCTACAAAATCGTGCTTTCTTTTGTTCCCGAGGGCCGATCCCGCTCCATCTCTATGCTCGGATATAATTCGGTTAACAAACTGATTCACTCTAGGGACTAGCTTGGAGCATCTGAGCCGGATGTTCTGTGGGTCAAAACTTGACAGCCAAGGAAGGTGGTCACACCAGTTGAGTTGCCCTAATAGGTCATAGCCTTCTTCTACAAGCTCACTAATTTCCCTCGCTTCACTATTAACGGATGACCCCTGCACTTCATATTCACGCCCAAACACCAAGCAAATCATGTTGTTCAAAGAAGCTCGTTTGAGTATGCTTCGAATATTATAGCATTCTCCATTACTACTACTATTACTACTTATTTCTTGTACCATCTGATTTGCAATTTTGGATCTATGTGCTTCTGAGAGGTTCATTTGCTTGGGGCAGAAAAGATGAGTGGCTGCAATTCTTCTCAATGTTCGCCAGTAAACTCCATAAGGCGCGAACCCGATTGCTCTGTTGAACATTAGACTATAAGCAGATTCCTTCACCGGACGATCCGCAAACACCCAGCTGTTCAATATTTCTTTGGCCACGTCCGGATGGGAAGTCACGATTACTCGGGTCTCACCAAGGCTAAAAGCCATGAGCCGCTTTGCTCTCAACGACTGGGCCATGGTCTTAAGCTGTTGATGAGCTAGGTTAGCCATGAGGTTCATGCTACCAACAACCGGTAATCCCCGTGGCCCGGGGATTATTGGAATTGGATGGGCTTTGGTTATTCCCTTCCACCAAAAGTAGTATTTTCCCCATGCTGGGCCGCCAGGGTATGCCCAATAGACCAAAGACATTGATAGCCAAGAAAAGAAAATGAACAACAGAAGGTAAATAATGATATTTCCAGATAATATAGCTGGTTTGCATTTGGAAGCTAGGAGCAAAACCCATAAGTTTTCAGTATGTGTTTCCATGGCGGAAAGAGAAGGGTTTTAAGGTGTGAGAGGCTATACTATGAAAGGGAAGTTCTTAAATTTCCTCGTTTGGCCTAAACCAATAAGTGTCAAATGGGTTCTTTTTATAGAGGCCGGGATGGATCATTGAACTATTTTTTTTATTTTTATTTTTAATTTTAAAATTTATAAATCAATTTATGATTAAATAAAACTCTATATGGTACGTTGCTGAGTATTGGGTAACTCAATTAATTGCATATTTTCTCAATCCGTATAACTAAGTAGTTATAGGAAAGTGATAGATGAATATTTTTTAATTAAAATGCAAAAAACACTATTAGTAAAATACAGAATACGTTTATTATCTTTCTTAATTATTTTATCTGTTCAATTATATACAAAGCATGCGTTTATTATCTTTCTTGATTATCTTATATGTTTATGTACAAAGCATGCACGAGCAATAAGTAGGTGGCTAGCTTCACCAAACTAGCTTTTAATATTTCGAATTAGCAATTAAATTTAAAAAATCTTCAATCTCTTTTATAATCACACTCTAATTATAATAACATCTCTATGATTTTAAAATTCATAATATATATTGCAAATTAGAGACTCGTGTGCCCAATCCCTAATGAAAATCACAAGGGAGATTAAAATCGTAAACTCTTTTGAATTAGTAATTTAGGAAATTATTATTTTCATGAATGGATGCTAATATTTTACAAGATTTCTCTTCAATAAATGTGATGATATTCAGGGGAAAAAATCTCGACAAAATATCTACTTGTTGACGCCTGATTCTGTCGGGCAGTCCTGCTGGCCGTCCGGTAAGAATACCTGCACAAAAGTCCGAACGGCTTGGGCCGTTGGTGGACTCCTCCGGTGTGAGTATTAGTGAAGGTATATGGAAAAGTCAACAATGGAGGTCTGAATATCTAGTGTAGCAAATTATGCGTTACCCTTCTCTCCATTGTCAACTGGGTATTTATACTACGTACCTGATTAACGGTCACCTGTGTAACGGTTCTGACCATTACACTAGGTAGTTATGATACATGTACGTTTCATCCTTCACCCACGTGCTGTAAGCCCACTAGGAAGGTTACCAGGCTGACGGTCTATTGGGCCTGGCCCAATGTCATTTCCTGGATCAGGCCTGGTTAAATATTCATCCTAACATTGCCCCCCACTCCTCCAGTATATGAATGTGCTGGGGGAGTAGAATGAAACCTTCCGAAGAAAAACTCCATCGGGAGCCCGGAGGCATCAGACCGATGGGAAATATCATTCGGGAGCCCGGAGGCATTAGACCGAAGAGGAACTCCATCGGGAGCCCGGAGGCATCAGACCGATGGGAAATATCTTTCGGGAACCCGGAGGCATCAGACCGAAGAGGAACTCCATCGGGAACCCGGAGGCATCAGACCGAAGAGGAACTCCATCGGGAGCCCGGAGGCATCAGACCGATGGGAAATATCATTCGGGAGCCCGGAGGCATTAGACCGAAGAGGAACTCCATCGGGAGCCCGGAGGCATCAGACCGATGGGAAATATCATTCGGGAACCCGGAGGCATCAGACCGAAGAGGAACTCTCTATCGGGAGCCCGGAGGCATCAGACCGATGGGAAAGCTTTTGGGTTAAAGACTTGGGCCTTTGTTATCTGGGTTTCACGCCTTGGATAAGACCTTGGGCCTTTGTGTCAATCAAGCCCAAAGTCTTATATTCTCAACCCAATCGAACCGGCCCAAAAGTTTGCCCAGACGTTTCATATGGCAATTTATTACTTTTTGAATTTTGAAATTGGTGCCCAATCAATGGTGAAGCATACGCGGGAAGGAGCATTTATTACGCTGCAGTTAATAGCGCGCGTGCGCCCCATCCGTCAGATCTTTTCCATCTGAACCGTTGCAACGTTTGGATCACGATAAAAGGATTCCTTTCCAACAGATCATCTTTTTATCAGAAGCAACTTATCACGAGAGAAAGGACGTTTGAGAGAGAATAACTTCATTCCCAGCCCAGATTCTGTCGTTCTTGCTCTGCTATTTTTCGATCAATCTCCTTTCTGAAATCAAGTAAGTTTTTAACCCTCTTTTCCTCAATTTCTCATAATGACTAGGAGTACTCAAGATAAAAGGGCACAAGCTTCGTCTTCCCGGGTTGAGGACGAAGTTACTGTTGCCGAAGCGGGAATTCCAGAGGGTCAACCTTGGAAACCGGTAGTCGTTGAGCGCATGAGGGATGTAGAGGAGTACAATAGGAACAAATACTTTAACATCAAGTATAGAGTAGCCAATATCCCATCTTCTATCCGGAACCAGTATTTCGACCTAGCCCAAACAGAATTTTATATCCCCAATGCTTATGAAATCAAAAGACCCGGGGCTGGGGAGAGGATGTACTACCAACTCGAGGGGGGTTGGATCCCGATCCATAGGCAGTCACTGCTTTATGGGGTCCGATTCCCTCTTCGCCCCTTCATATTAGAGCTACTTCATACGACGGGGCTCAGTTTGAATCAACTATCCCCCAACTCCTTCATCCATATAAATAGCTTCATCGCCTTTTGCTTTTCCGAATCAACCATCCCCGCCATAGATTTCTTCTTTCAATTCTTTTCCGTTACGAATAATAAGGAAAAAGGGTTTTATACTGTAATAAAGAACCCTGGGAGGGATACCCTGATGGAGACCCCTTCGAGTAATAAAGGGTGGCACGTGGACTGGTTCTTCATTAAGGGGCCGGACACTGAGATGGTAGGACCTTGGTCAGACCCGAACAAAGACCAGCTGAATCCGAAGAGAATCTCTCGGGCACGGTTAGAAGAGTTCGAGGTCTTATATTCCAAGAGACCATCTGTGAAGTGGGACCGAAGTCTCCTTAATGACCAGGACTGGTTATACTCCTTCGGTTGTAAGTATTCTGTCATGACTGCTCCTTTATTCTGAATATTTTGGTATACTCATTCTGTTGTTCTGATTGTGTTGCAGTGGCTGACCAAGGGAAACACCCCGATAACGAAGCCATAATGGAAGCAGCCGGAGTTTCCAGGGTCAAGATGAGTGCCGCCGAGAAATTGAAGGTAAGCCGAAGCTTGAGGGCTGCAAAGCCCAAAGACTCTACTGTTGCTGTTGCCAATCCCGAGACGGGCTCGGGATCTCCTCAGGTGGATGATACTATCAAGCCCACCGAAGGAGAAAAGTCTGCTGCCAAAGACTCGGGGGCCAGCAGACCGAGAGTAAAGAGGAGGAGGTTGGTCCTGAGATCCGTGCTGGAGGCACGAACCCAGCAGGCCCCATCCTCCCAAGCTGGGACGACGACCAATCCTCCTGCCGAGCAGAACGTCATCAGGCAGCCAGAGGAACCCGTTGCTGCCCCTCCTCAAAATAAAGGGAAAAGACCCGCTGAAGGTCAAGAGCCTTCAAGCACCCAAGGAGGTCCGATGGATCCCCCAATATCGTCCGGGGGTCCTAGGACCGAGGAGGGGGTCAATACGTCTGCCTTGGGTACCTCAATGATTCCCTTCGCCGAAGCCGGTGCCGAGGGGGCTGATCTGAAGACGTTGATGGAGATGCTGTTCTCCTGCCATGCCAAGGTAAAGATCTCCTCATAAATTTCTCCTGTTTGAAGTGATTATAATTCTGACTTGTTCATCGATTGACCATCTCTTTGTAGGGAAATACACTTATCCTGAAAGTGTCCAATGAGCAAAAGGTCCTGGAACGGAGAGCCGATGAGAGCAACAAAAAACTTGCCGAAGCTCTGTCGAACCATAAGAAGACCAAGGACCAGCTGAAAACTCTTCACGATTCCTTCCAAATCATGAAGAAGGATCATGACTCGGCTCGGGAGGTTCATCAAGAAAAGGACAAGGAGATCAGCTTCCTGCAGTCCCGGATAATTGATCTGGAGAAGGCGAATACCCGTGCCCTGGATTTGGTGCAATCCAAAGAGCTCAAGAAAATAGAACTTGAGAAAAATAAAAATGAGCTCGAAGCCCAAGTCCAGAGTCAGAAGATCCTCCTGGCCCAATCGGAAAACATCCTCCAACTTCAGACCGATCAGATGAAGAATCTCAAGGACAATGTCGAACTGATCGTCGAAGGTTGGGCTGCGAAAGAAGCCGATTGGCTCAAAGGGCCGATTGCCTCTGCCTCCCCGAGCGTCTTGATCCCCGAGCTCAAACAGAAGGTGATAGAAGAATATAAGGCCTCGAATCAATTTCAGGCTGATATCTTGCCATCTGTTGCTAATGAATTCAGCGACGGATTCGAATATGCTCGGGAGCTTGCCAAGGAGAAGGGTCATGATCCCGATCAGCTAGGAATTGTATTTCCCGAAGACTGATTTGTGAATACATTGTTTTTGTTGTTGTTTTTATATCATGTAATGCTTCCAGTAATTATCAATGAAATGATTTATCTTTTCCCACTTATCTTTTCTCATGAGTTCGTTCCTATCATCTGTATGTACAACTGTTCACTTATACTGCTTCACCCCCCACTAGCCTGATCGAATGCATATCCGATGAGGCTAGCAAATTAATTTTAAAGTATGTATCAAAACAGTAATACAGAGACCAGATGATAAAAAATATGCTCATGAATATCGAAAAGATGACATGTGATCGGCTAAAAAGAGAGCCTCAAAATTTAGACTATGTACAAAATTTGATCGGCTTCAATAATAGCCTCAAAATGGGACTAAGTACAAAGTGTGAACTACTGATAATACCTACGAAGCCGAATAGCATGCCAAGTATTTGGAACATTTTTTCCATCCATGCCCTGAAGCTTGTAAGTTCCAGCCCTCAGCACTTCGATCACTAAGTATGGTCCTTCCCATGTTGGCATAAGTTTGCCAGTTTCCCGAGGAGTGGATGCGTCAGCTTGTCGAAGGACCAAATCGCCCACATTGAATGACCTGCTTTTAACATTTTTGTTGAAGTGCCGAGCAGTTCGTTGTTGATAAGCAGCCAATCTGAGGACAACTGAGTCACGTTCCTCTTCTAATAAGTCGAGGTTTAACCGAAGACCTTCGCTATTGAGTATTTCGTCGAAGTTTAAGACTCTCGGAGAAGGTACTCCGATCTCAATAGGTATCAGGGCTTCGGAACCATAGGCCATCTTAAAAGGTGTCTCCCCAGTAGTAGTCCGAGGAGTTGTTCGGTAGGCCCAAAGGACATGCAAAAGCTCCTCGGGCCAAGCACCCTTAGCATCCTCCAACCTTCTTTTAATGCCATGAAGAAGTGTTCTGTTCGTTACTTCTACTTGACCATTTGCTTGTGGATGAGCTACCGAGGTCCGTCGATGTTGGATGTTAAGCTCTGTCAAGAATCCCTCGAATGTTTTTCCAACAAATTGAAGGCCGTTGTCGGAAATCAGAATCATCGGGATGCCGAACCGATAGACCACTTGCTCTTTGAAGAATTGAAGGCATGTATGCTCGGTGATCTTGGCAAGTGGTTTGGCTTCTACCCACTTGGTGAAATAATCGATAGCGACGATTACAAACTTCACTTGCCCCTTACCCTGGGGAAGAGGGCCCAAAATGTCTATTCCCCACACAGAAAATGGTATCGGGGAGAGTATAGGGGATAATTCCTCGGGAGGTTGGTGTGGGACGGATGCAAATATTTGGCACTTGTGACATTTTTTGACGAAGTCTTTGGCATCTTCAAGCATTGTCGGCCAAAAATATCCTTGTCGTAAAATTTTATGGGCAAGTGCTTTTGCTCCCACGTGATCCCCGCAGATTCCTTCATGAACTTCCCGAAGAGAATAATTGGATTCCCTAGGGTCGAGACATCGAAGCAATGGGGAAGAGTAAGATCTTCGGTACAGATGGTCATTGTGAATACAGTACTTGGTGGATTTGTGCTTTATTCTTCGGGCCAAAGCTTTGTCTTCGGGCAATTCACCATTCAAGAGAAATTTGAAGATAGGGGTCATCCACGAATCCCCCTGTTCAATATCCATTACTGTCTGAACGAGGGTGCTTGGTTGTTGAAGATTTTCTAGGTATACTGCCCCATCTAACTCCCCCTGATCGGTGGTT
This sequence comes from Hedera helix, assembly GCA_947179155.2. Lineage (NCBI taxonomy): Eukaryota > Viridiplantae > Streptophyta > Magnoliopsida > Apiales > Araliaceae > Hedera > Hedera helix. The sequence continues at coordinate 954,499 of OX359274.1, read as the reverse complement.
GCCAGTTTTGAAAGAACATCGGCCATAGTATTTTCCGATCTGACCACGCCTACTATCTGATACTTCGGGAAAGACGTTAATAATGACCGAACCAGATGCAGATAGGCTTGTAAATGAACTTCCCTTGCTTCATATTCTCCCAGCACTTGCTTTACAACCAGTTGGGAGTCGCTGTAAATTATCAAGTTTTTTACTTCCAGACTTCGGGCCAATTTCAATCCTGCCACTAGTGCTTCGTATTCGGCTATGTTGTTAGTGGCCATGAACCCGAACCGGATAGATTGTTGTACCTTGAAGCCTTCTGGGGAGGTGAGAATTACCCCAGCCCCGCTTCTTGTCCCGGTAGAGGATCCATCGACATATAAAACCCACGCAATCTCCTCGGGGGTTACTGTCACTTCCTCGGACTCAGATTCTTTCTCTTTGGTATCCTCGGGGAACGAACACTCGATAATGAAATCGATGAGAACCTGAGCTTTTATAGCCGTCCGAGGACGGAACTCAATGTTAAACTGACTTAGCTCGATGGCCCATGCTGCCAATCTCCCCGAGGACTCAGGTCTGTAGAGGACTTTTCGTAGTGGTTGATCTGTGAGGACGATGATAGTTCGCCCCTGGAAATAATGCCTCAGTTTCCGACTGGAGATAACCAGTGCGTAAACCAACTTCTCTAAATTTGGGTACCTTGTTTCAGCGTCCCGAAGAGCATGGCTTACGTAGTAGACTGGCTTTTGTCCTTGCGAATCTTCTCTGATCAATGCTGACCCAACTGCCAAGGATGTGGCAGACAAGTATAGTTGTAGATCCTCCTCAGGCAATGCTTTGCTCAATATCGGAGGTGAGGAGATATATCTTTTAATCTGCTCAAAAGCCTCTTGGCATTCTTCGGTCCATTGAAAAGTTTTCTGATTCTGAGCTCCTTTGAGAGTCCCGAAGAATGGGAGACATTTCTCTGCTAATCGGGCCACAAACCGCCGAAGAGCTGCCAGCCTCCCGGTCAACCGTTGAATTTCTTTGAAGTTCTTCGGTGGCTGCATTTCAAGGATAGCCGATATCTTTTCGGGATTTGCCTCAATCCCTCTTCGGCTAACCATATGCCCCAAAAATTTGCCTGACCCGAGGCCAAATGTGCATTTAGTTGGGTTAAGTCTCATGTTGTTTGTCCTGACATTCTCGAAGCATTCTTTTAGATCGGACAAATGATCATCCTCCTTCATGCTTCGGACTATCATGTCGTCAACATAGACTTCCATATTTCTCCCGATCTGGCTGCTGAACACCTTGTTCATCATCCTCTGATAGGTAGCCCCCGCATTAATCAACCCGAAGGACATGACCTTGTAAGCATATATGGCTCGATGGGTGATGAAAGCCGTCTTTGGTATATCGCTTTCAAGCATGGCTATTTGATTATACCCCGAGAAAGCGTCTAAGAAGCTCATTATGGTGTGTCCCGAGGTTGAATCGATCAATTGGTCTATGCTCGGGAGAGGGTAGTAATCTTTCGGACATGCTTTGTTGAGATCTGTATAATCCACGCACATCCTCCACTTCCCATTGTGTTTTTTGACCAGCACCATATTAGCAAGCCATTCTGGGTAATTGATTTCAAAAATGAAGTCAGCAGCCAAAAGTTTGTCAATTTCATTATCAATTACCTGTTGCCTCTCGGGAGCTATGTTTCTCCGTTTTTGCTTTACGGGCTTGGAGTTCGGATTGACACTCAGCTGATGTACGGCCACAGTTTCGTCAATGCCCGGCACATCGGCTGGGACCCATGCAAAGATGTCAGCATATTCCCGAAGAAGCGAGACCAACCGAGTTTTGGTTTCCTCTCGAAGGTTTGTGCCAATCTGTACAGTTTTCTGATCATCATTTTGAAATAGTGGGACTTCAACTGTATCTTCGGCTGGCGTTGCTAATGGTTCAGTACATCCCTCAGTGAATGGTTCAAGCTCGATCTTCATTGTAGCTTTCTGTTTACTATCACTGGGAGAGGATGTCTGTATGGTCTGCAGATAACATCTTCGGGAAAGATCCTGATCTCCAACAGATTCCCCGATCCCATTTTTGGTTGGAAATTTCATTTTTAAATGGGGGATGGATGTAATTGCTTTTAATGCCGATAGAGTTGTTCTTCCCAAGATGGCATTGTAGTTGCTTTCCACTTGAACCACGTAAAAGCGGACCATAATGGAAGCTTGTTTCGGGGCAGTCCCGAAGATCACAGGCAACTCAATCGTCCCTGCTATACGAACTGGGTTATTCCCGAACCCATATAGAGGGGACTCATTGCAGATCTCCAGCTTTCTTCCCCCCAAGTCCAGCCGATTGTACGCTTGGCTATACAGTACATCGACTGAACTCCCATTATCAACAAGCATCCTTTTCATATCCATGGTGCCGACCTGAGCTGTTATGACCAGTGCATCCTGATGGGGAGTGACCATCCCCGAGGGGTAATCATCATCGGAGAAAGTGATGGGGTCGGTTTTGGCACTCATTGGTTTCCCGGACACTTGATGTACTTCTCTGCCGAAAGCTTTTCTCTTTCGATTGGACAGAGCGGAAATTGATCCTCCGGAAATAACATCAACCACGCCTCTTGCTTCAGTAATGGGAGGAGGTGGCTCGAGGCGATCAAAGGCCGATGGTCTGTAGGAATCGGCAACATAACTGTCCAGATTGCCACTCCGTACCTGTTTTTCGAGGAAGTCTTTAAGATGGTAGCATTCCTCAGTATCATGCCCTTTGGCTTCGTGGTAAGTGCAATACCGATCTCCTTCCTTTTGCCTTGCAGAAACCCGGATCTTCGGGGGCTTCTCATAGAAGGGTTTATTTTTTATCGCTTTCACGATATTGCTCTTGCTGGTGTTCAGGGGTGTGTAATCTTTCTCGGCACCTCTTCGATCCCTCGGGGGATCATTCTTTTGTTGCCGATCCTTGTTAGAATCCCTTCGATCATTCCCCTTTTTACCATTGCCGTTGGATTTCTTTTCGGCACTAACGCCTCCGGGGTCTCTCTGGTGAAAATCACCTGTGTTTTTCGAGGATCCCCGTAGATTGGCGAGAGCCTCTTCCAACTCTACGAACTTGTCCACCTTCTCATAAGTCTCCGATAAGGTCTCTGGGGACTTCGAGATAAGCTCCTCAATTAACCTGCTGGATTTATCAACATTTAATCCCATGGTTAAAAATTGGATTACCTGCTTCGGGTCAATCCCGTTGATTTCTGACACAGCCTCTCTGAATCTTTTAATATACTGCCGAAGAGTTTCATTCGGCCTCTGTTTTACTTGCAGAAGGGATGTCATCATTCGGGCTCGCCGCTTGTTGCTCCCGAAGCGGTTGTGGAACTGTTCTTGTAATTCCTCCCATGATTTGATGGATCCTGCTGGGAGGGAGATAATCCATTCTCTGGCAGTTTTCTTCAGAGTGGATAAAAACAAGTGGCACATCGCCACTGCATCATGACCATGAAAGTGCATGGCCTGCTCGAAGGAATAAGTGTGATCATGTGGATCACCCGTCCCGTCAAACATCTCCAAAGTAGGGACCTTACGGGATCGGTCGATCTTAGCCTCTTCGAGGTCCTTCGAGAATGGTGAGAATCGGGCCTTTTTTGACCCATAATACTTATCCGAAACCTTGATGGGTAAAGATTCGCCAGTGTGGCTCCCATGACTATGTCGGTCTTCCCGATATTTCCTCGTCGGCGATCTGGCTCGCTTTCTCAAATCTGCTGTCCAGATCGACTTAGAGCGAGCCGGCTCTTTCCCGCGGTTTCGGTTTACTTCCCCTCGGGGTTCATTATCCTCTCGTCTGGTATAGCGGGTTGAGCGGGAGGCCGAGCCTCTCTGGCTCAAAAGTTCATTACCCGCCTCGGTTAACTCCTCGTACTGTTTGTCAAGCTCCTTCTGCTGGAGGTCCAGAGCCTTTTTTCTGTCGAGGATTATCTGGAGGCGGCGGTCTTTATCAGCTGCCGTCTCCTGATGAGACCGAGAGAGAGGAGGTCGCCGTGAATGACTCTGCGACTGTGATGTTTCCATGTTAACAAAAGTTGATGGAAGTTTTACTAGGCCCTCCTTCTAGCGCCAATGTTGACGCCTGATTCTGTCGGGCAGTCCTGCTGGCCGTCCGGTAAGAATACCTGCACAAAAGTCCGAACGGCTTGGGCCGTTGGTGGACTCCTCCGGTGTGAGTATTAGTGAAGGTATATGGAAAAGTCAACAATGGAGGTCTGAATATCTAGTGTAGCAAATTATGCGTTACCCTTCTCTCCATTGTCAACTGGGTATTTATACTACGTACCTGATTAACGGTCACCTGTGTAACGGTTCTGACCATTACACTAGGTAGTTATGATACATGTACGTTTCATCCTTCACCCACGTGCTGTAAGCCCACTAGGAAGGTTACCAGGCTGACGGTCTATTGGGCCTGGCCCAATATCATTTGCTGGATCAGGCCTGGTTAAATATTCATCCTAACACTATTCACGAGTTTTTTTCAAAAACAAAATATCAATTCTCTTAAATAATTTAAGTTAACAAAACAAAGGATTGAAAGAAAAGGGACTGGTCAAGAAGTGGTATCTAGTGATGTTGACTTGTCACGATTTGGTCGGATTTTTTGCAAAGGTGTCATGTTGGACGGACCCAGGCATTTAATCAATGAAAAATTATTAGTTGGTTTTGAGGTAAATTTAGATAATATCTTATATTAATTATATATTGTTATTTATATGAAATTTATATAAATTTTAATAAATTAGTGAATTTAAATATAAAATTTATACAAATTTCATATAAATAAAAGCATATAATTGATGGGTACCACCTTAATCACTAGTAAAACTAGTAAAACTTCCGGTGCTCAGGCTCCACGTAGGGAGTTGCCACGCGTGATATGCAATTAGTAGTAGTGTAAACTAAATTCATATCTTGCATAGGGAAAATTATATATATATATATATATATATATATATATATATATATATGTGTGTGTGTGTGTGTGTGTGTGGGGGGGGGGGGGGGGGGACTGATTATCAATCTGATTTCATTTTTCATTAACCGTTTGGCTTTGGCTGTAATTGTCTAATTTACTAATTAAATTTAAGCTAAATTATCTATTAATCCTGATCCCTTATATATAAAATAATGGTGATTAATTATAAATGAAACTCTTATAGTAGAAATTAAAACCTGAAATTCAAATATAAAAAGTTACAATCGATTAGGTAGCATTAGAAAAGAAAGAAATTGTGAAAGATGATGAGGCAAGGAGCCCGTCAATTTATAATAAGGAAAATTATAGATTTATCTAATTTTTTTAATCTATTTTTCTTACTCGCATATAAGATAAATGAGTGTGGCTCATTTATTTGGGTTAAAGATGAAATGAAATAGGACCACACTCATTTGTTTTATATACGGATAAAAAAATTAAATAAAAAAAATAAATAAATATAGAAGTACTCTTGTAATAATACATAAAATGGGTATAAGAGGAAGGAATATATTATGTTTACTTTACAGAATATACTGCCCTTTTCATTTTGGTACCTACTTTTTAAGGAGCTTTCACTATTTGTAATATTTTCTTTGTGTAAATGTAGTGTACATATGTATATGTTTCAAAGCGTATGACAATAATGTGGAGATAAATAACAACCAACCAGAAAATGGCTTGAGTGCTTCTGTATGACATATCACCATTATCTTCTTCTGATAATAACTTAATTTCAAACTTGTATATAATTCATGTCCAACAATATCGACACAAAGTACAATGTACGAAGATAGCTATAATTAAAAAATTTACCATTTTTTTTCTTCCTTGATATGAGTAAAATTAAAATAGTCCACTATATCACGTGTCATTTTTAGAGCTCTATTAACAAGGGATAATATAATAATTTTACTCATTGAATATTCTAGAAATATATTAAATCCAATGAGCTGTATAATTTTTAATAAGTTTGACTATCCAAAGGTAAGGTCCCTAAACTAATTAGAATTCTAATTCTTAATGCTAGTAGAAAGAGAGGGCTTTGGATATTCAAGTACATAATTTTTTACTCTCATAATAATTCTCCCCTTTTATCAGTGTCGTAGAGTCGAGCTCTAATGGACTTTTTGTAGGATTTTTAGTTAAATCAAGCAGCTAAATGGTGGTCAAAGTCAAGCTTCAGAGTTGACCAAATTTCTAATATGAAGGTAACTGATTGACGCATTCTCCACGACTTGAGGTATTTGTTTTTCTTCGAAAGAAATGTTACTCAACCTCTTAATACATTTCTGTATATATATATAGAAATATCTCATGGATTTAAAACTCTATCGGAACAATTTGGGTTCAGAGATCTATTATGTAGCACAACCTCTACATTAGAGCCTATGGTACCACCAAAATAAATAAATTAAAACAAGGAAAAAACTATGATCATCCCCACCGTACCTTTCAATTGGTGGGATGACGACATTTGGTATTGCAATGTTGTGTTTTTCTCTCAAAAGTGGTGGAACTTTAAATGATGTTATGGTATGTAGCTAGTTACGAATTGATTACATTAATTAAGATCACAAAATATTTTTTAATTAAGATCTATTATTTCTTTCTTTATCTTATCAAGTGTTACATATAATGTATTGGTGTTAGATAATATTTATCCATTCAAAAAGTTAATTGTAAATAAATAATTTTATTACATCTGCCAGGATGGAACGTAAAAAGATTTGAACTCGACTTTTTGTGGTCCTAGTAGCTTCTTAATTAAGTAAAAGGAGCATCGAAGAGTGCATGGCACTTTAAGAGGATGCAAATATTCAATAAGAATTTCTATATTGCATTATTATTATGTGGGGTGTTGTGGAGTACGTGGGGTGAGTGATTGACCATCTAAGTTGGCTGGCTTATGATGTTTATTTCTACAGGTTATGCGCACTTGTAATTAACAATCGATAGCTGCAAATTATTATTGGAATATTACAGTAATTTGGTTACAAAATTTGTCTATAGAAGTCGTCCATTAATTCACTTTGATTCATATATTCAAAATGGATCCGGTTAGCATGAAGTTAATTTCATGATAAGTTGGACAATGGATCAATATAATGCTGACACGCAGAGAGAAAGAAAACACCCCCAGGTCTGTTTGTCAACACTATATTGACCCATTGTCTAACTTACCGTAAAGTTAATTTCATGCTAACCGGATCCCTTCAAACTCGTGCATGATTAGGTATTGATGTATAAGAACCAATGGTTATGTGACTTGTTTTTATTTTATTTTTTGGGGGACAACTGTAATCTTTGAATTTTTTATCAATCTTCGGTGGAAATGGAAAAGGCTTGGTGGCTTTGAATTTGAAGTTAATTGATTATGTTGTTCCCCACATGCATTTATATATATGCAACTAATATGAATTCCTGACTAATTATTATTCAAGACTCAAGAGTACTTGTGAAAGGGCTAGAGATAACACAAGAATGGAGCACTAACTTTCTTCGTTTGACTTCTTGTTAAGTTATAATACCAGCATAGATTTTTTTCCAATGATATGATTATTTTCAGCTTCGACTTTTTTTTGCTTAGAATACGCCATTCCTTGCACAATATCTACTGGCACGCATTTATATTGAGTAAAGTAATAAGATCATGTGCCTATATATTAAAGTGGCTGGTGTCAAAACTATATAGCGAAAGCAAAATGACGAGTTTAGAATAGCAAGTTAAAGTTTCATTAGCATGATATATAGCACCATACATGCAGAAAAATATAAAGAGAAAAAGCTTATGAGCAAAAGTTTTCTGTAATTTAATGAATGAATCTGTACAAAGATGTATATATTTATGCTATTACATTCATAGCTAACACATCTAATATCTAAAACCTTGACCTGGGCAGCCTTCAAATATCTAACCAGTTTAGTAGTTACTTCCATATGTCAATGTTGGAGATGCTAAAAACTGACTAGGAATATGATATATGAACAACATAGGATATATCTGGCCTAGTGATGGTCAAATAAATTAGTCTCCCAACCAGCCTTCTATATTTGCTACCATCATGAAAAAGTTGACCCTTGTTAGAGGATAAATTTTGATTATGTTCAGTAGGAAGCTGACTTGGTTTAGTTCCTAAAAGACCAGTGTCTTGAAGTATCTCCATTGTGTATTTTCTTCGATGAAGATAAATACCTTTATCAGACCTAGTTACTTCAAGATCTAGAAAATCTTTTAGATTGTCCAAATCTTTAATCTTGAATTGACTATACAGAAAATCTTTAACTGTAGTCAAAAAGGAATTATCTGTGCCTGTAAGAAAGATGTCATCCACATATACTAGTAGAGCAGTGAAAGATCCTTTTTGTGATTGATAGTGAACAAAGAATGATCACTTTTGGATTGCAAAAAGTCAAACTTGAGTAGAGCTGTGGAAATTTTGGAATGCCATTATCTTGGGGCCTGTTTAAGGCCATACAAAAACTTAATTAGTTTACACACAGGTTTGGGAGCATGAACCTGAGTCGAGACATTAAAACTGGTGAAATAAAATTCCTTTGTTTTTCCTTTTGTTGAAGGAGAGCAAGAGCTTGATAAGTGTGGGAAGAGGTGTCATTATAATAAGTAACTGACCCCTTAAATTGGTGAAATTATTAGTCAATCCCATTAAGAACTGAGTGACTTTCACGGCTTCATCATTGTTCTCTTGATGCTTAACAGCTCCACACTTATATAATTACATGCGCATTAAGGAATATGAGTTAAATTGGACAGTTCATCCCACAATGTTTTAAACCTAGTGTACTAAGTAGAAACTGTCGGTGTTCTGTGTCAATTGAGGTATATCTTTCTTAATATCATACAATCGAGGTCCATTGCTTTGAATGAAAGTTTTCCAAATCTCAGAAGCATAAGGAATGTAAACAATACTGGAAGTACTAATTTCAGGTGAAATTGAGTTTAACAACCTAGCTTGTCATTGCATCTTTGCCAGTGTATGGACTATTGAGAATTAGGAGGTGGTTCAGTAAGTTTACCAGTTACAATTCCTAGCTTGTTTTTGGCAGATTTGAGCCACTGATTGAAATTATCACCAGTTAAAAGTCGAATAACCAGAACCTAACCTGGGTTGTCTGAAGGATGAAGATATAAAGAATGACTTGGATCAAGTACTAATCTCTGATGATCAGTAGCAGGTGATTTAAAAGCAGTAGATGCATCAGAAGGCTCAGTAGCCATTGATGTGCAGAAAATTTGTAGAAGAACATGAATCAATTCTAACTACACCAAATAACACCCAAAATTTTTACAAGATCACTATGTCTCAATGACATGTTCTCTTAAAACAACTATTTTTTCGAAGAGATGATCTTAGTATATAAAAATGATTTTCAGTAAACTCAATACTAATGTTATCATACTGGATGATGAAGTATGTAGTATTATTTTTTCAATCGATCAATTACTATTTTAAGATATAAATATTTTTTTCAAATAACAACATAACTCATATAAATATTATTATTATTATTATAAATATTTATTCAAATATATTATTTTTAAAATCTGCTCTAAATTTTATAATTTAATCGTATTTTGTACGATTTATCAAATTTCATTATTATAATAATAAAATATTGGCACATAACTTGCCTTTTATTTTGCCAAAAGATGTTACTTCTCACCGCCGATATAAATATGATGGGCAATTCCCATATATTGCCTTCCAACTCAACGAGCCCCACACAGACGCTTGCGTCTAAAGTCTTTTAGCCTTCCAGTTGGGTAAACTAGATCTCTTTCCTAAACTATTTAAAGGCAGATTTTCACACTCAGGTATCCAATGGCGGCGCAAATTTGCCGGGGATATGGCCAGAGAGAGCGCTACCAAATCGGAGCTACGACGCGCCCAAACGCGCTCCTTTTTTTCCCTACGGTTATTCCTCCTCTGCTGTGCAGGAGTAGTTTACAGTTCGTACAGTTAGTTTTTGAGAAATATACAGTTCCTACAATTCGGGTTTGAGTCCCATTTTGGGACTGATATTCGGGTTCCCTCAGGTTATATGGGTTCCCTACGGTATATGAATGTTTCCGGCTGCTACTTGAGGTTTTGTTCTTTTCGCGGTTTCTTCGGCTAGTCTATCGAGTAAGCGAATTCAAATCAATGAATCGATTATGCAAATTCAAATCAATAAATTGATTTAGCAAAAAAAAAAAAAAGCAATGAATCGGGTCTTACAATGATATTATCTGTGGAAAATTCTGCAATAATGGAAATAGCATCGGAATACAAGCTGTTAACAGTATGAGACCTTCAACAATTCTTGAGGTAGGTATCTATCTTTCTTAGCATGCTGACTTTTTGGCTATAGCTTATTTGCTGCTAGTGAAACCATATATGCGCTGATTCCCCCATGATTTGGGTTTCTTTGGCAGTAATCGGAGATCGAGGGCTCTTGGCCTAGAGGTTGGATCATATTTTTCCTAACTTCCCCATGTTGGCTTGCCATTAGGTTCACCAGATCAATCTAAGTCTGTCCCCGTCTCCATCTCTTCTCTTGCTCCACTATATTCAATCAAATTTATACATGTGCAATCAAATACATTGCTTGCTTATTGGATAAATTTATAAATGTTATTTTAGTTTTTCAGAGTAGTAGGTGTTTGGGGGGGGGGGGGGGGGAGTTACTTTTTTTGTGCATTCTCCATAATCAACACCCTTTCTGCAGACTGCAGTCCTACGAGAAAACTCATGCACTTACTTATATTATATGGCTTCTTACTATTGAATGCTCTGTCCTCAAAATGATGTTCAATAAAAACCTCTTGTTGACGCCTGATTCTGTCGGGCAGTCCTGCTGGCCGTCCGGTAAGAATACCTGCACAAAAGTCCGAACGGCTTGGGCCGTTGGTGGACTCCTCCGGTGTGAGTGTTAGTGAAGGTATATGGAAAAGTCAACAATGGAGGTCTGAATATCTAGTATAGCAAATTATGCGTTACCCTTCTCTCCATTGTCAACTGGGTATTTATACTACGTACCTGATTAACGGTCACCTGTGTAACGGTTCTGACCATTACACTAGGTAGTTATGATACATGTACGTTTCATCCTTCACCCACGTGCTGTAAGCCCACTAGGAAGGTTACCAGGCTGACGGTCTATTGGGCCTGGCCCAATGTCATTTCCTGGATCAGGCCTGGTTAAATATTCATCCTAGCATTGCCCCCCACTCCTCCAGTATATGAATGTGCTGGGGGAGTAGAATGAAACCTTCCGAAGAAAAACTCCATCGGGAGCCCGGAGGCATCAGACCGATGGGAAATATCATTCGGGAGCCCGGAGGCATTAGACCGAAGAGGAACTCCATCGGAAGCCCGGAGGCATCAGACCGATGGGAAATATCTTTCGGGAACCCGGAGGCATCAGACCGAAGAGGAACTCCATCGGGAGCCCGGAGGCATCAGACCGAAGAGGAACTCCATCGGGAGCCCGGAGGCATCAGACCGATGGGAAATATCATTCGGGAGCCCGGAGGCATTAGACCGAAGAGGAACTCCATCGGGAGCCCGGAGGCATCAGACCGATGGGAAATATCATTCGGGAACCCGGAGGCATCAGACCGAAGAGGAACTCTCTATCGGGAGCCCGGAGGCATCAGACCGATGGGAAAACTTTTGGGTTAAAGACTTGGGCCTTTGTTATCTGGGTTTCACGCCTTGGATAAGACCTTGGGCCTTTGTGTCAATCAAGCCCAAAGTCTTATATTCTCAACCCAATCGAACCGGCCCAAAAGTTTGCCCAGACGTTTCATATGGCAATTTATTACTTTTTGAATTTTGAAATTGGTGCCCAATCAATGGTGAAGCGTACGCGGGAAGGAGCATTTATTACGCTGCAGTTAATAGCGCGCGTGCGCCCCATCCGTCAGATCTTTTCCATCTGAACCGTTGCAACGTTTGGATCACGATAAAAGGATTCCTTTCCAACAGATCATCTTTTTATCAGAAGCAACTTATCACGAGAGAAAGGACGTTTGAGAGAGAATAACTTCATTCCCAGCCCAGATTCTGTCGTTCTTGCTCTGCTATTTTTCGATCAATCTCCTTTCTGAAATCAAGTAAGTTTTTAACCCTCTTTTCCTCAATTTCTCATAATGACTAGGAGTACTCAAGATAAAAGGGCACAAGCTTCGTCTTCCCGGGTTGAGGACGAAGTTACTGTTGCCGAAGCGGGAATTCCAGAGGGTCAACCTTGGAAACCGGTAGTCGTTGAGCGCATGAGGGATGTAGAGGAGTACAATAGGAACAAATACTTTAACATCAAGTATAGAGTAGCCAATATCCCATCTTCTATCCGGAACCAGTATTTCGACCTAGCCCAAACAGAATTTTATATCCCCAATGCTTATGAAATCAAAAGACCCGGGGCTGGGGAGAGGATGTACTACCAACTCGAGGGGGGTTGGATCCCGATCCATAGGCAGTCACTGCTTTATGGGGTCCGATTCCCTCTTCGCCCCTTCATATTAGAGCTACTTCATACGACGGGGCTCAGTTTGAATCAACTATCCCCCAACTCCTTCATCCATATAAATAGCTTCATCGCCTTTTGCTTTTCCGAATCAACCATCCCCGCCATAGATTTCTTCTTTCAATTCTTTTCCGTTACGAATAATAAGGAAAAAGGGTTTTATACTGTAATAAAGAACCCTGGGAGGGATACCCTGATGGAGACCCCTTCGAGTAATAAAGGGTGGCACGTGGACTGGTTCTTCATTAAGGGGCCGGACACTGAGATGGTAGGACCTTGGTCAGACCCGAACAAAGACCAGCTGAATCCGAAGAGAATCTCTCGGGCACGGTTAGAAGAGTTCAAGGTCTTATATTCCAAGAGACCATCTGTGAAGTGGGACCGAAGTCTCCTTAATGACCAGGACTGGTTATACTCCTTCGGTTGTAAGTATTCTGTCATGACTGCTCCTTTATTCTGAATATTTTGGTATACTCATTCTGTTGTTCTGATTGTGTTGCAGTGGCTGACCAAGGGAAACACCCCGATAACGAAGCCATAATGGAAGCAGCCGGAGTTTCCAGGGTCAAGATGAGTGCCGCCGAGAAATTGAAGGTAAGCCGAAGCTTGAGGGCTGCAAAGCCCAAAGACTCTACTGTTGCTGCTGCCAATCCCGAGACGGGCTCGGGATCTCCTCAGGTGGATGATACTATCAAGCCCACCGAAGGAGAAAAGTCTGCTGCCGAAGACTCGGGGGCCAGCAGACCGAGAGTAAAGAGGAGGAGGTTGGTCCTGAGATCCGTGCTGGAGGCACGAACCCAGCAGGCCCCATCCTCCCAAGCTGGGACGACGACCAATCCTCCTGCCGAGCAGAACGTCATCAGGCAGCCAGAGGAACCCGTTGCTGCCCCTCCTCAAAATAAAGGGAAAAGACCCGCTGAAGGTCAAGAGCCTTCAAGCACCCAAGGAGGTCCGATGGATCCCCCAATATCGTCCGGGGGTCCTAGGACCGAGGAGGGGGTCAATACGTCTGCCTTGGGTACCTCAATGATTCCCTTCGCCGAAGCCGGTGCCGAGGGGGCTGATCTGAAGACGTTGATGGAGATGCTGTTCTCCTGCCATGCCAAGGTAAAGATCTCCTCATAAATTTCTCCTGTTTGAAGTGATTATAATTCTGACTTGTTCATCGATTGACCATCTCTTTGTAAGGAAATACACTTCTCCTGAAAGTGTCCAATGAGCAAAAGGTCCTGGAACGGAGAGCCGATGAGAGCAACAAAAAACTTGCCGAAGCTCTGTCGAACCATAAGAAGACCAAGGACCAGCTGAAAACTCTTCACGATTCCTTCCAAATCATGAAGAAGGATCATGACTCGGCTCGGGAGGTTCATCAAGAAAAGGACAAGGAGATCAGCTTCCTGCAGTCCCGGATAATTGATCTGGAGAAGGCGAATACCCGTGCCCTGGATTTGGTGCAATCCAAAGAGCTCAAGAAAATAGAACTTGAGAAAAATAAAAATGAGCTCGAAGCCCAAGTCCAGAGTCAGAAGATCCTCCTGGCCCAATCGGAAAACATCCTCCAACTTCAGACCGATCAGATGAAGAATCTCAAGGACAATGTCGAACTGATCGTCGAAGGTTGGGCTGCGAAAGAAGCCGATTGGCTCAAAGGGCCGATTGCCTCTGCCTCCCCGAGCGTCTTGATCCCCGAGCTCAAACAGAAGGTGATAGAAGAATATAAGGCCTCGAATCAATTTCAGGCTGATATCTTGCCATCTGTTGCTAATGAATTCAGCGACGGATTCGAATATGCTCGGGAGCTTGCCAAGGAGAAGGGTCATGATCCCGATCAGCTAGGAATTGTATTTCCCGAAGACTGATTTGTGAATACATTGTTTTTGTTGTTGTTTTTATATCATGTAATGCTTCCAGTAATTATCAATGAAATGATTTATCTTTTCCCACTTATCTTTTCTCATGAGTTCGTTCCTATCATCTGTATGTACAACTGTTCACTTATACTGCTTCACCCCCCACTAGCCTGATCGAATGCATATCCGATGAGGCTAGCAAATTAATTTTAAAGTATGTATCAAAACAGTAATACAGAGACCAGATGATAAAAAATATGCTCATGAATATCGAAAAGATGACATGTGATCGGCTAAAAAGAGAGCCTCAAAATTTAGACTATGTACAAAATTTGATCGGCTTCAATAATAGCCTCAAAATGGGACTAAGTACAAAGTGTGAACTACTGATAATACCTACGAAGCCGAATAGCATGCCAAGTATTTGGAACATTTTTTTCATCCATGCCCTGAAGCTTGTAAGTTCCAGCCCTCAGCACTTCGATCACTAAGTATGGTCCTTCCCATGTTGGCATAAGTTTGCCAGTTTCCCGAGGAGTGGATGCGTCAGCTTGTCGAAGGACCAAATCGCCCACATTGAATGACCTGCTTTTAACATTTTTGTTGAAGTGCCGAGCAGTTCGTTGTTGATAAGCAGCCAATCTGAGGACAACTGAGTCACGTTCCTCTTCTAATAAGTCGAGGTTTAACTGAAGACCTTCGCTATTGAGTATTTCGTCGAAGTTTAAGACTCTCGGAGAAGGTACTCCGATCTCAATAGGTATCAGGGCTTCGGAACCATAGGCCATCTTAAAAGGTGTCTCCCCAGTAGTAGTCCGAGGAGTTGTTCGATAGGCCCAAAGGACATGCAAAAGCTCCTCGGGCCAAGCACCCTTAGCATCCTCCAACCTTCTTTTAATGCCATGAAGAAGTGTTCTGTTCGTTACTTCTACTTGACCATTTGCTTGTGGATGAGCTACCGAGGTCCGTCGATGTTGGATGTTAAGCTCTGTCAAGAATCCCTCGAATGTTTTTCCAACAAATTGAAGGCCGTTGTCGGAAATCAGAATCATCGGGATGCCGAACCGATAGACCACTTGCTCTTTGAAGAATTGAAGGCATGTATGCTCGGTGATCTTGGCAAGTGGTTTGGCTTCTACCCACTTGGTGAAATAATCGATAGCGACGATTACAAACTTCACTTGCCCCTTACCCTGGGGAAGAGGGCCCAAAATGTCTATTCCCCACACAGAAAATGGTATCGGGGAGAGTATAGGGGATAATTCCTCGGGAGGTTGGTGTGGGACGGATGCAAATATTTGGCACTTGTGACATTTTTTGACGAAGTCTTTGGCATCTTCAAGCATTGTCGGCCAAAAATATCCTTGTCGTAAAATTTTATGGGCAAGTGCTTTTGCTCCCACGTGATCCCCGCAGATTCCTTCATGAACTTCCCGAAGAGAATAATTGGATTCCCTAGGGTCGAGACATCGAAGCAATGGGGAAGAGTAAGATCTTCGGTACAGATGGTCATTGTGAATACAGTACTTGGTGGATTTGTGCTTTATTCTTCGGGCCAAAGCTTTGTCTTCGGGCAATTCACCATTCAAGAGAAATTTGAAGATAGGGGTCATCCACGAATCCCCCTGTTCAATATCCATTACTGTCTGAACGAGGGTGCTTGGTTGTTGAAGATTTTCTAGGTATACTGCCCCATCTAACTCCCCCTGATCGGTGGTTGCCAGTTTTGAAAGAACATCGGCCATAGTATTTTCCGATCTGACCACGCCTACTATCTGATACTTCGGGAAAGACGTTAATAATGACCGAACCAGATGCAGATAGGCTTGTAAATGAACTTCCCTTGCTTCATATTCTCCCAGCACTTGCTTCACAACCAGTTGGGAGTCGCTGTAAATTGTCAAGTTTTTGACTTCCAGACTTCGGGCCAATTTCAATCCTGCCACTAGTGCTTCGTATTCGGCTATGTTGTTAGTGGCCATGAACCCGAACCGGATAGATTGTTGTACCTTGAAGCCTTCTGGGGAAGTGAGAATTACCCCAGCCCCGCTTCTTGTCCCGGTAGAGGATCCATCGACATATAAAACCCACGCAATCTCCTCGGGGGTTACTGTCACTTCCTCGGACTCAGATTCTTTCTCTTTGGTATCCTCGGGGAACGAACACTCGATAATGAAATCGATGAGAGCCTGAGCTTTTATAGCCGTCCGAGGACGGAACTCAATGTTAAACTGACTTAGCTCAATGGCCCATGCTGCCAATCTCCCCGAGGACTCAGGTCTGTAGAGGACTTTTCGTAGTGGTTGATCTGTGAGGACGATGATAGTTCGCCCCTGGAAATAATGCCTCAGTTTCCGACTGGAGATAACCAGTGCGTAAACCAACTTCTCTAAATTTGGGTACCTTGTTTCAGCGTCCCGAAGAGCATGGCTTACGTAGTAGACTGGCTTTTGTCCTTGCGAATCTTCTCTGATCAATGCTGACCCAACTGCCAAGGATGTGGCAGACAAGTATAGTTGTAGATCCTCCTCAGGCAATGCTTTGCTCAATATCGGAGGTGAGGAGATATATCTTTAATCTGCGCAAAAGCCTCTTGGCATTCTTCGGTCCATTGAAAAGTTTTCTGATTCTGAGCTCCTTTGAGAGTCCCGAAGAATGGGAGACATTTCTCTGCTAATCGGGCCACAAACCGCCGAAGAGCTGCCAGCCTCCCGGTCAACCGTTGAATTTCTTTGAAGTTCTTCGGTGGCTGCATTTCAAGGATAGCCGATATCTTTTCGGGATTTGCCTCAATCCCTCTTCGGCTAACCATATACCCCAAAAATTTGCCTGACCCGAGGCCAAATGTGCATTTAGTTGGGTTAAGTCTCATGTTGTTTGTCCTGACATTCTCGAAGCATTCTTTTAGATCGGACAAATGATCATCCTCCTTCATGCTTCGGACTATCATGTCGTCAACATAGACTTCCATATTTCTCCCGATCTGGCTGCTGAACACCTTGTTCATCATCCTCTGATAGGTAGCCCCCGCATTAATCAACCCGAAGGACATGACCTTGTAAGCATATATGGCTCGATGGGTGATGAAAGCCGTCTTTGGTATATCGCTTTCAAGCATGGCTATTTGATTATACCCCGAGAAAGCGTCTAAGAAGCTCATTATGGTGTGTCCCGAGGTTGAATCGATCAATTGGTCTATGCTCGGGAGAGGGTAGTAATCTTTCGGACATGCTTTGTTGAGATCTGTATAATCCACGCACATCCTCCACTTCCCATTGTGTTTTTTGACCAGCACCACATTAGCAAGCCATTCTGGGTAATTGATTTCAAAAATGAAGTCAGCAGCCAAAAGTTTGTCAATTTCATTATCAATTACCTGTTGCCTCTCGGGAGCTATGTTTCTCCGTTTTTGCTTTACGGGCTTGGAGTTCGGATTGACACTCAGCTGATGTACGGCCACAGTTTCGTCAATGCCCGGCACATCGGCTGGGACCCATGCAAAGATGTCAGCATATTCCCGAAGAAGCGAGACCAACCGAGTTTTGGTTTCCTCTCGAAGGTTTGTGCCAATCTGTACAGTTTTCTGATCATCATTTTGAAATAGTGGGACTTCAACTGTATCTTCGGCTGGCGTTGCTAATGGTTCAGTACATCCCTCAGTGAATGGTTCAAGCTCGATCTTCATTGTAGCTTTCTGTTTACTATCACTGGGAGAGGATGTCTGTATGGTCTGCAGATAACATCTTCGGGAAAGATCCTGATCTCCAACAGATTCCCCGATCCCATTTTTGGTTGGAAATTTCATTTTTAAATGGGGGATGGATGTAATTGCTTTTAATGCCGATAGAGTTGTTCTTCCCAAGATGGCATTGTAGTTGCTTTCCACTTGAACCACGTAAAAGCGGACCATAATGGAAGCTTGTTTCGGGGCAGTCCCGAAGATCACAGGCAACTCAATCGTCCCTGCTATACGAACTGGGTTATTCCCGAACCCATATAGAGGGGACTCATTGCAGATCTCCAGCTTTCTTCCCCCCAAGTCCAGTCGATTGTACGCTTGGCTATACAGTACATCGACTGAACTCCCATTATCAACAAGCATCCTTTTCATATCCATGGTGCCGACCTGAGCTGTTATGACCAGTGCATCCTGATGGGGAGTGACCATCCCCGAGGGGTAATCATCATCGGAGAAAGTGATGGGGTCGGTTTTGGCACTCATTGGTTTCCCGGACACTTGATGTACTTCTCTGCCGAAAGCTTTTCTCTTTCGATTGGACAGAGCGGAAATTGATCCTCCGGAAATAACATCAACCACGCCTCTTGCTTCAGTAATGGGAGGAGGTGGCTCGAGGCGATCAAAGGCCGATGGTCTGTAGGAATCGGCAACATAACTGTCCAGATTGCCACTCCGTACCTGTTTTTCGAGGAAGTCTTTAAGATGGTAGCATTCCTCAGTATCATGCCCTTTGGCTTCGTGGTAAGTGCAATACCGATCTCCTTCCTTTTGCCTTGCAGAAACCCGGATCTTCGGGGGCTTCTCATAGAAGGGTTTATTTTTTATCGCTTTCACGATATTGCTCTTGCTGGTGTTCAGGGGTGTGTAATCTTTCTCGGCACCTCTTCGATCCCTCGGGGGATCATTCTTTTGTTGCCGATCCTTGTTAGAATCCCTTCGATCATTCCCCTTTTTACCATTGCCGTTGGATTTCTTTTCGGCACTAACGCCTCCGGGGTCTCTCTGGTGAAAATCACCTGTGTTTTTCGAGGATCCCCGTAGATTGGCGAGAGCCTCTTCCAACTCTACGAACTTGTCCACCTTCTCATAAGTCTCCGATAAGGTCTCTGGGGACTTCGAGATAAGCTCCTCAATTAACCTGCTGGATTTATCAACATTTAATCCCATGGTTAAAAATTGGATTACCTGCTTCGGGTCAATCCCGTTGATTTCTGACACAGCCTCTCTGAATCTTTTAATATACTGCCGAAGAGTTTCATTCGGCCTCTGTTTTACTTGCAGAAGGGATGTCATCATTCGGGCTCGCCGCTTGTTGCTCCCGAAGCGGTTGTGGAACTGTTCTTGTAATTCCTCCCATGATTTGATGGATCCTGCTGGGAGGGAGATAATCCATTCTCTGGCAGTTTTCTTCAGAGTGGATAAAAACAAGTGGCACATCGCCACTGCATCATGACCATGAAAGTGCATGGCCTGCTTGAAGGAATAAGTGTGATCATGTGGATCACCCGTCCCGTCAAACATCTCCAAAGTAGGGACCTTACGGGATCGGTCGATCTTAGCCTCTTCGAGGTCCTTCGAGAATGGTGAGAATCGGGCCTTTTTTGACCCATAATACTTATCCGAAACCTTGATGGGTAAAGATTCGCCAGTGTGGCTCCCATGACTATGTCGGTCTTCCCGATATTTCCTCGTCGGCGATCTGGCTCGCTTTCTCAAATCTGCTGTCCAGATCGACTTAGAGCGAGCCGGCTCTTTCCCGCGGTTTCGGTTTACTTCCCCTCGGGGTTCATTATCCTCTCGTCTGGTATAGCGGGTTGAGCGGGAGGCCGAGCCTCTCTGGCTCAAAAGTTCATTACCCGCCTCGGTTAACTCCTCGTACTGTTTGTCAAGCTCCTTCTGCTGGAGGTCCAGAGCCTTTTTTCTGTCGAGGATTATCTGGAGGCGGCGGTCTTTATCAGCTGCCGTCTCCTGATGAGACCGAGAGAGAGGAGGTCGCCGTGAATGACTCTGCGACTGTGATGTTTCCATGTTAACAAAAGTTGATGGAAGTTTTACTAGGCCCCTCCTTCTAGCGCCAATGTTGACGCCTGATTCTGTCGGGCAGTCCTGCTGGCCGTCCGGTAAGAATACCTGCACAAAAGTCCGAACGGCTTGGGCCGTTGGTGGACTCCTCCGGTGTGAGTGTTAGTGAAGGTATATGGAAAAGTCAACAATGGAGGTCTGAATATCTAGTATAGCAAATTATGCGTTACCCTTCTCTCCATTGTCAACTGGGTATTTATACTACGTACCTGATTAACGGTCACCTGTGTAACGGTTCTGACCATTACACTAGGTAGTTATGATACATGTACGTTTCATCCTTCACCCACGTGCTGTAAGCCCACTAGGAAGGTTACCAGGCTGACGGTCTATTGGGTCTGGCCCAATGTCATTTCCTGGATCAGGCCTGGTTAAATATTCATCCTAACACCTCTATATATTATCTGATACAAAAGGAAATAGAAGGTACATGATAGGATTGAATTTGAATGTCGGAACACATAAAACATCTTTGAGAATAATGTCAGATGTTAAAGTGAGGTTTCCTCTGTGTGTAATGGAAGAGAAATGAAAATTAGGTAGGAAAATGTCTGAGTTAATACTCACTGGATTCTCAAGTAATTCAAAGGTGGAAGCATAGTTGTCAAATCGTGAGTCGTATCTTGTATCGAAAGTGAATCTTATCGTAAGATACAGAAACAAATAAAAAATGTAGTAATATATATTTAAACATATATAACACAAGTTTGACTATATATAAAAGTAGTCAAGTAAATATTATTATAGACTAAAAATAAAATTTAAAATTAAACATTAGCCAAAATACTCTAAATTGATTTATTAGATATTATTTCAGTAATTTTTATAGAGTAACAAGAGAAAATGAAAATTCAGATTCACTTTTAATCTATAAAACAAAGAGAATAATTCAAATTAACAAGTGGAGATTTATATATCTGCTTATAGAAAGTTACATAGAAAAAATAGAACGACATTTTCAATTAGATATAATACTTTAAAAAATAATTAAAGGTTCATGAAGCGATATAAAATATGTTTGTACTAGAAAATCTCATCAATTGAAATGTTAAAAGGTTTAAAAGTTTTGTTTTTAGTCTTTTGGATTTATACGAAAACTTTTTCAAGTGAATTGTTTTTAAAAAGTATCGTACATTTTATCGAATCGTAATTGAATCGTAAGATACGGTATCATTTTAGATTCACCCTACGAAACATATCGAATTGTCTCTGTATCGTATTGTATCGTAAGATAAATATTGCGTATCGTAAGATTCTGACAACTATGGGTGGAAGTGATATGATCTGTGGCTCTAGAGTCAATTATCCAGTCAAAGGAACATGTGGATGTTGACAAACAACAGTTTTTATGCTAGAGAAATTAGATATACCTGGAAATGTGTGATTGCTATCAGTGTTCTAAAAATCCCCGCCTAGGTCCGACTAATCCCCGCCTAGGCGCTAGGCCCTCCCTTGGCGCCACGCCTAGGCCGCCTCGCCTATACCCAAGGAGGAAAAAAAATCCCTCCAGAAAATTATATGGGACTAGGCGGGCAAGACAAAGAAATTAGGCGGGGCCTAAGCGGAAAATTTAGGGCTGCAATTGTTTTTTTAAAATTTTAATAACTAAGCTACAAAACGACGTCGTAGGAATAGATGAAAAAGTTGAGGGCTGTTCGAGCCTTACTTGGGAAGTGGTTGGTGAAGTATCCGAAGCAGATAGTGTGTTAAAGCATAAGAGAAATAGTAAAAATGTTAGTAAGAGAACTCCATGAAGAAGTTTTTTTGTTTGATGATTACACGGAAGAAGAGGGAGATGATGAGTACGAGTGTGAGCCCGATGAGGACATTATCTTGGAGGGATATGGAGAAGAAGAGTTAGAGAGATATAGAGGGATATGGATATGAGGACTATTAGTTTGTATTTTTTATTATTTGTTTGTGTTTGAATTTTAAACAATTGCATGTTTCTGTTTGAACTTTGACATTAGCAATATGGATATATGTTTGAACTTTAAGCAAATGTCTTTATTATAGATTGTTTTCCTTTATATTATTGTTTTGTTTGGATAAATGTAAGATAAACTATTAAAATTGGCTTAAAGTATAAAATCCCGCCTAGGCCCCCTAGGTGCTAGGCCCCCCTGGCCGCCCGCCTCCCGCCTAGCGCCTTTTAGAACCTTGATTGCTATAAGTTCTAGAACCTGCTCCATTATTGTTCATGCCCTGATTCAGTAAAGTGAGCGATTGTTGATATTGAGCTGGAGTAATGTTGGTATTTGAACCAACTGAATTTCCGTTGACACTTGACATTGTTCCAGTTCTAGCAGTAGCAGGTAGTAGTTGAATTGTGTGATCAAATTTATCACAGTTTCTAGAGTAGAGAGATATAGTTGCTCCGCCTGAGTTACAACTTTCATATCTGTAATTCGTTTAGTTTTCTTGTTGAATTTAGTTGGAAATCTATTAAGATGAAAACACTTATCCCTGGTATGAATCGTATGATTGGTACCATGACAGTATGTACACTCCATCTTGCCTTTCTTTCTTTTCTTAAATTCTGGCCTCTTATTTCTAGAAAATGATTTAGAGAACCTCCTAAGTACTGCTAGCAATGTTGAAATTAGGACGGGCACTACCAGTTTGCACTGAGAGTTTACTAAATAGTGTAACAGATTCTGGTGCAATATGAACTGGTGAAATAAAATTCCTTTGTTTTTCCTTTTGTTGAACAAGAGCAAGAGCTTGATAAGCACGGGAAGAGGTGTCATTATAAGTAACTGACCCATTATATTGGTGAAATTATCAGTCAATCCCATTAAGAACCGAGTGACTTTCACTGCTTCATCATTGTTCTCTTGAAGCTTAACAGCTCCACACTTATAATTACATGTGCATAAAGGAATATGAGTTAAACTGGACAGTTCATCCCATAATGTTTCAAACCTAGTGTAATAAGCAGAAACAGTTAGTGTTGTGTGTTAATTGAGGTATATCTTTCTTAATACCATACAATCGAGGTCCATTGCTTTGAGTGAATCTAGTGTGCAAATTTTTCCAAATCTCAGAAGCATAAGGAATGTAAACAATACTGGAAGTAATTTCAGGTGAAATTGAGTTTAACAACCATGTGATTATCATGTCATTACATGTTTGCCAATGTATGGAATATTGAGAATTAGGAGGTGGTTCAGTAAGTTTACCAGTTACAATTCCTAGCTTGTTTTTGGCAGATAAGGCCAAAGTCATAGGTCTGCACCACTGATTGAAATTATCACCAGTTAAAAGTCGAGTAACCAGAACCTAACATGGATTGTCTGTAGGATGAAGTTATAAAGGATGACTTGGATTAAGTACTACTGTCTGATGATCAGTAGCAGGTGATTTAGAAGTAGTAGATGAATCAGAAGACCCAGTTAGTAGCCATTGATGTGCAGAAAATTTGTAGAAGAACTTGGAACAACAATCAACAAATATGCAAAAAAAAATAAAAATCAATTAACCTATGAAAACAGAGTAAATGATTTCACCAATTCATAATCATGAAGATCAAAAAAATCTTCAAAGAACGCAGCGATGATTTTGAAGAAGCGATCAATTTTGCGGAAGAAAAACAAGAGAGAGGCTCTGATACTATGTAGAAAAATATATAGAGAAAAAGCTGAGCAAAAGTTTTCTATAATTCAATGAATGAATCTGTACAAAAATGTATCTATTTATGCTATTACATTCACACCTAACACATCTAACTGATTTCTTTGTTTTAAGTTAGTAGTGACACCTATATTTACATGTGTTTATTTACAATAGCCTAACTACAATGTGTTGCAGCTGCATTAGCATTGATGCTGCTAGCTGCAATTACTTCTAGTCTCCTTACTCTCTTCCTTTAGTTGAGACAAGTGTTGCAGCTGCATTAGCATTGATGCTGCTAGCTGCAGTTAATTCTAGTCTCCTTACCCTCTTCCTTCAGTTGAAACCGACCAAGTTAGAACATGAGTGTGTGCTACTGGGCTTGATACCTCCTTAATAATACATAACTTCATGAAAGTGATCATGAGCCAAATGTTGGAATTAAATCAGTGTGCTGTGCTCTAATTGCAGCATGCAATTTCTTTCAGTATTATTTGCGCATTATCGAAATTTCTTTGATAGCTAGGTCCAAAATTGTATGCATGACTAATCATTACAATATGCTTTGGACCAAGTGAGTAATTAAGTCAACTGATTCCACGTTCATTTACTGCATGCTGCCACTCCTATATCCATGCATATCATGCATTTTATGAGCAAGTTTTGGGTTGATTATTTTATTTTTCCCACTGGGCCCTGGATTTACATGCAGTTTATTTGCTCAATCTTTTAATTGGATACATGGTGGTAGGGTGGTTTCTTTTTATCTATCTTGATTCTGCTAACAAACATAATACAAGACTAATTAGCAGGCATTTGTAGTTAAAACAGCTCATACCCTTGCAAATATATATATATATATATATATATATATATATATATAGATGCACAAAGAAAATGCTTGGGAACTTCATTCTTCATTATATATATATATTGTTACTCACAGTACCGTTTCAAAACTAAAAATATATTTTGACCTTTTTAATTAATTTGTAAGATACTAAAATTCAAAATACCTCATCAATACTTATATATAAAGACATGTCTAAGATGATGTCAGATGACATTATCAAATTAAATCAATTTGAAAAATCGTTTCCTTCAATTTAAAAAATCAGCGAGTTAACTCAATAAAAATTGACGAGTTAACTCAGTTAAATTAAAACGATTACTAGAATTTAAGACGATTGCTTTTCCTCCCTCCACAGCTCCACTGGCTTTTCCCATTTTTTTTGTCACTTTACTTACTCTTCTAAAACGATTCTTTTCCTCTACAGCTTCCTTTTTCGATCATTTTCCTGGATCCCCGCGTGAAATCTGCCTCTTCCTCTTATATTCACTTCTTCTTTTGTGTCACTTTACTTACACTTCTGCTGATATCACAAGCCAAACTATGGAGGAACTTAAGCAACAATGGGCAGCCATGGACGAGATTGAATTATGATAAAACTCTTTAATTCTTCGTTGGAGTACGATCTCGGTATTTGCAGGTAATTCTCTAGACTTTTGTTATTCACTTTTTGTGCTTTAGGGCTACACATAATACTACAAGTTCTTCTTCATTGTTATTCCAAAAAAATTGAGGAAGGAAGACAGCCAGAAATTTGGCATTTTGTTTCTCTCCTATGTACTTGAGATTCCTAAATCATTGCTTTGGATGAACTTGAAATTTTTTCAGATTTTCCCCTTTCTCTTTTATTTGGAGTTTCTCAATTAAATTGGTATACTGTTTAAACCAACTGGATTTCATCAACATTCTCGTTGGATTCATCTACAATTTTTAATTGTTACAAAGTGACTTACGATTTTGGTTGTCAAAAATTATAGAAATTAACACCTTCTTTTAAGATCCTTGGAGCTGTAATGAGATGGTGCACATTACGTGTTTGAAGAAATGCGACAAAGAGGGTAATTTGATTTTGGTTTGCACTGAGTTACTCACTGCTACTACTACTGCAGTAACAGCATCAGCTGGATTTTCTTTGTTTAATTCATTCAGGTCAGTCTTATAAGTAACTTATTTTGTTTTGTTTTGTTTGTGATTATTATTGGGTTTAGATTATTGTAACCCAGATGGAAAGAATTGAAATTAGTGGTGTAGCTTATGAAAAAGTAGCAAATTATTGTACTATTGTTGATGATGTATGATTTTAAGAAAATTATGATTGGTGTACAATGTTTGGTTAATTTTATTTGTTTAATTCAGTGGTGTCAATTGTACGAGTTTTTTTTGTTTTTTTTTTTGATTTCTTAAATTTTATTGGGTTTAGATTATTGTCACCCATTTGGAAAGAATTAAAATTCGTTGCGTAGTTTATTAAAAAGTAGCAAATTATTATACAGTAACAAAGAGGATAAGTTGGTTCTTTTGGTTTATTACATTTTCTTTTTCCTTAATTTGGACTTGGGAGGTAGGTTTGTATGGTGCACTTTACTTGTTTGGTGAAATGCCACTAAGAAAAATGATATTTTTTTCCCTTAAACATCGATTAGGAGGCAAACACTGATAAAGGGAGCCTTGATCAACTTCAGATTTGAGTTTTGCTGCAGTTTTGGTATATATAATTTGGTTTCCGTACTTACGTAATGGTATGCTCAACTATATTCTCTCTTAATTGTCTACAATTTGTTTAGTTATATATTTAAAATGAACTCCATTATTGAACCTTGCTATGGTGCATATCTATTTTTATCTGATTATTGTATGCATGACATTCACATTGTGCTGCAATCAGGGAAAAATTCAGCCACCTTTACTACAGCGAAGTCCGATAGAATTACAACATTTATTGGATGGGAAATTATCCAGAACTTAAAATGGATTTTAATTAGAATTATTATAATGCATTCTTAATGCACTACCATTTAGTTAGTTGAACGGATAATCATTATATTACATTCTTTATGTACTAGCATTTAGGAAGTTGCATTATTTCTGTAATGCATAACGAAGTTTTTTATGTCATTAGCGGAAGAGATGACTCAACCAGAATGACAATGTTTATGCTGAGAAATAGTTAAACAATTTTTGTTTGTGAAATGGTCGAATATATCTGGTTTCGTATCTACTGAAAGCTAACATTATAGCTCTAATTGTTGCGTCAGATTTCATCATGTGACTGATATTATACTTCCCATTTTATATGGCTTCCGTTTATTGCAAGATTACATATTTGAAAAACTAATTTTTCGTTTTATACTTTTTTCTTAACAGCCAAAGATTGGGGACCTACAATCCATGAGATCGTTGCTACTACGTTCAGAGCTTACGCAGAACATGTTATTTCTTCAAGGCCTGGCATTAACCAGGGTGCACAAACTTTGACTATGGGCATACATTACTTGAAAGGACAACTGCAGAGCTACCAGTTACCAAAACAGAAATGTCAGAATGGAATATCGCTGGATGGAACAATAATAGCACTCGGTCCTGTCTCACCTGTGATGGCTCCCATGGGAGCAGTGCAGGCTGCAGCCAAGGAACTTTTTTATTCTATTTTAGACACTGTTGTTCGGATATTTGGTCAAATATCTTACTAGGATGGAGTGATTTTGCTTTCCCTGCCTTCTCTGCCCCACTATGTTGAATCTAATTTTTGATTTGTTCAATGTTCAGAAAACCATGTCATAGTTGGAGAATTTCTTGAATCGAAATTCTCACACCAAGTTGACTTGAACACACCGAAGTCAATGGAAGCATATTTAACTTGGAACCAGATTCTGAAGCATCCCATGATACTGGAGGGTACGGTATTGACTTTTCCTCGACTGTTTTACATGTATCCATTATATTATATTTTTCATTCATATCTTAATTGTATCATCAACAACTCAATTTTTACAGATAACTACTCATTTGTACCTGTATCAATTTACATGTTTGAGGCATTTTAGTTGACATTTGGCTGAACATGATTGGGGTTGTACACAATGTACCAAAGTCTACTCTGCAACTGGAGTTTCTATTATAGACGTGTGCAAAATAAATAAAGTTGACCACAATAATTATTTGGGCAATCTGAAGTTGATAAGCTATATATTCAAGGGTTATGATCTCGCTATATTCAGTATGATGTTGTAGTTAAAAATTATAGTCGATTAAACACAAGCAGTGTTGATCTGATTACTATTTTTTACTTGGGATGCTCAAGATGATATAATCTAGAATCTTATGTTTCTCTGAAAGACAGTATACTTTTATTTTAGATGACACTGAACAATTTTGTGTGCATCAAGTTCCACATTTTTATGCTTTTTCCTCAAACAAGCATACCTTTCAACAGCCCAATGTACAAACATTGAAAGAGCAGAATGGAGTGTTGTTGATATGTATGTGGTGAGGGTTAACTTTTTTCTGTGTATGTGATTGTCTCATTTATGCAGAGATATTTTTCAGCTAATTTAAGCTTGAATGATGTATTCTTATATGTTTCTTCAGGTATCATCAGTTGGTTTAAATTGCAATTCAGTGAAGTTTCGGTCAAGTATCCTTGCTGGTGTTATTCCTGGAGATTCATTACCCTTACAGATGAGAAATTCGTTGCTTATTAAGCTAATATCATTGGCTTAAATGTTGCAGGTTTTGGACGAATTGGAAGCTTGGTGTAACTTTTAGAGAGATGATATTGATGTTGTAGCTTACAGATGATATTGGCTTAAATCCATTTCTTTTCTTTTCTTTTGTATATGACTGTAGATGATAGAGCTGTATTGAAGTGCTGGTAGGTAGGGGTGTTGGATGACATTATTCACTGCTATGTGTTCACACTACAAGTTTTGGCGTCCTTTTTTAGGTGCAAAACACATTTAAATATAATGTTTTTAATACATTTTTCGATATTCAATATTTTAAAATGTTATATATATAACTACATCATAAATAAATGTAATGAAAATTAAACAAAGCAAGCTCATTATATCCTTTCATATGTCCATATCCAATGGTTGTAAGAAAAAGTAAAGGACTTACTGCACTCATCTAAATGGAATACATTGTTTAGTGGAAGCAATGTTATAGCGAAACCAATATGTTCATAAATGTAAAAAAAATATTCTTCTCTCTGTAATTTTAACAAATTATACAATTCGTTATTTAAACTGTTATCAACTAGTTTTCACTAAACAAGTATGCTGTTAATATTATTAATTGGCGTAAGATATGTTGTTGTTTCCTTTTCTTTTGAGAAAAGAAGAATGAATTATGTATGGTCTGATATACACCTTGTGGGCTAAGCAAGCTCAGAGGTTAATTAAATTAACCGAGTTTGGACAGCTACCTAAAAAGCTCAGCCCAATTATTTTGTTAATATATTTTCTCGTTATATTTGATATTTGTAAATAATAAATAATATATTTGATATTTAAAATACAACAGGGCTTGTTACTCCCAAATTAGATCAGACTTGTTGCGTTGCATCCCTTTCCGTTCAATACCAAAGTTGAAGGCGATTGAAAATGGAATCATTACAGAATGCAGCGGCTGGCAGTGGCGGTAACGGTGGCAACCCTAGTGGTGGCAACGGCGTCGTAATATCTCGAACCAACGATGCATCACCCCTTGAATCGGTGGAAACAACCACAACAACAACGATGGAGGATCCGAAGCAAAACCTAGACCAGGTGATTAATTCTATTCAAAAGACGCTTGGAATGCTTCACCAGCTCTACCTCACCGTATCTTCCTTCAACGTCGCCTCCCAGCTCCCCCTCCTCCAACGCCTGTAATTTTTCCCAATTCTCTCTCTCAAAAAACCCTAGCGGCAATTTTCTTTCTTTCGTTCTGCACTTTTGCTTCGAATTTTTATTTGAATTAAATAAACATGTCAGAAACAACCTTGTTTTGGAGCTTGACAACATGGCAAAATTGTCCGAAAAGTGCAACATTCAGGTCCCGATGGAAGTCCTAAAGTAAGTTGCCTAGAGTTCTTTTTTTTCCTTCTTCCTTTTGTAAATCTTGTTGTTGCTTTATTGCTGCCGAAATGAATATAAATTTGTATGCTTGTTAGTCTAATTGATGATGGAAAGAATCCTGATGAGTTCACGAGGGAGGTTCTAAATAGCTGCATCACCAAAAATCAGATCACTAAAGGCAAAGCTGATGCCTTCAAGGTTTGCCTTTTTCACTACTAATTTACGTAACTTTTCATTTTTCTTAAATTCTCTCCTCTTAATGACAATATCAATCTTTACTGCATTTATACACAGCAACAATTGTATTGCATTTATATTTTATTAATTATAAACCAAACTTTACTCGGTGCTATGTTCACAACTCTGGAGTTTTTATTTCCTGGAGTATTATCTCTTTTTTAAATTCAATGCTGCAGCAGTTGTAGCTCTGTAAAACTGCTCGACTTTTGAACGAGATTACCAAAGACACAATTAAATCTCATTCTCTATGTGTATTTTAATAGTTTACAACCTTGTTGCACAAGTTAATCAAGTACAATCCAGGATCATAATACTTACTAGTTATGACCTTTGTCCGGATAAAAGAAATTGTACATCTTTGTTGATTGTATAGTTGTCACTGCGCTATAGCGAGACACAGTTATAGTACATTGCCAGGACGCCGAGGCGATGATGCGCCCGCCACGACGTCCGTATGGCGACAAGTTGTTAACAATGCGTAATTTATACATTATTTATTTTACTTAAAAAGTATATTGAATAATAAAACTTTATACACATTAAAACTTAAAACATAATAATCAATACTATGGAATATACTTAAAAAAGAACAAGTTAACAAACACTACGTAGAAAATAAAGAATCAACCAATTCAATACCCATCAAATATTAAAAGTCTAATAAGTAATAAAATTACAACACATAGCAAGTCCATGAGTTATAATGATGAGTCATGGCTATAAAATGACTTAATCACTTAACTTGGATCGGCTACTAAGACGTGAGCCTTGACAGCTCGGCGTCCAAGGCGTCACATTATCCTTTTCTAACCCCAGGACGCTTAGGCGACGTCATGACAACTATTGTTGATTGTTTCTTTTACAAATCCAAGGTTTTCATACTTAGACATTATTGTTTATCAATAGCAAATTATAGATGTTAAACCAAGAGAGATGATAAAGAAAAAATATGTCTAAGTATGTCTTATGTAAACTTAGATATTTGTGAAAAAAAATCAACAAAAATGTATTGTGCTTCTTTTCAGAATACGGATGAAGAGAGTATCATCATCCGGTAGTATCATCCTCATCCTTAGAGCTTATATTAACTTTCTGCTCATGTGTTGTTTCCATGTTATCAACCACACCATTACTTGCCTTTGATATGGCTTTACAATTTTCCATTTTATCTTTACTTTTGAAGTTTTTTATCTTCTAAAAATTTCGTCATTCCTGAATGATTGACCTAGTTATGCATTTTATGCAAAAATGAACTTATGACGTAATAATTGGTTGTTTAGATAGCTGATAGTTATGTTATTTGATGACATATTTTTGGTATATAAGCTAGAAAAACCAGTTTCTCATGACTGGTTGAAAAATTAATGTTTTGCTTATAGTACTTGTGGACTTGTATACTTAAATTGACAATGAACCCACCCATATTTTCTTTATCCAGTCATCGATTTGTTGGATCGCTGAAAGTGTTTTAGATTGTACTAGATATCAAAACTTTTCTTTTGTTTGATGCTTTTCTGTAGAGTATCTTGGGATATGAACTTGTTTACCTCTTGATTCATAGCAAGTTAGATTGTTGAGCTTTCTTTATTTCATGGTTTCTCATTTAATTTTCCACATCAGGATTTCAAGTAACCTTTAAATCATGCCTATATTTGCACAGGGTTTGAGGAGGCATCTTCTGGAGGAACTTGAACAAACATTTCCTGATGAAGTGGAATCTTATCGGGAGATACGTGCTGCTTCCGCAGCTGTTAGTTAATTTTTACTGCAGCACTCATCAGTGCTTTTCATGTTGGATATAACTTCAATAAGTTTGCATTCTTCATTATGTTTATCGTTTTGATGGGTGTGAATTTCCCTTTAAAAACTATATATTTTTTGAGACACGTCTTTATATGTGTGTGAACATGCACTATATATTTTTTAGACACTTGTCTTTATGTGTCTATGTTTATGTATGTTGACTATGTTCTCATGATGTTTTTAGATAGTTAACTTCATTCGTGATTTGTACACGGTATGTCACACGATTTTAATATCATGGTATTTCTAGGTGGTTGCACAGGTTTTATAACATTTATTGCTTGTATTTAGAATACTTTGTCACACTTGTACAAAGCATGGACAAGTGTTTTGGTATGTACTATCTCGATAGTGCATGAACAAGTGTTTTGTTATGTACTATGGTTCTTGTGTGATGGCTATCTCTCATTGTTATTTCTTGCTGATTTGTGTGCTTTAACAAAGAATCTTAAGGTTTTGGCTTCTAATGCAGGAATCAAAACGGCTTACACAAGCACAAAGCATATTACCAAATGGGGATGTTAAGGTGAAACCTGAGATTTGAAGTTCGTGTAATTGATGAATCAGGTTGATATAGTCTTAATCTTTACCATGCCTGTAATTTCAAGGATTGTTGATGTCATTATTAGTCCATGAAAGTAAGATGAATTTGTTGATCATTTATAGGAGATTATAGTGTGTATAACCAAGAATATTACATAAGTGTGTATTTGTGAATTGTCTGTATAGTTAAATTCTCATTTGACGGCATAATTTACCTGACCAGGCAGAGATTGATTATCTTTATTCAAGTATTTAATTTTGGAAGCGTGTATTGTAGTTGATCTTTTGAATGAATTAGATGTAGCTCTTTTTTCTGGAACCGAATAGCTATCAGGCGAGGCTTTAATCCAAGTTCAGTAGCCAGCTTCTATTTAGTTCGCAGCTCAGTACTCTGGACCAGTGACCTGACTTTTTGGCCACTGAATCCTTTCTTGTTTTAATTTCTTGGTCATCGTTGGGTGCAGTGAAGAAAGGGTGTTGATATTTCCTGTGTAACTTTTAATACACAGCTGTACCATGTCTATCCAAAAGTGTACATTGCATTGGAATTGGTAAAAATTAAGCCAGCATGTCCCAAAAGAAAGGAGTTTCTGTACATGCAGTGGGAAGTGTTTGTGAGGTGATTTTGCAATCGTTCTTTAGCTTTTTGGTTACAAAAATTTCTTATAAATTTCCTTGAAAATATTCTTATTGGAATATTATGTATATTTGTATAAGTTATATGATAAAATTATTGAATTATTGTGATTAACATAACTTTTTGCTTGTGACACTGGTCCAAAATTGTTTAGGCTGAAAGTTACACTAAACATGCCTCAAATTGCTTTCGTTATACGGTTTGGTTCATACCTTGTTGTGTTTGTTTGTCCCATCCATCTAGGACCCTAAATAACTTGAAAATTCGTATCCGTATTAATATATATATATATATATATATTTGTATTAAATTTTAAGGTATTCTTAAATAAATAAATTTGAATACGGATATAGGTGTATTCGTATTCGTTTATCATCTGATCATAAATATTTCAAACGGATCATGGATATATTCGGTATTTAATATTTAGATTTCATAAATATATTAAACGGATAGCGGATATTCGGTATCGGATATTTAGATTTCATATTCGTGTAACTTTTATGTGTGTGTCTATATATATTAATAATTTAATTATCAATTATAATATATTAAGTAAACATAAAAATTTTAAATAATTTTCCTTACCTATATAATAATTAGTTTTCGCTATCATACGAAAATTATTTTTAAAATATGTCATTTCACTTTTATAAAATAATATTTTTTAATATAATATTAAAAATTGAAATAGATTCATTTAATTTTAATTAATTTATTTTTATTACTGTAAAGTATAAAATATCTAAAATATATCATTTAACAAGAAAATTATATACTAAAAGAACAAAATTGTAGTTATTAGTTTGTTATAAATATTTTATTTTCAAAACTTACGTGCGAGAACAAGAGTGAATGATAAATTAATATTTTTATTTTTTATTTATTAAAAATGCGATAAATTTGATTTTTTTTTAAGATGTTTAAATGTTAATTGATTTTTATGATCATTGATGAATGATGACATACTTGACAAACTTTAAATAGTGATAACTAATTATTCAATTTTTTTTTTAATTTTTATAAATAATTTGAATAAATTATTTATTAGGTAATTGATAAACAAATTCGAATACCTGAATATTCGAATAATCTATTTGTTCAAATGAAATAAACAGATGTATATATTATCCATATTCGAATATTATTTTGAATACGAATAATATTTTTAAAATTCGTCGAATACCGGATATAAATATTTAAAAAATTAATTTTTTAAATACGAATATTTATACTACTGTATCTAAATCAATATATATCCGTTCCTACATCCATCCATCCATCCATATAATAATAGTGAAAGAATCAAAATTCAAGCGGTTTACTTGTACGTTTTGTCATCTGGAGAGGTGGGGTTATTCTTCTAATTAACACCGGCTTTGGTTTTAAATTTTCTTTTTGCTGTTGTACGGTAATGGTGTGGGGAATCTTCTTCTTCTTATTTATTCTCTCAAGACATCCAAACCTCTTGTTTTGGAGGTTTGCAGTAACCCTCTGTATAGTGTTGTGACTTTTCGAAACATTAGGTGCACAATTTATTTGTAACTCCCTCCATCACATAATAAAAATCTTTATTATTATTTTAAATAATTTTAAATTAAATAATTTATTTTTTTATAATAATTTATCAATAATATTCTTAGTATTAATTCTCATATTTTTATTGTCTACACATATTTATAAAGTATCACTAGTATTGTGAAAAAAATTATACAATTAAATGAGAATTTAAATATGGATAATTTTGTTATTTTATCTTCTTTTTTAATATATGCAAAAAATTAAATAAAATTTTTATCCTCAAATGAAGAGAGTATATGTTTTAGAACGATTAAACTTGTGCAGTAATCAAACCATATTTTAAATTGGAGTATTCTATATATGAGTGGGTCGACCCCTTCGATGCTTGATCAATTAATGAAGGGATAAATAACCAATAAAAATAAATAATGATAACAACAACAAATTTAATTACAGCAATAAAATTATGGAAAACGGGGACCCTGCAAGGAGTGACAATAAAATGGTCAAATAAATTCAAAAGTTCCAAGAAAGTCCATTACCTGAACTTGAAAACAACAATGGGTGAGTTATGAAGGAATAAAGTCTCGCCCGTATAGAATATCACTTAAATATCCCCCAATCAAAATAAGGATTCCGCATAACTATTACCCGGATTAGGTATTAGACTTTAACTTACTAAAAAGCCTACCGCATAAGGGTATTTTTTCCATCTGAGTGCTATCAATTAAATGTTCTCTATGTAAACTTCAATCCTCACTCTCTTCTTTGTCTTTTTCTTCTCCCTTATTCTCTTTTTTTTTTTGATAATGTGGAGTATCCCAACCACAGTCGGACTAAGTCTCCCCACCCGGGCCAGGCTTTGCGCACAGGTTTTGCCTAAGACATAACTTCTCCCTAAAACGTGCAACCCGTGACCCCGTTACTTGTTAAGGCATAAATATTATTTTTTTTAATAATGTGGAGTATCCCAATCGCAGTCGGACTAAGTCTCCCCACCCCGGACCAGGCTTTGCGTACAGGCTTTGCCTAAGACATGGCTTCACCCTGAAACGTGCGACCTATGGCCCCAGACATAAATATTGTTGCAAGTGGGACTTGAACCTAGGGTGTTCGGATTTACGGCTCGTCCCAGAGCTAAGTTTAAACCATTGCGCCAATAGTCGGGATTCCTTATTCTCTTTCTCCTTCGATTAATGAGTCATGATTCAAGAAAAATAAGTTCGTGTTTAAAAAGCTCAAAATCATTCATTCGATAAAAATAAGATATTTTCGATGTAAGAGTTTGAATTACTTATTCGTGTTTGAATTCAAAATTGCTTGTATTTGTTATGACTCTTTACATTACCATCTTTTAAGGTAGAGTTTGTGAGATACTTCTTAAAACAAGATTATTTTATTTTTTACAACGCCGGA
Organism: Hedera helix; assembly: GCA_947179155.2. NCBI lineage: Eukaryota > Viridiplantae > Streptophyta > Magnoliopsida > Apiales > Araliaceae > Hedera > Hedera helix. Next base: position 918,606 of record OX359274.1, on the reverse strand, counting down.
ATTATATTAGCTGGAGATCGGAGAGTATGTTGAAGTTATCGAAAACAAAGATAAAGTATAAGAAGAGAATGATTATAGAAGGGCGCGCTGTTAGAAAGGAATCATCATCACATGAAGGGCAATTAATTTTTAACCTGCAAGTTATGCGGATTGTACCATAGCAAATGGACGAAACTTTAGTGAACGAGAGAATCTTTTACGCAGAACTATCTTGCATCTCATTTTCTATCTTTAATTTATCGTTAGAATGAAACAATTAGATGATAAAAATACAAGTTTTCAAATATGGGTCTTTAATTAGAGTAGAAATTTTCAAGTAGATTATACCAAATTCACAATCTAAAATCCATATAGAGTTGAACAATTAAAAAAAAATACAGAAGTTATTCATTAAACTTTTCAATCCAATAGCTATACAAGAAGTGAGAAAGAAGGAAAAAATAAAAAATTTCAACCCCATCTTTCCATGCAAGTCTCATATGGATTAAAATCCTTGAAAATACTGTTCATGTTACCAATTTTGTGTTTTAATTTTACTAAACTAGTAATGAATTTTAATACCCATTTGAAGATGAAGAGGAAGATGAATGAGAGAGAGGGGAAAGAGAATACGTATGAGGCAGTAGAAAATCATATCGCAAAATTGTTATGCGATAGGACTTTTAATAAGTTAAAGTCCAATTCACCTGATAGTTATGCGGATCTCCTATTTTTTGACTTAGGAAAATTTAAGTCATATTATATGTTGGTCAGACTCCGTATAACAGTTTGTTACCATCTTAATAACTGTTTTGTGGATGAATTTGTCATCCTCCTTTAGATCTAGCAATGGATGATAGAATAGGTTGGATGGTTAAGAGATTCAATTTAACTTTATATGTGGATAATCTCATATATATATATGAGGATGGTTCAAAAACATACTTTTTAAATAACATATTTTTTAAAGTAATGCACCTTTATCAAAACGACGTCATTTTGAAGATTCTTTGATAGTATTTTCGTAATTAAAAGGAAAACAAGTGGGACTGCGGAATGTCACATCATGTTACATGTTCTTTTAATAATATATATATATATATATATATATATATATATATATATATATATATATAGGGAGTGATCCAGAGTCAAAATTGGATAGGAGCCATTTTTTGTCCAACCTAATCTTATTCGTCCATTGTTATATCTAATAACTTAGATATTGACATACCGCATTCCACACAATTGTTATGCGGTATATGGTCTACAAAAAAGATCTATAATACCCCTCGAATGCAATATTTTTTTATGGGCTACCATAAAACAGTTTGCGGTACTCTTTAATATTTTTTTTAACGTACCGCATAATAGTTATGCTGTAAGACCCCGAATTTTATGAAATACAAAATCTAATTTTTCTTCATATATATTTTTTTTGAAACAGTAAGTGGTTAAATTAATAAAATTGAAAGTTAAGGATGTTATGTGCAAATTTTATTTTGTCGGACAATATTCGCTTTGTCGGGGAATATTCGTTTGGTCGGGGAATATTCGTGCCGTACGACGGCGCCGAAATAATAAATTATTGGTGGACCCCACAACGGAATATTTGTCGGATATAGAAAACGACAGAAGTAACCTTTTTAAATAAAAATAGTCAACGGAACTGTTAAAATACCGGTGATAAAAGAATAGTAGCATACGGTAGTTTATGGTATTTTCTGTAGCACACGGTACTCTACAGTAACACACGGTATTGCATAGTGTCTCATATTATTGGTCTGATAATTGACACCGTAACTGTTACACATCATTTCATCGATAATTGTCACTGCATAATATTTTATATTATCAATTCAATAATTGTTGTTGCACTGTTTTTAAAATTATTGAACCTAATAATTGTCACAGTAACATATGCACAGTAATTCACATTATTGAATCAATAATTGTCATTACACAGTAACGTATGCTTTATTTTACATTATTGTTATCTCTATTATGATGTTATTTAAACAGTTGTATTTCATTAATTTATTGACTTGATATCTAAGAGCTAACTATACTGTATTTATAACAATTAGTCATAATAATTGAATTGATAAAGTTATTTGTTTATAATATAAAGTTAGGTGATTATTAGGTGATATGAAATGAATGGTGTAGATTAAAGTGTGAATTATTGTTGAATAATTAAATTGATTTGTTTATAATATAAAGTTAGGTGATTATTAGGTGATATGAAATGAATGGTGTAGATTAAAGATAATATAATATTTGAAATGGATGGTGTAGATTAAAAGATGATCTTTAAATGAATGGTTTAGATTAAATGAATGATAAGATTTTTGGCTATAAATAGAAGCCTTAACTTAAGGATTTTTCATAAACTTCCTTACTTGTTCTTTCTTTCTCTCTCTAAATACTTCTTGTGAAAGTTCTCTCTAAGTGTGCTTAAGTCATCTTGAGTATTTGTGAAGATCTATAAGTATACGTGTACTGTTCAAGTTAATCAACCTCATTTAAATCAATATCCAGTCACGTGTTGAGGTAAGGGATACCATCTTTTTCATCTTCCATTATTCAAACATACTATGGTAAGGGATTATCATTATTTGATTCTCGATAATAATATTGTTTCTTCCTTACTCATAAGACGTGCCTTTTATCTCCATGTATTAAATTGTGGGAATAACCTTACGGAGCGGATTGCCGCCTGTTGGTGAATAACCTTTCGTATTCATTCATTATTAATCTCTGAGAATAACCTTACGGAGCGAATTGCCGCCTGTTTGGTGAATAACTCTTTGTACTCAAATTCTATTAAATTGTGGGAATAACCTTACGGAGCGGATTGCCGCCTGTTGGTGAATAACCTTTCGTATTCATTCATTATTAATCTCTGAGAATAACCTTACGGAGCGGATTGCCGCCTGTTTGGTGAATAACTCTTTGTACTCAAATTCTATTAAATTGTGGGAATAACCTTACGGAGCGGTTTGCCGCCTGTTGGTGAATAACCTTTTGTATTAATTTCCTTCACCTTTTGTTAATCAAACCTGCTACAGTAAGGGATATTATTTTCTTTCATACTCCTAAATCGAAATTTATTATGGAACTATTGCTTCTATAATTCCTGAAAATATTATATGTTCCATAATAGTTGAACTTCATTATTTCAACTGAACCTTCCTATTTACGTGAACATTTCTATTGAATTGTAACCGTTATTCTGAACTGTGGATCTTGAATTTCACTCCACATCATGTTGACAATTTGGACATTATTTGAATCTGTACAAAGTAAACTTCCGATACTTATTGTTATCCTATTTCTTCTGTTCATCATTTATATCATTCTAATCATCCAAAAATCAAGCTGTTGTGAATATCTGTGGCCGGGGGCACAGATGTGATATATTTGTTGAACAGATGATAGGTTAAAGGCGATATAATAGGTTAAAGGCGATACATCTGTTCGGTGTCTTTTATGGCACGTGGTGAATGTTCTCTTTGGCCCGTAGTGCAAAGATGAACTGTTGTTTGGTATGATTATGACCAAAGGCTGAATCTGGTATAATCATGACCGTTGGTGTTATATTGAATGTCTTTGGCCCGTAGTGCAAAGATGAACTGTTGATCTGCATGATTATGATCAGGAACTGTGAATTTGTATTATCTTGACTAATGATATTTCAGATGATAAAAGTTGATGATGTTTTTCCTAAAAAGAGAACCGAGTGGACATTATAGTCTGCATTATTCTTCTAATAGATTACTCATTCCGCTGCTATTATTGATCTGAACGTTGTTTAAGAATTTAACTGCAATTTTTGATATAAACCTTGTAGTCTATTGTATTCTATCAAGAACTCAACTGTTGAAGACTAATGATAATTTATTCGTCATTATCTTAGTCATGATATTCTTTACTGGGCTATTTGAGCTCACCCTTTCTTTTGTTCCATTGTTTTTCAACAGGAGATGAAAACATAACAGGGTCTAGCCGGGGAATGGAGTGAGGGTCCGAGGAATATAGTTATCATAGTCTTCACGTTTTGTAAAATAGTGTGGCAATAATAGTGAAGACTTAGTTGTGTATTATTATAAACTGTATTGTTGTACGTTGTGCTTTGTTGTAATAATTTTGTTGTAGTATTTTGACGACTCAAGTTTGGGCTGTGTGGGCCCAGATTTGGGGGCGTCACAGTTGGCATCAGAGCTTAGGGATATGGTCTTTAATGGCGATCTGGGGTAGAACTAGGAGGGGAGAGACGAATAGAATCAGTCACTAGTGTGTCCTACCTGAAATAGATTTTATTATCTAATGAGTCGATTTGAATGTAGGAACATGAAGTGATAAGTCAGTTTATTTGAACTAACATTTATTTTGTGACCACAGTTAGGTATGGCATCTGAAAATCAAGAGGTTAACTATGGAATACCCGAAGCAAATGTAGCCGAGAATCAAGAGGCCCCAAACAATCCTCCTGCCAACTCAGGAAATAATGTTCCTGATAACATGATGAACGATGGATTCTTTAGGAATTTCATGCAGTTCATACAGAATCAAGGAAGAGGAAATCCAGTCAATAATAATAGTAAAAACGCTGGCAATTTGAGGATGGTCACTGTTAAGCAATTTAAAGAATTAGGACCACCTGAATTCCACGGGAAGCCTGACCCACTCAAAGCGGAGGCATGACTAAAGCAGACGACAAAAATACTTGATGTCTTACAATGCGCTGATGATCAGAAGGTGCCATTTGCCACTTTTATGTTACGAGGTGAGGCGGACCATTGGTGGGAAGCGGTAAAACGTATCCAACCTTCAGCACTCGAAATGTCTTGGACAGAATTCGAAGAACTGTTTAACGAGAAGTATTTTCCAGAAAGCATCCGCCATATGAAAGAGGTGGAATTCATTAAGCTGGAGCAGGGAAACATGACAGTCTCCCAATATGAAGCCAAGTTTGCCGAGTTATCTCGCTTTGCCACCCATCTTGTGGATGACGAAGCACGAATGAGTCGGATGTTCCTAAGAGGTTTGAGATTCAAAATTCGTCAACAACTTAGCTCTCATAAATTTAGTTTGTATTCAGATGTTGTAGATAGGGCTCAAAGGGTGGAGCAAACAGATGAAACATTGCAGCCAAGAGTTAATGATCAGCATAGAGAAAGGAGTGACAACAACCACAGGAACGAGAACCATCGAGGAGGTAACCAACACTTCGGTGGTAATTCCATACCAAATAACAGAAGAGGAGAATCTAGTGGGAACAATTTCAAAAGAAAGAGATTCCATAATAATTATGGAAGGGCACCAGCACCAGTACCAACACCAGCACCGACCCCAGTTTCAAGGGGAGAAGATCGACCACCAGTGAGATGCTATAGGTGTGGTCAGGAAGGTCACATCAGCCCAAACTGTACACTGCAGTCCAAAAAGTGCTACAGTTATGGGAAAGAGGGTCATCTTGCGCGGTTTTGTCTTGCCACAAAATCAAGTCCAGCTGCAATGATGATACCAAAAGCTAGCGCGGATAAAGGAAAATCTGTAGTTCAAGGGAGAGCTTTTGTTGTGACATCCCAAATGGCACGAAACTCGAACGAGGTGATAACCGGTAAGCTATTCATAAATTCTCGTGAAGTCTACGCTTTGTTAGATACTGGCTCTACCCATTCTTTTATCTCACCTGCATGTGCTCAGCGTTTAAACTTAACTCCTGAAAACTTGGACTTTGACTTATCAGTTGAAACCCCATTAGGAGAAATGACCATTACATCCACTGTCTATAAATCTTGCCTAGTTCAAATCAACAACCTCACATTACCTGTTGACCTTATTTCTTTGGAGATGCATGAATTTGATGTGATTTTAGGAATTGATTGGTTGACTACCCATTATGCTAAAATTGATTGTTTTCATAAGATTATTAGTTTTCATATTCCTAATCAACCTGTCATGCAAATTCAAGCAACTAAACCATTGAAATCTATAACTGTTATTTCTAGCCATAAAGCCATTCGTTTATTGAAAAACGGATGTCAAGCCTTTTTAGCTCATGTCACTGATTTGAACAAAAATACGTCAAACTTGAATGATATTCCCATTGTTAATGAGTTTCCTGACGTTTTTCCTGAAGAACTTCCTGGCTTACCCCCAAACCGTGAAATTGATTTTTATATTGATCTTGAACCCGGTACCAAGCCCATTTCCAAAGCTCCCTACCGAATGGCTCCCATTGAACTTCAAGAGTTAAAAGTCCAACTACAGGAATTGTTGGATACCGGTTTCATTCGTCCGAGTGCATCACCTTGGGGTGCTCCTGTCCTTTTTGTGAAGAAGAAAGACGGGAGTATGAAATTGTGCATTGACTACCGAGAATTGAACCATGTCACCATCAAGAACAGGTACCCGTTACCTCGGATTGATGACATGTTTGATCAATTGCAAGGCGCTCAACATTTCTCAAAGATTGATCTCCGTTCTGGATATCATCAGTTAAAGGTTAAAGCTGAGGACATTCCAAAGACTGCTTTCAGAACTCGTTATGGGCATTATGAGTTCTTAGTCATGCCTTTTGGACTAACTAATGCTCCTGCAGCTTTCATGGACATGATGAACCGGATATTCAAGGAACATTTGGATCATTTTGTGGTTGTCTTTATTGATGACATCCTCATATACTCCAAGAGTCGCGAGGATCATGAACAACACCTGAGATTGATACTACAAAAGCTCCGTGAAAACAAATTATATGCCAAGTTGAAGAAATGTGAGTTCTGGCTTGAGGAGGTCGCGTTTCTTGGGCATGTGATTTCTAGTCAAGGAATATCAGTCGATCCTGCGAAGATTGAAACGGTACTAAATTGGGAACAACCCAAAACAGTAACCGAAGTCCGAAGTTTTCTGGGTCTAGCTGGTTATTATCGGAGATTCGTAGAAGGATTTTCTCGAATCGCCACTCCATTAACGCAGCTTACTCGGAAAAGCACAAAATTCATATGGAGCGAGGAATGCGAGAAAAGTTTCCAAGAACTCAAGAAGAGACTGGTTTCAGCTCCTGTTCTGACCATACCATCAGGATCAGGAGAATTTGTTATCTACAGCGATGCTTCTGGCAAAGGTCTAGGCTGTGTCCTTATGCAACATGGAAAGGTTATAGCCTACGCCTCTCGACAACTCAAAGATTATGAGAAAAATTATCCTACTCATGATCTAGAGTTGGCAGCAGTCGTTTTCGCGTTGAAGATCTGGAGACACTACTTGTACGGAGAAAAAGTGGATATCTATACGGATCATAAAAGTCTCAAGTATTTCTTCACCCAGAAGGAACTCAACATGCGACAACGACGTTGGCTTGAGCTGTTAAAGGATTATGACCACACAATCCAGTATCACCCGGGAAAGGCGAACGTTGTAGCTGACGCTTTGAGCAGAAAATCTTATGCAAGTACAAGTGCACTGCTGACAACACAAAAGTGTATTTTGTACGACTTGCAAAAGATGGAGATAGAGCTAAAGACACCAGGGACCCGCTCGAAGATTGCTCACGTGCGAGTAGAACCAACTTTAATCGATAAAATTAAAGCTGCTCAAGCTACCGATCCGGAACTGATAAACATGATAAAGAAAGTACAAGAAGGTGCCATTCCCGAAGCAAGAATCGACGAGAAAGGAATACTTCGAGTCAACTCTCGACTCTGTGTTCCTAACGATCCTGAATTAAAGCATAAAATCATGATGGAGGCACACAACACGCCGTTTGCAATCCACCCAGGAGGTACCAAGATGTATCGAGATCTTCGACATACATTTTGGTGGAACAATATGAAAAGAGAGATTGCGGAGTTTATCTCAAGGTGCCTAACTTGTCAACGTGTCAAGGCAGAACATCAAGTTCCTAAAGGTCCATTACAATCACTTGAAGTTCCCGAATGGAAGTGGGAACACATCAATATGGACTTCGTGACGGGTCTTCCAAAAGTTTCTCAAGGCTTAGATGCAATTTGGGTGATCGTAGATAGATTGACCAAATCTGCTCATTTCTTGCCTATACGAGAAAACTTTTCACTTGAACGTCTTGCCGGTATGTACATAAATGAGATCGTGAGATTGCATGGCATGCCAGTTTCCATAGTTTCTGATTGAGATCCTAGATTCACTTTACGCTTTTGGATCAGTCTACAAAAAGCTATGGGCACTGAACTACGTTTTAGTTCTGCATACCATCCTCAAACGGACGGACAATCGGAAAGGACGATCCAGACCCTCGAAGATCTTTTGAGACTTTGTGTATTAGACTTCAAAGGAAGTTGGGATAAGTACTTGCCGTTGGTGGAATTTTCTTACAACAACAGTTACCAAGCAAGCATAGGCATGGCTCCATTCGAGGCATTGTATGGAAGGAAGTGTCGCTCTCCAATATGTTGGAATGAGGTAGGAGAAGCAAAATTGTTGGGACCCGAGTTAGTATGCTTGACGACCGAAAAGATCCAAATGATCCGACAACGAATACAGACCGCACAAGAACGACAAAAGAGTTATGCTGATCTTCATCGGAGAGACGAAAATTTCAACGTCGGAGATCATGTATTCTTACGTGTTTCTCCATGGAAAGGGGTTACGAGATTCGGAAAGAGAGGAAAGCTCAACCCTCGATTTATTGGCCCATTTGAAATCCTCGATCGAATAGGAACCGTAGCCTACAGACTAGCCCTACCACCAAGTATGTCTCGCATCCATAACGTTTTTCACATATCTATGTTACGTAAATATGTGAAGGACCCAAACCACGTCATTGAGTTAGAACCAGACGTTATAGCAGAGGATTTAACATACGAGGAGGTACCTGTTAAGATCCTGGATAAGAAGGAGCAGATCCTACGCTCAAAGGTTATACCTCAAGTTAAGGTTTTATGGAGGAACCAAGATACTGAGGAAATGACCTGGGAGCTAGAATCTGAGATGAAATCTAAGTATCCTTACCTCTTCGATATGTCAGGTACGTCAATTTCGGGGACGAAATTTCATAAGGAGGGGAGGTTGTAAGACCCCGAATTTTATGAAATACAAAATTTAATTTTTCTTCATATAGATATTTTTTTAAACAGTAAGTGGTTAAATCGATAAAGTTAAAAGTTAAGGATGTTATGTGCAAATTTTATTTTGTCGGACAATATTCGCTTTGTCGGGGAATATTCGTTTGGTCGGGGAATATTCGTTTGGTCCGACGGCGCCGAAATAACAAATTATTGGTGGACCCCACAACGGAATATTTGTCGGATATAGAAAACGACAGAAGTAACCTTTTTAAATAAAAATAGTCAACGGAACTGTTAAAATACCGGTGATAAAAGAATAGTAGCATACGGTAGTTTATGGTATTTTCTGTAGCACACGGTACTCTACAGTAACACACGGTATTGCATAGTGTCTCATATTATTGGTCTGATAATTGACACCGTAACTGTTACACATCATTTCATCGATAATTGTCACTGCATAATATTTTATATTATCAATTCAATAATTGTTGTTGTACTGTTTTTAAAATTATTGAACCTAATAATTGTCACAGTAACATATGCACAGTAATTCACATTATTGAATCAATAATTGTCATTACACAGTAACGTATGCTTTATTTTACATTATTGTTATCTCTATTATGATGTTATTTAAACAGTTGTATTTCATTAATTTATTGACTTGATATCTAAGAGCTAACTATACTGTATTTATAACAATTAGTCATAATAATTGAATTGATAAAGTTATTTGTTTATAATATAAAGTTAGGTGATTATTAGGTGATATGAAATGAATGGTGTAGATTAAAGTGTGAATTATTGTTGAATAATTAAATTAATTTGTTTATAATATAAAGTTAGGTGATTATTAGGTGATATGAAATGAATGGTGTAGATTAAAGATAATATAATATTTGAAATGGATGGTGTAGATTAAAAGATGATCTTTAAATGGATGATTTAGATTAAATGAATGATAAGATTTTTGGCTATAAATAGAAGCCTTAACTTAAGAATTTTTCATAAACTTCCTTACTTGTTCTTTCTTTCTCTCTCTAAATACTTCTTGTGAAAGTTCTCTCTAAGTGTGCTTAAGTCATCTTGAGTATTTGTGAAGATCTATAAGTATACGTGTACTGTTCAAGTTAATCAACCTCATTTAAATCAATATCCAGTCACATGTTGAGGTAAGGGATACCATCTTTTTCATCTTCCATTATTCAAACATACTATGGTAAGGGATTATCATTATTTGATTCTCGATAATAATATTGTTTCTTCCTTACTCATAAGACGTGCCTTTTATCTCCATGTATTAAATTGTGGGAATAACCTTACGGAGCGGATTGCCGCCTGTTGGTGAATAACCTTTCGTATTCATTCATTATTAATCTCTGAGAATAACCTTACGGAGCGAATTGCCGCCTGTTTGGTGAATAACTCTTTGTACTCAAATTCTATTAAATTGTGGGAATAACCTTACGGAGCGGATTGCCGCCTGTTGGTGAATAACCTTTCGTATTCATTCATTATTAATCTCTGAGAATAACCTTACGGAGCGGATTGCCGCCTGTTTGGTGAATAACTCTTTGTACTCAAATTCTATTAAATTGTGGGAATAACCTTACGGAGCGGTTTGCCGCCTGTTGGTGAATAACCTTTTGTATTAATTTCCTTCACCTTTTGTTAATCAAACCTGCTACGGTAAGGGATATTATTTTCTTTCATACTCCTAAATCAAAATTTATTATGGAACTATTGCTTCTATAATTCCTGAAAATGTTATATGTTCCATAATAGTTGAACTTCATTATTTCAACTGAACCTTCCTATTTACGTGAACCTTTCTATTGAATTGTAACCGTTATTCTGAACTGTGGATCTTGAATTTCACTCCACATCATGTTGACAATTTGGACATTATTTGAATCTGTACAAAGTAAACTTCCGATACTTATTGTTATCCTATTTCTTCTGTTCATCATTTATATCATTCTAATCATCCAAAAATCAAGCTGTTGTGAATATCTGTGGCCGGGGGCACAGATGTGATATATTTGTTGAACAGATGATAGGTTAAAGGCGATATAATAGGTTAAAGGCGATACATCTGTTCGGTGTCTTTTATGGCACGTGGTGAATGTTCTCTTTGGCCCGTAGTGCAAAGATGAACTGTTGTTTGGTATGATTATGACCAAAGGCTGAATCTGGTATAATCATGACCGTTGGTGTTATATTGAATGTCTTTGGCCCGTAGTGCAAAGATGAACTGTTGATCTGCATGATTATGATCAGGAACTGTGAATTTGTATTATCTTGACTAATGATATTTCAGATGATAAAAGTTGATGATGTTTTTCCTAAAAAGAGAACCGAGTGGACATTATAGTCTGCATTATTCTTCTAATAGATTACTCATTCCGCTGCTATTATTGATCTGAACGTTGTTTAAGAATTTAACTGCAATTTTTGATATAAACCTTGTAGTCTATTGTATTCTATCAAGAACTCAACTGTTGAAGACTAGTGATAATTTATTCGTCATTATCTTAGTCATGATATTCTTTACTGGGCTATTTGAGCTCACCCTTTCTTTTGTTCCATTGTTTTTCAACAGGAGATGAAAACATAACAGGGTCTAGCCGGGGAATGGAGTGAGGGTCCGAGGAATAGTTATCATAGTCTTCACGTTTTGTAAAATAGTGTGGCAATAATAGTGAAGACTTAGTTGTGTATTATTATACACTGTATTGTTGTACGTTGTGCTTTGTTGTAATAATTTTGTTGTAGTATTTTGACGACTCAAGTTTGGGCTGTGTGGGCCCAGATTTGGGGGCGTCACATATGCTGTATGTTAATCCAGGAAGATAAATAAATTAGGGGATACTACATAACTGTTATGTTGTGACGCCCCCAAATCTGGGCCCACACAGCCCAAACTTGAGTCGTCAAAAGACTACAACAAAATTATTACAACAAAGCACAACGTACAACAATACAGTGTATAATAATACACAACTAAGTCTTCACTATTATTGCCACACTATTTTACAAAACGTGAAGACTATGATAACTATTCCTCGGACCCTCACTCCATTCCCCGGCTAGACCCTGTTATGTTTTCATCTCCTGTTGAAAAACAATGGAACAAAAGAAAGGGTGAGCTCAAATAGCCCAGTAAAGAATATCATGACTAAGATAATGACGAATAAATTATCATTAGTCTTCAACAGCTGAGTTCTTGATAGAATACAATAGACTACAAGGTTTATATCAAAAACTGCAGTTAAATTCTTAAACAACGTTCAGATCAATAATAGCAGCGGAATGAGTAATCTATTAGAAGAATAATGCAGACTATAATGTCCACTCGGTTCTCTTTTTAGGAAAAACATCATCAACTTTTATCATCTGAAATATCATTAGTCAAGATAATACAAATTCACAGTTCCTGATCATAATCATGCAGATCAACAGTTCATCTTTGCACTACGGGCCAAAGACATTCAATATAACACCAACGGTCATGATTATACCAGATTCAGCCTTTGGTCATAATCATACCAAACAACAGTTCATCTTTGCACTACGGGCCAAAGAGAACATTCACCACGTGCCATAAAAGACACCGAACAGATGTATCGCCTTTAACCTATTTTTTCGCCTTTAACCTATCATCTGTTCAACAAATATATCACATCTGTGCCCCCGGCCACAGATATTCACAACAGCTTGATTTTTGGATGATTAGAATGATATAAATGATGAACAGAAGAAATAGGATAACAATAAGTATCGGAAGTTTACTTTGTACAGATTCAAATAATGTCCAAATTGTCAACATGATGTGGAGTGAAATTCAAGATCCACAGTTCAGAATAACGGTTACAATTCAATAGAAAGGTTCACGTAAATAGGAAGGTTCAGTTGAAATAATGAAGTTCAACTATTATGGAACATATAATATTTTCAGGAATTATAGAAGCAATAGTTCCATAATAAATTTCGATTTAGGAGTATGAAAGAAAATAATATCCCTTACCGTAGCAGGTTTGATTAACAAAAGGTGAAGAAAATTAATACAAGGGTTATTCACCAACAGGCGGCAATCCGCTCCGTAAGGTTATTCCCACAATTTAATAGAATTTGAGTACAAAGAGTTATTCACCAAACAGGCGGCAATCCGCTCCGTAAGGTTATTCTCAGAGATTAATAATGAATGAATACGAAATGTTATTCACCAACAGGCGGCAATCCGCTCCGTAAGGTTATTCCCACAATTTTGAGTACAAAGAGTTATTCACCAAACAGGCGGCAATCCGCTCCGTAAGGTTATTTTCAGAGATTAATAATGAATGAATACGAAAGGTTATTCACCAACAGGCGGCAATCCGCTCCGTAAGGTTATTCCCACAATTTAATACATGGAAATAAAAGGCATGTCTTATGAGTAAGGAAGAAACAATATTATTATCGAGAATCAAATAATGATAATCCCTTACCATAGTATGTTTGAATAATGGAAGATGAAAAAGATGGTATCCCTTACCGTAACACGTGACTGGATATTGATTTAAATGAGGTTGATTAACTTGAACAGTACACGTATACTTATAGATCTTCACAAATACTCAAGATGACTTAAGCACACTTAGAGAGAACTTTCACAAGAAGTATTTAGAGAGAGAAAGAAAGAACAAGTAAGGAAGTTTATGAAAAATCCTTAAGTTAAGGCTTCTATTTATAGCCAAAAATCTTATCATTCATTTAATCTAAACCATTCATTTAAAGATCACCTTTTAATCTACACCATCCATTTCAAATATTATATTATCTTTAATCTACACCATTCATTTCATATCACCTAATAATCACCTAACTTTATATTATAAACAAATCAATTTAATTATTCAACAATAATTCACACTTTAATCTACACCATTCATTTCATATCACCTAATAATCACCTAACTTTATATTATAAACAAATCAATTCAATTATTCAACAATAATTCACACTTTAATCTACACCATTCATTTCATATCACCTAATAATCACCTAACTTTATATTATAAACAAATCAATTCAATTATTCAACAATAATTCACACTTTAATCTACACCATTCATTTCATATCACCTAATAATCACCTAACTTTATATTATAAACAAATAACTTTATCAATTCAATTATTATGACTAATTGTTATAAATACAGTATAGTTAGCTCTTAGATATCAAGTCAATAAATTAATGAAATACAACTGTTTAAATAACATCATAATAGAGATAACAATAATGTAAAATAAAGCATACGTTACTGTGTAATGACAATTATTGATTCAATAATGTGAATTACTGTGCATATGTTACTGTGACAATTATTAGGTTCAATAATTTTAAAAACAGTGCAACAACAATTATTGACTCAATGATATAAAATACAGTGTAATGACAATTATTAAATCAATAATGCAAAATACTGTGTAACAACAATTATTGAATTGATAATATAAAATATTATGCAGTGACAATTATCGATGAAATGATGCGTAACAGTTACGGTGTCAATTATCAGACCAATAATATGAGACACTATGCAATACCGTGTGTTACTGTAGAGTACCGTGTGCTACAGAAAATACCATAAACTACCGTATGCTACTATTATTTTATCACCGGTATTTTAACAGTTCCGTTGACTATTTTTATTTAAAAATGTTACTTCTGTCGTTTTCTATATCCGACAAATATTCCGTTGTGGGGTCCACCAATAATTTATTATTTCGGCGCCGTCGTGCGGCACGAATATTCCCCGACCAAACGAATATTCCCCGAAAAAGCGAATATTGTCCGACAAAATAAAATTTGCACATAACATCCTTAACTTTCAATTTTGTTAATTTAACCACTTACTGTTTCAAAAAAAATATATATGAAGAAAAATTAAATTTTGTATTTCATAAAATTCGGGGTCTTACAACCTCCCCTCCTTATGAAATTTCGTCCCCGAAATTGACGTACCTGACATATCGAAGAGGTAAGGATACTTAGATTTTATCTCAGATTCTAGCTCCCAGGTCATTTCCTCAGTATCTTGGTTCCTCCATAAAACCTTAACTTGAGGTATAACCTTTGAGCGTAGGATCTGCTCCTTCTTATCCAGGATCTTAACAGGTACCTCCTCGTATGTTAAATCCTCTGCTATAACGTCTGGTTCTAACTCAATGACGTGGTTTGGGTCCTTCACATATTTACGTAACATAGATATGTGAAAAACGTTATGGATGCGAGACATACTTGGTGGTAGGGCTAGTCTGTAGGCTACGGTTCCTATTCGATCGAGGATTTCAAATGGGCCAATAAATCGAGGGTTAAGCTTTCCTCTCTTTCTGAATCTCGTAACCCCTTTCCATGGAGAAACACGTAAGAATACATGATCTCCGACGTTGAAACTTTCGTCTCTCCGATGAAGATCAGCATAACTCTTTTGTCGTTCTTGTGCGGTCTGTATTCGTTGTCGGATCATTTGGATCTTTTCGGTCGTCAAGCGTACCAACTCGGGTCCCAACAATTTTGCTTCTCCTACCTCATTCCAACATATTGGAGAGCGACACTTCCTTCCATACAATGCCTCGAATGGAGCCATGCCTATGCTTGCTTGGTAACTGTTGTTGTAAGAAAATTCCACCAATGGCAAGTACTTATCCCAACTTCCTTTGAAGTCTAATACACAAAGTCTCAAAAGATCTTCGAGGGTCTGGATCGTCCTTTCCGATTGTCCGTCCGTTTGAGGATGGTATGCAGAACTAAAACGTAGTTCAGTGCCTATAGCTTTTTGTAGACTGATCCAAAAGCGTGAAGTGAATCTAGGATCTCGATCAGAAACTATGAAAACTGGCATGCCATGCAATCTCACGATCTCATTTATGTACATACCGGCAAGACGTTCAAGTGAAAAGTTTTCTCGTATAGGCAAGAAATGAGCAGATTTGGTCAATCTATCTACGATGACCCAAATTGCATCTAAGCCTTGAGAAACTTTGGGAAGACCCGTCACGAAATCCATATTGATGTGTTCCCACTTCCATTCGGGAACCTCAAGTGGTTGTAATGGACCCTTAGGTACTTGATGCTCTGCCTTGACACGTTGACAAGTTAGGCACCTTGAGATAAACTCTGCAATCTCCCTTTTCATATTGTTCCACCAAAATGTATGTCGAAGATCTCGATACATCTTGGTACCTCCTGGGTGGATTGCAAACGGCGTGTTGTATGCCTCCATCATGATTTTATGCTTTAATTCAGGATCGTTAGGAACACAGAGTCGAGAGTTGACTCGAAGTATTCCTTTCTCGTCGATTCTTGCTTCGGGAATGACACCTTCTTGTACTTTCTTTATCATGTTTATCAGTTCCGGATCGGTAGCTTGAGCAGCTTTAATTTTATCGATTAAAGTTGGTTCTACTCGCACGTGAGCAATCTTCGAGTGGGTCCCTGGTGTCTTTAGCTCTATCTCCATCTTTTGCAAGTCGTACAAAATACACTTTTGTGTTGTCAGCAGTGCACTTGTACTTGCATAAGATTTTCTGCTCAAAGCGTCAGCTACAACGTTCGCCTTTCCCGGGTGATACTGGATTGTGTGGTCATAATCCTTTAACAGCTCAAGCCAACGTCGTTGTCGCATGTTGAGTTCCTTCTGGGTGAAGAAATACTTGAGACTTTTATGATCCGTATAGATATCCACTTTTTCTCCGTACAAGTAGTGTCTCCAGATCTTCAACGCGAAAACGACTGCTGCCAACTCTAGATCATGAGTAGGATAATTTTTCTCATAATTTTTGAGTTGTCGAGAGGCATAGGCTATAACCTTTCCATGTTGCATAAGGACACAGCCTAGACCTTTGCCAGAAGCATCGCTGTAGATAACAAATTATCCTGATCCTGATGGTATGGTCAGAACAGGAGCTGAAACAAGTCTCCTCTTGAGTTCTTGAAAACTCTTCTCGCATTCCTCGCTCGATATAAGTTTTGTACTAGAATGAATGATACCGATATCTAGTAATTAAACTTTCAACTCTTGGTGTTCTATGGGAGCCATTTGGTATGGGACTTTAAAAATGGGCTTAGTGCCGGGTTCAAGATCGATACAGAATTCAATTTCACGGTTTGGGGTAAGCCAGAAAGTTCCTCAGAAAAAACGTCAGGAAACTCATTAACAATGGGAATATCATTCAAGTTTGACGTGTTTTTGTTCAAATCAGTGACATGAGCTAAAAAGGCTTGACATCCGTTTTTCAATAAACGAATGGCTTTATGGCTAGAAATAACAGTTATAGATTTCAATGGTTTAGTTACTTGAATTTGCATGACAGGTTGATTAGGAATATGAAAACTAATAATCTTATGAAAACAATCAATTTTAGCATGATGGGTAGTCAACCAATCAATTCCTAAAATCACATCAAATTCACGCATCTCCAAAGAAATAAGGTCAACAGGTAATGTGAGGTTGTTGATTTGAACTAGGCAAGATTTATAGATAGTAAATGTAATAGGTATTTCTCCCAATGAGGTTTCAACTGATAAGACAAGATTTAAGTTTTCAATAGTCAAATTTAAACGTTGAGTACATATAGGTGAGATAAAAGAGTGGATAGAGCCAGTATCTAATATGGCATAGACTTCACGAGAATTTATGAATAGCTTACCGGTTATCACCTCATTCGGTTTCTTGACTGTTATCGTCAAATCGAATCCCGAATACTTCATTCGGATCTTCACGTATTTCAACCATGGGAATACCACTGAATAATTTTCTAGCAAACTGTTTCTCGGGTTCATCAACTTCATCAGTAGTAAGGTACCAATGATTTCCATTAAAATAGTATTTTCGATAGACTGCAGTTTCCACGATAGTGACTAACTTAACCTGAATTCCTCTAAATTGTAACGCCCAAAAGTATAGAAACATCATTTTTAAATAATCTTGAAAATCATAGCTGGAACACCATAAATCCCAAAGACTAATATGAAAAGTCCATATATTCTGATCCTTTGTTATAGAGCATAACCAGGTGATATCACTCTCCCAATTAGTGAGTAAATTAAAGGCAATAATTTCCGCAAGTTCGTTACTTCCTTTAATTGCTTCTAAGAATGGATCTGGAACGACTGTAGCAGAGCTTTCACCTTCATCCTTACTGGATAGAACACGCATAATTTTTGCCTTAGGCAAATGATTCAACTCTGAGTTTGTAAGAAGATTATTCGTCGCCTCTTGTTTTGCAGCTACATTTGTTTCGGTAATTTCATAATTAACCTCCTGATTTCCAGATGCCATAATTAACTGTGGTCACAAAATAAATGTTAGTTCAAATAAACTGACTCATCTCTTCATGTTCCTACATTCAAATCGATTCATTAGATAATAAAATCTATTTTAGGTAGGACACACTAGTGACTGATTCTATTCGTCTCTCCCCTCCTAGTTCTACCCCAGATCTCCATTAAAGACCATATCCCTAAGCTCTGATGCCAACTGTGACGCCCCCAAATCTGGGCCCACACAGCCCAAACTTGAGTCGTCAAAAGACTACAACAAAATTATTACAACAAAGCACAACGTACAACAATACAGTGTATAATAATACACAACTAAGTCTTCACTATTATTGCCACACTATTTTACAAAACGTGAAGACTATGATAACTATTCCTCGGACCCTCACTCCATTCCCCGGCTAGACCCTGTTATGTTTTCATCTCCTGTTGAAAAACAATGGAACAAAAGAAAGGGTGAGCTCAAATAGCCCAGTAAAGAATATCATGACTAAGATAATGACGAATAAATTATCATTAGTCTTCAACAGTTGAGTTCTTGATAGAATACAATAGACTACAAGGTTTATATCAAAAATTGCAGTTAAATTCTTAAACAACGTTCAGATCAATAATAGCAGCGGAATGAGTAATCTATTAGAAGAATAATGCAGACTATAATGTCCACTCGGTTCTCTTTTTAGGAAAAACATCATCAACTTTTATCATCTGAAATATCATTAGTCAAGATAATACAAATTCACAGTTCCTGATCATAATCATGCAGATCAACAGTTCATCTTTGCACTACGGGCCAAAGACATTCAATATAACACCAACGGTCATGATTATACCAGATTCAGCCTTTGGTCATAATCATACCAAACAACAGTTCATCTTTGCACTACGGGCCAAAGAGAACATTCACCACGTGCCATAAAAGACACCGAACAGATGTATCGCCTTTAACCTATTTTTTCGCCTTTAACCTATCATCTGTTCAACAAATATATCACATCTGTGCCCCCGGCCACAGATATTCACAACAGCTTGATTTTTGGATGATTAGAATGATATAAATGATGAACAGAAGAAATAGGATAACAATAAGTATCGGAAGTTTACTTTGTACAGATTCAAATAATGTCCAAATTGTCAACATGATGTGGAGTGAAATTCAAGATCCACAGTTCAGAATAACGGTTACAATTCAATAGAAAGGTTCACGTAAATAGGAAGGTTCAGTTGAAATAATGAAGTTCAACTATTATGAAACATATAATATTTTCAGGAATTATAGAAGCAATAGTTCCATAATAAATTTCGATTTAGGAGTATGAAAGAAAATAATATCCCTTACCGTAGCAGGTTTGATTAACAAAAGGTGAAGAAAATTAATACAAGGGTTATTCACCAACAGGCGGCAATCCGCTCCGTAAGGTTATTCCCACAATTTAATAGAATTTGAGTACAAAGAGTTATTCACCAAACAGGCGGCAATCCGCTCCGTAAGGTTATTCTCAGAGATTAATAATGAATGAATACGAAATGTTATTCACCAACAGGCGGCAATCCGCTCCGTAAGGTTATTCCCACAATTTTGAGTACAAAGAGTTATTCACCAAACAGGCGGCAATCCGCTCCGTAAGGTTATTTTCAGAGATTAATAATGAATGAATACGAAAGGTTATTCACCAACAGGCGGCAATCCGCTCCGTAAGGTTATTCCCACAATTTAATACATGGAAATAAAAGGCATGTCTTATGAGTAAGAAAGAAACAATATTATTATCGAGAATCAAATAATGATAATCCCTTACCATAGTATGTTTGAATAATGGAAGATGAAAAAGATGGTATCCCTTACCGTAACACGTGACTGGATATTGATTTAAATGAGGTTGATTAACTTGAACAGTACACGTATACTTATAGATCTTCACAAATACTCAAGATGACTTAAGCACACTTAGAGAGAACTTTCACAAGAAGTATTTAGAGAGAGAAAGAAAGAACAAGTAAGGAAGTTTATGAAAAATCCTTAAGTTAAGGCTTCTATTTATAGCCAAAAATCTTATCATTCATTTAATCTAAACCATTCATTTAAAGATCACCTTTTAATCTACACCATCCATTTCAAATATTATATTATCTTTAATCTACACCATTCATTTCATATCACCTAATAATCACCTAACTTTATATTATAAACAAATCAATTTAATTATTCAACAATAATTCACACTTTAATCTACACCATTCATTTCATATCACCTAATAATCACCTAACTTTATATTATAAACAAATCAATTCAATTATTCAACAATAATTCACACTTTAATCTACACCATTCATTTCATATCACCTAATAATCACCTAACTTTATATTATAAACAAATCAATTCAATTATTCAACAATAATTCACACTTTAATCTACACCATTCATTTCATATCACCTAATAATCACCTAACTTTATATTATAAACAAATAACTTTATCAATTCAATTATTATGACTAATTGTTATAAATACAGTATAGTTAGCTCTTAGATATCAAGTCAATAAATTAATGAAATACAACTGTTTAAATAACATCATAATAGAGATAACAATAATGTAAAATAAAGCATACGTTACTGTGTAATGACAATTATTGATTCAATAATGTGAATTACTGTGCATATGTTACTGTGACAATTATTAGGTTCAATAATTTTAAAAACAGTGCAACAACAATTATTGACTCAATGATATAAAATACAGTGTAATGACAATTATTAAATCAATAATGCAAAATACTGTGTAACAACAATTATTGAATTGATAATATAAAATATTATGCAGTGACAATTATCGATGAAATGATGCGTAACAGTTACGGTGTCAATTATCAGACCAATAATATGAGACACTATGCAATACCGTGTGTTACTGTAGAGTACCGTGTGCTACAGAAAATACCATAAACTACCGTATGCTACTATTATTTTATCACCGGTATTTTAACAGTTCCGTTGACTATTTTTATTTAAAAATGTTACTTCTGTCGTTTTCTATATCCGACAAATATTCCGTTGTGGGGTCCACCAATAATTTATTATTTCGGCGCCGTCGTGCGGCACGAATATTCCCCGACCAAACGAATATTCCCCGAAAAAGCGAATATTGTCCGACAAAATAAAATTTGCACATAACATCCTTAACTTTCAATTTTGTTAATTTAACCACTTACTGTTTCAAAAAAAATATATATGAAGAAAAATTAAATTTTGTATTTCATAAAATTCGGGGTCTTACATATGTAGTATCCCCTAATTTTTTTTTTCACATATTGCATAATAGTTATGTGGTATGTCCATAGACCCAACAGAAAGAAAAAAAATTTAATTTGGGGGTACCGTAGAATTGTTATGCGGAACTCCCTAAATTTTTTTTTCAAGAGTTTGGAATACATTATTGTTGTTGATGAGATTAGTATTGAAATATATCAGTAGAAGAAAGATATATGTTTGTGCCAAAACTTTGTGATGTCTATGTTGTTGAATTCAAGACTTTGTGTTGTTGATTTTAGTTTAATACTGTGGACGGTGTAGACACCCAAATTTTGCGCTTCTCTACTAACCCTGGCAGGAGGGCAAAGTCGTCATTTGACCCGACATGCGAAAAGGAGGGTGGACCCCAACACGAAGCCACCCCAACGATTTACGGTCAAAGCCGCCACAACGAACAACGAGCATCAGGTTACTGGAGTCAAGGCAAACTGTTGATTCAGAAGAACCTGATTTGATCACAAAAGACGACTAATGGCCACAACCGCGGATGCACCTGCGGCCACCGACAAAAGGGACAGTGCGCGGCTCGAGGAGACAACCCGGCAGCCGAGGATTCGGCGCGGATGGCTAGCAGCCCAGCCGCAGATGCACCTGCGGCTGCCTGCGGAGCATTATACAGCGGTCATTTCCACCCGAGAAGAAAAGAAGAAAAAAGATTTTGAGAGTTTTAGAGAGAGAGAGTTCGCGGGAAGAGAGAGAAAAGCTCCGTTTTTGGTTAGATTTGAGTGAAAAATTCATCTCCTTTTGCTAATTAGTCAAGTGTTCGTGTAGTGTTGTTCGAGTCGTGAAATAAGAAGCTTTAATCGGCATTTTTTGCAAGGTGAAAATGGTGCTTTCTTAGTTTTATTGCTTGTATTGCTAGTATAGTTTCGTGTTTTGGATTGCTTGATGTAGTATGTTGTTATGATGACGATGATCCGTGGATCAGGGGTTGTTAGCGAGGGTTCCATCGGAACGTAACTTCCTCCTAATGCGCCGATGACATCCGTACGGTGATATATCTTTTGTTGTGGTAATGAATAGCTCGTAGTGTTGGGTTTACGATTTTTGAGTCGTGTAATGTAAGACCCCGAATTTTATGAAATACAAAATTTAATTTTTCTTCATATATATTTTTTTTGAAACAGTAAGTGGTTAAATTAACAAAATTGAAAGTTAAGGATGTTATGTGCAAATTTTATTTTGTCGGACAATATTCGCTTTTTCGGGGAATATTCGTTTGGTCGGGGAATATTCGTGCCGCACGACGGCGCCGAAATAATAAATTATTGGTGGACCCCACAACGGAATATTTGTCGGATATAGAAAACGACAGAAGTAACATTTTTAAATAAAAATAGTCAACGGAACTGTTAAAATACCGGTGATAAAATAATAGTAGCATACGGTAGTTTATGGTATTTTCTGTAGCACACGGTACTCTACAGTAACACACGGTATTGCATAGTGTCTCATATTATTGGTCTGATAATTGACACCGTAACTGTTACACATCATTTCATCGATAATTGTCACTGCATAATATTTTATATTATCAATTCAATAATTGTTGTTACACAGTATTTTGCATTATTGATTTAATAATTGTCATTACACTGTATTTTATATCATTGAGTCAATAATTGTTGTTGCACTGTTTTTAAAATTATTGAACCTAATAATTGTCACAGTAACATATGCACAGTAATTCACATTATTGAATCAATAATTGTCATTACACAGTAACGTATGCTTTATTTTACATTATTGTTATCTCTATTATGATGTTATTTAAACAGTTGTATTTCATTAATTTATTGACTTGATATCTAAGAACTAACTATACTGTATTTATAACAATTAGTCATGATAATTGAATTGATAAAGTTATTTGTTTATAATATAAAGTTAGGTGATTATTAGGTGATATGAAATGAATGGTGTAGATTAAAGTGTGAATTATTGTTGAATAATTAAATTGATTTGTTTATAATATAAAGTTAGGTGATTATTAGGTGATATGAAATGAATGGTGTAGATTAAAGTGTGAATTATTGTTGAATAATTAAATTGATTTGTTTATAATATAAAGTTAGGTGATTATTAGGTGATATGAAATGAATGGTGTAGATTAAAGAAAATATAATATTTGAAATGGATGGTGTAGATTAAAAGATGATCTTTAAATGAATGGTTTAGATTAAATGAATGATAAGATTTTTGGCTATAAATAGAAGCCTTAACTTAAGGATTTTTCATAAACTTCCTTACTTGTTCTTTCTTTCTCTCTCTAAATACTTCTTGTGAAAGTTCTCTCTAAGTGTGCTTAAGTCATCTTGAGTATTTGTGAAGATCTATAAGTATACGTGTACTGTTCAAGTTAATCAACCTCATTTAAATCAATATCCAGTCACGTGTTACGGTAAGGGATACCATCTTTTTCATCTTCCATTATTCAAACGTACTATGGTAAGGGATTATCATTATTTGATTCTCGATAATAATATTGTTTCTTCCTTACTCATAAGACGTGCATTTTATTTCCATGTATTAAATTGTGGGAATAACCTTACGGAGCGGATTGCCGCCTGTTGGTGAATAACATTTCGTATTCATTCATTATTAATCTCTGAGAATAACCTTACGGAGCGGATTGCCGCCTGTTTGGTGAATAACTCTTTGTACTCAAATTCTATTAAATTGTGGGAATAACCTTACGGAGCGGATTGCCGCCTGTTTGGTGAATAACTCTTTGTACTCAAATTCTATTAAATTGTGGGAATAACCTTACGGAGCGGATTGCCGCCTGTTGGTGAATAACCCTTTGTATTAATTTCCTTCACCTTTTGTTAATCAAACCTGCTACGGTAAGGGATATTATTTTCTTTCATACTCCTAAATCGAAATTTATTATGGAACTATTGCTTCTATAATTCCTGAAAATATTATATGTTCCATAATAGTTGAACTTCATTATTTCAACTGAACCTTCCTATTTACGTGAACCTTTCTATTGAATTGTAACCGTTATTCTGAACTGTGGATCTTGAATTTCACTCCACATCATGTTGACAATTTGGACATTATTTGAATCTGTACAAAGTAAACTTCCGATACTTATTGTTATCCTATTTCTTCTGTTCATCATTTATATCATTCTAATCATCCAAAAATCAAGCTGTTGTGAATATCTGTGGCCGGGGGCACAGATGTGATATATTTGTTGAACAGATGATAGGTTAAAGGCGATATAATAGGTTAAAGGCGATACATCTGTTCGGTGTCTTTTATGGCACGTGGTGAATGTTCTCTTTGGCCCGTAGTGCAAAGATGAACTGTTGTTTGGTATGATTATGACCAAAGGCTGAATCTGGTATAATCATGACCGTTGGTGTTATATTGAATGTCTTTGGCCCGTAGTGCAAAGATGAACTGTTGATCTGCATGATTATGATCAGGAACTGTGAATTTGTATTATCTTGACTAATGATATTTCAGATGATAAAAGTTGATGATGTTTTTCCTAAAAAGAGAACCGAGTGGACATTATAGTCTGCATTATTCTTCTAATAGATTACTCATTCCGCTGCTATTATTGATCTGAACGTTGTTTAAGAATTTAACTGCAGTTTTTGATATAAACCTTGTAGTCTATTGTATTCTATCAAGAACTCAACTGTTGAAGACTAATGATAATTTATTCGTCATTATCTTAGTCATGTTATTCTTTACTGGGCTATTTGAGCTCACCCTTTCTTTTGTTCCATTGTTTTTCAACAGGAGATGAAAACATAACAGGGTCTAGCCGGGGAATGGAGTGAGGGTCCGAGGAATAGTTATCATAGTCTTCACGTTTTGTAAAATAGTGTGGCAATATTAGTGAAGACTTAGTTGTGTATTATTATACACTGTATTGTTGTACGTTGTGCTTTGTTGTAATAATTTTGTTGTAGTCTTTTGACGACTCAAGTTTGGGCTGTGTGGGCCCAGATTTGGGGGCGTCACAGTTGGCATCAGAGCTTAGGGATATGGTCTTTAATGGAGATCTGGGGTAGAACTAGGAGGAGAGAGACGAATAGAATCAATCACTAGTGTGTCCTACCTAAATTAGATTTTTTATCTAATGAGTTGATTTGAATGTAGGAACAGGAAGTGATGAGTCAGTTTGTTTGAACTAACAATTATTTTGTGACCACAGTTTAGTATAACATCTGAAAATCAGGAGAATAACTATGAAATGTCTGGTACGTCAATTTCGGGGACGAAATTTCATAAGGAGGGGAGGTTGTAAGACCCCGAATTTTATGAAATACAAAATTTAATTTTTCTTCATATATATTTTTTTTGAAACAGTAAGTGGTTAAATTAACAAAATTGAAAGTTAAGGATGTTATGTGCAAATTTTATTTTGTCGGACAATATTCGCTTTTTCGGGGAATATTCGTTTGGTCGGGGAATATTCGTGCCGCACGACGGCGCCGAAATAATAAATTATTGGTGGACCCCACAACGGAATATTTGTCGGATATAGAAAACGACAGAAGTAACATTTTTAAATAAAAATAGTCAACGGAACTGTTAAAATACCGGTGATAAAATAATAGTAGCATACGGTAGTTTATGGTATTTTCTGTAGCACACGGTACTCTACAGTAACACACGGTATTGCATAGTGTCTCATATTATTGGTCTGATAATTGACACCGTAACTGTTACACATCATTTCATCGATAATTGTCACTGCATAATATTTTATATTATCAATTCAATAATTGTTGTTACACAGTATTTTGCATTATTGATTTAATAATTGTCATTACACTGTATTTTATATCATTGAGTCAATAATTGTTGTTGCACTGTTTTTAAAATTATTGAACCTAATAATTGTCACAGTAACATATGCACAGTAATTCACATTATTGAATCAATAATTGTCATTACACAGTAACGTATGCTTTATTTTACATTATTGTTATCTCTATTATGATGTTATTTAAACAGTTGTATTTCATTAATTTATTGACTTGATATCTAAGAACTAACTATACTGTATTTATAACAATTAGTCATGATAATTGAATTGATAAAGTTATTTGTTTATAATATAAAGTTAGGTGATTATTAGGTGATATGAAATGAATGGTGTAGATTAAAGTGTGAATTATTGTTGAATAATTAAATTGATTTGTTTATAATATAAAGTTAGGTGATTATTAGGTGATATGAAATGAATGGTGTAGATTAAAGTGTGAATTATTGTTGAATAATTAAATTGATTTGTTTATAATATAAAGTTAGGTGATTATTAGGTGATATGAAATGAATGGTGTAGATTAAAGATAATATAATATTTGAAATGGATGGTGTAGATTAAAAGATGATCTTTAAATGAATGGTTTAGATTAAATGAATGATAAGATTTTTGGCTATAAATAGAAGCCTTAACTTAAGGATTTTTCATAAACTTCCTTACTTGTTCTTTCTTTCTCTCTCTAAATACTTCTTGTGAAAGTTCTCTCTAAGTGTGCTTAAGTCATCTTGAGTATTTGTGAAGATCTATAAGTATACGTGTACTGTTCAAGTTAATCAACCTCATTTAAATCAATATCCAGTCACGTGTTACGGTAAGGGATACCATCTTTTTCATCTTCCATTATTCAAACGTACTATGGTAAGGGATTATCATTATTTGATTCTCGATAATAATATTGTTTCTTCCTTACTCATAAGACGTGCATTTTATTTCCATGTATTAAATTGTGGGAATAACCTTACGGAGCGGATTGCCGCCTGTTGGTGAATAACCTTTCGTATTCATTCATTATTAATCTCTGAGAATAACCTTACGGAGCGGATTGCCGCCTGTTTGGTGAATAACTCTTTGTACTCAAATTCTATTAAATTGTGGGAATAACCTTACGGAGCGGATTGCCGCCTGTTTGGTGAATAACTCTTTGTACTCAAATTCTATTAAATTGTGGGAATAACCTTACGGAGCGGATTGCCGCCTGTTGGTGAATAACCCTTTGTATTAATTTCCTTCACCTTTTGTTAATCAAACCTGCTACGGTAAGGGATATTATTTTCTTTCATACTCCTAAATCGAAATTTATTATGGAACTATTGCTTCTATAATTCCTGAAAATATTATATGTTCCATAATAGTTGAACTTCATTATTTCAACTGAACCTTCCTATTTACGTGAACCTTTCTATTGAATTGTAACCGTTATTCTGAACTGTGGATCTTGAATATCATTTTTAAATTTCACTCCACATCATGTTGACAATTTGGACATTATTTGAATCTGTACAAAGTAAACTTCCGATACTTATTGTTATCCTATTTCTTCTGTTCATCATTTATATCATTCTAATCATCCAAAAATCAAGCTGTTGTGAATATCTGTGGCCGGGGGCACAGATGTGATATATTTGTTGAACAGATGATAGGTTAAAGGCGATATAATAGGTTAAAGGCGATACATCTGTTCGGTGTCTTTTATGGCACGTGGTGAATGTTCTCTTTGGCCCGTAGTGCAAAGATGAACTGTTGTTTGGTATGATTATGACCAAAGGCTGAATCTGGTATAATCATGACCGTTGGTGTTATATTGAATGTCTTTGGCCCGTAGTGCAAAGATGAACTGTTGATCTGCATGATTATGATCAGGAACTGTGAATTTGTATTATCTTGACTAATGATATTTCAGATGATAAAAGTTGATGATGTTTTTCCTAAAAAGAGAACCGAGTGGACATTATAGTCTGCATTATTCTTCTAATAGATTACTCATTCCGCTGCTATTATTGATCTGAACGTTGTTTAAGAATTTAACTGCAGTTTTTGATATAAACCTTGTAGTCTATTGTATTCTATCAAGAACTCAACTGTTGAAGACTAATGATAATTTATTCGTCATTATCTTAGTCATGTTATTCTTTACTGGGCTATTTGAGCTCACCCTTTCTTTTGTTCCATTGTTTTTCAACAGGAGATGAAAACATAACAGGGTCTAGCCGGGGAATGGAGTGAGGGTCCGAGGAATAGTTATCATAGTCTTCACGTTTTGTAAAATAGTGTGGCAATATTAGTGAAGACTTAGTTGTGTATTATTATACACTGTATTGTTGTACGTTGTGCTTTGTTGTAATAATTTTGTTGTAGTCTTTTGACGACTCAAGTTTGGGCTGTGTGGGCCCAGATTTGGGGGCGTCACATGTAATGTAATAACGAGTTTGATATTGTTAGATTTGCCGTAGTATCGGTTATGCAGTGATTTGGGTAGCTGTGAGCCTAGAGAGGAGATTCTCGTGATCAAATCCCGATGATGGACATTTTTTTGGTGTACGTAATCATTAGATAGGATTCATGGTTGTACATATGTAATATCGGGCCTTAAAGCGATCCCAAACCGCGATTGGGTTAAGGCCCCGTAATAATAAAAATATGTGATTATGGGTGTTTGGGGTTATTTAGACGGCTCACATGCCCATGCATAGCCCCGATACGTTTTGAATACTTGTTTTAATTTACGACACAAAAAAAATGGTTTTTCAAAATAAGGCAAACGATGAAGATTTTCATAAAATCAATCAAATTAGGATATTAGATACACGAGGTTTAAAAAAGTTAAGAGTTTTGGCGAACTTTGATCCTTGTTTGACGAAAAGGCTCCATTTGGTTTTGAAATGTCATAAAAGATGTTTTCGTAAAAAATAAATAAACGTTTTCATTAAACTTTGTGCATACGGTTAAAGAGTTCTAGAAGTTGCTTTCATTTTATTTGAATTTACTGTTAGAAGGCAATGTATAGTCTCGATTCCTATTTGACAAAAGTTTAAAAACTATTGTTTTCTGAAAATGGCATATAATAAAAAACCCTCATCGTTTTTCGAAATTAAAGTCAATCTTTATTATAAAAACGAAGCCTTGTCATTTGGGTCAAAAGACGCCTAAAACACTTTCTCGATAAAACACATTTGCCATATAAAATCAAAGCAGCTTTTATGCAAAAATTCACCACGACATTCATTTATGCACACACACACGCGCACACACACATTTTGGGATTTAAAAGGATAGGAAAACATCAAGATTGCGGTAACCGTGTTTCACGGAAGTCGGGGGGTGCCTAACACCTTCCCCTCGCTTAAGCAAGCCCCCGAACTCTATGAATCTCAGTTTGCGGACCAATTAACTCGGAGTCACATATGAGCCAGCGATTACGAAAACAAAATTCGGATGAGTTGGTACATCCATTTCAAATATACCAACTGGCGGCTCTGGTCAATTGGCTCATAAAGAAATCGATCTTTCAAAACCCGTCGACATTAAGCCGGCCCTTTTCAAAATCACATTTAATTCAAAAGTCTAAAATTGGAAAGGGTTTTTAATAATAAAAAACGAGACGACGAAAATCCCGGCGTCGACAGACGGTAAACAATATCTGCAGTATTAACTTAAGGACGGTGATTTAACTTAAAATGTGAGGAGGGGTATTTTGGACAGTTACTCTCATCCGCAGAATTAAATTACGGAATACTTAATATTAAATTACAGACAGAGTAATCCTAACAATTAGAGCCGTAGATAAATGATTAAGATCTGTTGTACGATTAGATGATTTTTTTACAATATTGTCATTAGATCAGTACTCATATATATATATATATATATATATATATATATATATATATATATATATATATAATTAAATTTTGAAATAAAATTTCAATTTGAGAGACATGTCATTTAGAGCTTTGTTATGTACATTTACCTTTGTAATGATTCATACACTTATCTTTATAAAAAATGATAGAATCCACCATTTACATAATGAATTTTATTATTTTTTACAAAAATTATTATATGAATCATTTTAAAATATCATTATTCATATCTTTTTCCATATCATTTACAGCTATCCGAGTTTATGGTACGTTCAACGACCCTATCCATAACTTGTACTAGTTGGATTATTAGTTTAACGAGTGTTGGACATACGTACACGTATAGAGGCTATTATCCTAATACTTTCATTTTCCTTTTTCTTTAAACTTTTTAGTAGTACTACTACTACTTTTCAACAAAAAAACAAAATAAACCTCCTAATTAATTCCCGCACGTTACGTGTGTGAAGCAACAAAAAGCCGTCACTTACAAGTTGGCAGCCCTTGAAAAAGGAAGGTGACCACTGACCTGGCCTTTAATTCAACACTAAAATCAAATCAACTGAATTGAATGGGATGGGAAATGAATTCAATGGAATGGAGCGCAAAGGAAAGAAAGAGGCGAAATTAATTAATTAAGAGCATGCAGTGCAGCTAGCAGCTAGCCAATCCAAGTCTTCAAGGCTGACTAAACTGAAAATTTAGCTTAGGGTTGAAATGTAAAATCAAGCTTGGTTTTTGGTAAAAAGGAGTTGGAATGTGTTGGTAGAGATAAAAGGTGACGGTGTAATTAGGTCATGATGATGATGACTAGGGTTTTTGTGGAATCTCATGTCAAGGAGAGAGAGAGAGAGACGCATATTTATATACATATGGTAGTGTGTATAAATATAGTGCATGAATGGGTGATGGGGCAAACCCCGTTGTAGTTGTTTTCCTTGGGTGTTAATTAATTCTATATATCTAGCTACCTTTTTTGAATCTGCTTTTAGGACTTGAGTTACCCTTCCTTCCGTCTAGGCATCCCCATCATACTTTATTAACTAATTTATCATCGCTAGCTTTCTCCTCCTCACAAATCTTAATTTCATATCAATCTCATTAATTCCCATTATCACACAAACGTTTCAGTTACGGGTTGTCTATGTGTGTTAATTATATTATTACTTGTAAAAATAAGAAGAAGAAGATCGAGGAAGTTTTTTCTTTTGAGGGGAATGTTGTCCGGCTCGAGGCTACCAACAAGCTAGATCTATCTATCTATCTATATATAATTCATGAGAAGTAATTAATATATCATCTCAATAATCAGTCAATTAAGTCACTAGATCGAGATCTATAGCAATATATGATCCATCTTAATTGACTGCTGAATACTTGAATACTTACTGAGATTCTTGATCACGCGTTGATGTCTCGGACCAGGCTTCATTCCCCCCAATTGTTGCTTCCATTCGCCCCAAACGAAGATCTTTCATCGTAAGTACTCAATTGTTTTGTTTCTTTTGCTGGATACATTTATTCCTTCCTACATTATTATTTAAATCTTTGTACATACTAATTACTACTCATTTCATTTCAAAAATTAGGTATACGTTTCTAAATGATGACTTTTAAATGAAAATTTTACTTTTCTCAAACATATCCTCAACACTTGCTAAAATATATATTTGCATGAAGTACTCAATCTACCTAGGTAAAATATAAGTAGTTGTTGGCATGTTAAGAATTTCATTCAACTTTATACTAGTATAAAAATAAAATTATTTCTTTAATTTTAGAATGGATTAAAAAAAAATGTATTTATAATTTCGAAAACGAGGGAATATAAGTTTTGGTGGTTTGTAGTTGTGGCGTTTTTAGGCATGAGAGAGCCTTAAGGGCTTCATCATTATACTTTCTTTTTAAAATTATTGGAACTTAGATTAATTTATTGTTTCTTAATTTGTCTGTAGTAATGAGTATATAATTGGTCTTTCTGAGTGAGAATTCTGTCATTTTGAATCCTTCCCCCTGTACATTTCTGCTCATAATGCATTTTTCAATCATGTATCAATTTTCCCTTTTAATTTGCTAGGGTTCGCATATATTGTTGATACATATACTTACACTCTCCATGTCCATTATCCTGAACTCTTACGAGTGGTCTCATCTTATTCTGTTTTTTGATCCAATGAAAGCTATTTATGTAGGATTTGTAACAGGGATTAATATTTGTTTAATAGGGTGCATGCTCTTAGGGATTAATTAATAATTTCTTCTCATCACTGCGGTTTTGTTCTAGCTTTCTACTTGTTGGATTCCATAAATTTGTAAAGAAAGTTTGCTTTGTAATATATTATTAGCTCATCATGCCCCTTGAGGAAATAACAATTTTCTCTATATATAATTTTCCATTTGAAAATATAGGAATTAATATCAGAGAGAGCATATGGTGTGCATTCAGTGATTTAATTTTGAGATGCATGATACATGAATTAAATGTGGTTAGAAACAATTCAGTTGATCTCTTTCTAACATGCATGTTCGCAATTGAAATCAACATTGCTCGCCACACCTATTTCCCAGAAGTATGACAAGTTAATCACTAATTATCATCTCATATAGCATATCTAATTTACTTTATCTATCTAATATATAAGGTTGCGGAAGACACTTTTGTGTTAACAATTTTTTGAAGTCTTTTAAGCTTTCTAAATGCCCTTCAACTTTTATGATAATTCATAATTTATCCTTATAACTTCAACTTATTTATTTATTTTTATTTTTTTTATTTAGCTTCCAAATTGAAGTATAGTATTGTTTAAAAAAAATAAAAAATAAAAAATTATACGTGTTATGCATGTGCCTCAAAATGTTAATGCTAATAATTTGGCTTGATGATGGATGTTCTTTTCATTAGGAGCTAGCTAGCTAGCTAGATTACTGATCAAAATTGCACTCGAATAAGAGGTGATCCTATTTTATACTATGTACGTGCCCCATGCATGGGTAAGTGTAATGGTGAACGGTCAAGAGAAGAAAGCTAGCTAGCGTCATGCATGTCCTTATATATATATATGTGTGTGTGTATATATATATATATATGCAAATGAAATTTATTAATGCTCTCTGCCAATATATGCCATCTCTTTCATACACACCCCTTTAATTTTACTACCCCACATATATATTCTTAGTTGTAGAGTCAATATTGGCACATATATATATTTATACATTTATATATGTATATAAATATATACATTTAGCCTGCCCTGACTGTAGTTAATGGTTCATTGTATTGTATTGAAAACTTGTACAGAGTTGTCAGCTTGGCAGGCTGGTAGCTTAATTGAATTTTGCCGCAGCAGATCATGGTCTACCCTAGCTCTCCATCAATTATCTCACAGCAAGCGAAGCCCAAAACGTACAATGGAACCAAAAAAAAAAAAAAAAAAGTACAATGGCAGCACCATCAATGATATTTGAGGGACTCCAAGCCCATCCTGGTCTAGCTGCCCTTGTGTTCCGCTTTTCATCCTAAACCTATAGCTGAACCCAAGCCCAACCGCAGCTAACCGCCCCCTTGCTATCATTTTGTTGATTAATTTAGATATTTTTTCTTTTTCATTATATATAAATAGACAGCTAAAATTAAAATTGACATCTAAAACTTTAAATTTTTAACAAACAAACAAAAAAAAAATACTTACTTAATTTCATTTAATTTTTTAAAAAATAAGTACTCTTTGAAAAAATACATACTTAATTATAAATGTGTTCATAAAATTGTTTAAAGGTAAATATAAAGAAAAAGAAAGTGGCAAAAATCAAATAATTAATACTCCAGTGTCTTGAGAGAGGATATCAAGCTTAAAAGGTGGGTCAGCTAGGGCCCTCTTAAGAAAATTTAGAATTTATTTATGGTGTATAACCAAAGAGCAATGCTGATGGATCACAGATACAGATAGTAATTAATAATATAGCAGTCAATTGTTCTTGACAACTCAACCTATGGGAAATTGAATAATAGAAATGAAAGAGTCTGAAATCATATTATATGGTCGAGCGCCTCTAAATTGTTATCCTGTAACACTGGCCGTTGCTAATTATATTTGCTTCAATTTATCAAGTCTTGTCAAACAACCAGCTAACCCTTCCTATTCTAAATGTTATGCTTATCAAACGTAGAAATAAACATTTTCAGAGTTTGATATTTGACTTAACTGTTGGTATTGCTATTGATAGAGAACTGGTTTCCTCAACTTGATAGAACTAAAATGCAAAATTGTTCCTTGCATTTGTACCCATTTGGAGCATTTGAGTATAAATTAGGGTTACATTTTAACATAAAGAATTAAATGAACAAGACAAATAATAAATGAACGAGACCTGAAAGGGTAAAAAAGGAACGAGATCTGAGAGTGACCCTCATGAGTCCCGATGCAGAAAGCTTGTGTGGACAACTCAATTTGGAAATCAATTGAAGGATTAGATCGGTGACTAGAAGAACGGGACGATCTGACATTATTCGGGTGACCAAGAGAGTATTCTAAGAATTTTTCTATTACCAAGGGTATTTTTAAAAATTTTTCCAGAGTCATATGCCTGACACATGACTCCTTGTCAAGAAACTCTATAAATACCTCCCTCATTTCATAAGGAGGGAAACTTTGGCCACTTAGAGAATTCTCTCTAGACCTACGGGAGAGCTTGAATTATCTCTAAACTTGTTGATGACTTAGAATTCAGTTCTGACTTGAGACATTAGTGATTACACTTGGACCCTCAAAGTCAAACTAGGATTCCTTTGAGACCCCAAACACTTGATAAACTCTTGGACACTAGCGATTATGCCAAGATCTCAAGAGTTCTGCCTTGCATTAGTTGAATTGTTGCTCACCGGTTCTTCTCCCCTCTTCAATCTCCCTATCGATTCCGTATTTTTCATGGATTTCTCGCATCCTAAATCACAACGAAACCCTAACTCTAGTGAGGTACAAAATTTCTTGCCTATATTTTTTTGGTGACTCTGCTAAGGAGGTGAGAATTTGTGAAGGCTAGGGTATGTCCACAACTCAAAGTGGGAGAGCCACATAAAGAGTTTCACCAACAATAAACATTACTTCACCCGAATTTGTCGTAAGGCAAAAAGACCTAGATAGACCTATTCCTGAGGATACTTTAGACAATAGCTTTGCTTCTTCGATGGCTATTTAAAGCCAAACCAATTGGAAGACAAGATAATGAGGTCACAGGAGAACAAACCAATACGAATAACGTGTAGACAAGGATGTTGAAAGGGCTAAAGGAAGCGTGAGAAGGCCAAGGGTTAATGATGAGCATGATGATAGAGATGTAGAGGCACTAGGAAAAGGTGGCCATTTTCCGTCAGCAGATGATGCAAGTCCTTGCTTTCAAGGTTATATCTCTTGGGAGCTCACAACAGCAGCAACAAGTGGAAGTAGATGATAGCAATAAGAATCAACAAAATGTGCCTCTTGTAACAGAAGCCCAACAGATCCCTATTATAAATCTTGAACCCCAAAATAGAGGTGATGTGCCATAACAAAGGGCATAAGTAAGTCCTATCCAATAATCAATTATTCTGATCAATTCGTTACCATCCACGTAAATGTAGATACCAACCATCCCAATTCATAACCAACAACTGAGCCAACAACAAATCTTGTATGATGCAAGTATTGTAATGACCACGAATTTCATTAGTCATTGTAAATATACTTAATAAATATTTAGCAATGAATTTAAATTTTTCTCATTAATTAATTGTGCATTAGATAATTAAATAAATGTACTTATGTGCTTGTATATTTATTTAAAGAATTAAAGCAAAGTGTATAATTAATTAGAGCAAATCTAATTGGATTATATTTTATATCCAAATAAGTTGATAAACTAGGTTAAAGATATTAACCTAGTAGCCCATGTAATTAATTTAATTACTAGCCCATGTAATTAATTAAACAAGCACAATACTTGATTTAATTAAATATAACCTAGACTATTTAATATAAGCCCAATGTGTTATTTAAATTGAGCCCAAACAATTTAATTGAATGAGCCCAATAGAAGTTATTACCAAGCCCAATGTGAAGTCCAATAAGGGTCAAACTTGGGTCAATATATATATATATATGTATAGATGTATATATGCACATTTTTGCATTAAAAATAAAGAAAAAATGGCTTGGATAATCCAATTTGCTGAATTCTTGGGGGCCCCACATGGATAACTTGACTTCTTAGATTGCTTGGAAATCCATCCATGTCATATAGTGGTTGAACAACCCTAGTCATTCCATGAGTCAATCCAATGGTCATTCAATCAAATAGTAAGCATGATTAGCAATTAAATTGACCAACATGGGTGAATTAGTGAGTTAATGGTGTGTTAGTGGTTGGCTATAAAAGAAACACTCCACACTTGTTCAATGTTTGTTAGTTCATTTGAAGTTGCTAGAAAGAACAAGAGAGAGAGCATTTGAGAGCATTTGAGAGCAAAACACCTAAGTGTTGAGAGAAAAAGCTAAGGAAGGTCTTGGTGGATGTCCTCAAGCTACACAACATACTTTGGTAGGAGGAGAAGGAGAGCAAGCAAATCACTAAGGTTTAAAAGTGCTCTAGAAACCTTCTCATTTCATTTTTGTAGTCTAGAAAGCTTTTGATCGGTTAAAATCTATTTTTAACCGATCAAAACTCGTTTTGATGATCTAGATGTATTTAACTATGTAATATATGTATATTCATAGATCTATGTGTTTATAACATGATTTGGTAGGTTATAAATGCATAGAAGTTAAAGGAATATGTGTAACATGATTTACCGGAAAACCCTAACCATGCATGCTATGTTTGATGTTGTATTTTGAAATGTACAAATCCAAAAATGGATTTTTATGGCTAGAAAGCTAGATCTATGAGTTTTAAAGATAAAACCTTTTGGAAGTTTTCAAAAATAATGAATAACAAGGAAGTTATAGCTTTTACCAAAAAGGATGTCGATTTTCAACCCTATGTGGTTCGATCCGTAAATTTCGTGGAAAACGTTTTCAAAAAGACGATCGAACCATGGAATATTGTAAAACATTAAGTTAGGAACACATCAACACTGATTTGGTGTTATTTGGATGTGTATATTTCATTTTATCAAGGTTTGATCAAAAGGTATCAAAATTGGAAAAAAATCAAAAGTTGAAAAATGTTTCTGTGAGTCAGCGCCGGGGCGCAGTGTGTAGAACAAAACACTGCGCCGGGGCGCAGTCCACTGTTTTGGAAAAAAATAAAAACCCGAACCGGGTCGGGCCGGGCCGGGTCAACCGGGTCGGGTCGGGTCAGAAAATGAAAAATGTTCCAGAAATCATTTTAGTATTTTTGGACTTAATAAATATATTTTTAAATATATATATAATTGATTTATTGATTTAAAGGTGTATAAATTTTATTATTGAAATAATAATATAATAAGGGTAATAAAATATTATTAAATAAATAATAATATTAAAAGATTATTAAAATATTATTAAGTGTATAATAATATTATAAAGTCAATAAAATATTATTAAATGATTAATAATATTAGATAATCAATAAAGTATTATTAAAGGAATAATAATATTAGATATATATTAAAATATTATTAAATGATTAATAATATTAGATAATTAATAAAATATTATTAAATATTAGATACTTAATAAAATATTATTAAATGATTAATAATATTAGAAACTTAATAAAATATTATTAAATGATTAATAATATTAGATAATTAATAAAATATTATTAAATGATTAATAATATTAGATACTCAATAAAATATTATTAAATGATTAATAATATTAGATAATTAATAAAATATTATTAAAGGATTAATAATATTAGATACTTAATAAAATATTATTAAATGATTAATAATATTAGCTACTTAATAAAATATTATTAAATGATTAATAATATTAGGTAACGAATAAAATATTATTAAATGATTAATAATATTAGATACTCAA
Source organism: Hedera helix (assembly GCA_947179155.2). Taxonomy (NCBI): domain Eukaryota; kingdom Viridiplantae; phylum Streptophyta; class Magnoliopsida; order Apiales; family Araliaceae; genus Hedera; species Hedera helix. The sequence continues at coordinate 880,270 of OX359274.1, read as the reverse complement.
TAAGGTATTATTAAATGATTAATAATATTAGATATTTATTTTGAACTATATTAAACATGTAATATAAGTTCTTTGTGTTTGAAATATTATCAAATAATGATAATATTTCCTAAGTGTTTAATTACCCATAATTAATCAATTATGTGGATTCGTAAGGTTTATAAAGGTCATTATACTTACAAGTATATGATACTAATTTAAGATCAAATTGATTTAATTGTTAGGTCCGTTCAAGGATTGTTAGATTAATTTGATTAGCAGTAGACGACGCACGAGGCAAGTTTTCTAACTTTAACTTGTAATTCTTATTGCAAGTTTTCTACCCTTAACTTGTACTTATTGTTGCAATTATTATTCAACCATATTTACATTTCAACTATTGTTGAGCAAGTATTCTACACTCGTAGATATTTGACAGACCTTTAAGTGAATTAATTATCAAAAATTACTTCACATCGCTATTGATTATTGTATTCGCACATCGTGCTTTGCAAACTGTTTAAGAACGTCTAAGCTAATTGTTTCGGCTAGACAAATGTATGTTAAATTCATTTAATTGAATATTATAAAAGCTTATCCAAACCATTGGCTGGTGCGGATTCTTACAGTAAGACTGAGATAGAACAACCCTAGTTAAAGGGGATTTTTATTTGTCGGAAACTCGACAGCGCGCAAGAAAACTAAATGTGATGCATATACATAGGACATGAGAGGACTGATCCCCTCAAGTGTCCCGCTATTTTTAAACAAGGAGTCAGACATTGTATGTCTGTTTTACCTTAGTAGCAGTTCATGGTCCTTAAAGACCACTCAGCAGTAAAGAGTCAATCCATTCTTTTATTGAACATTGATTCTTGTTATCTTTCACAATTGCTATTGTTGAAAACTTGAAGTTATTTCCATTCATCATGATATATCGTATGATTGTTGTTTATAAACTTGCTGGGCCATTTAGTTGCTCATTCTTGCCATATCATGACTATATTTCAGCCATTCCCGAAAGCTCTAAATCGGACAAAGGCAAAGGGAAAGCGAATGCTTAGTTTTAAGTAATTGCATGCTAGTTTAATTTACTGTTATGTAATTACTGTTGTAAATCTTTTGTATTTCCCTTAAGATATGTAATGATAAGATTAAGGTAATAGACCTTGGGAAGTGTAGCCTTTTGATTAAGGAACCTTTTGTATTATTCCGCGAAGTTGAATACAATTTATGTATTTTATTATTGTTTAGTATTGTACAGTGAGAACCAAACCCGAGGTTAAAGAACCCGGATTTGGGGTCGTCACAAGTATCCCACTAACAAGTCTCCATACCACCCATACCTCAGATGAATCAATATGTAATGACGTCCTAGAGAGCTCCTATGCCCAGCCAGTATGTGACAAAGGAAGACACGATGGATGCGATAAATTAGTTGCGTAAGCAGAAAGCCAAACCTTCAGAATTGGAATTTATCCATCCTTACTTGGCACACATCAGGCGATAACCTTATCTGACAGGATATATTGATCACCCTCTGCAATTCACAAAATACAATAGAGAGAAGGGGAACACAAGGGAATATATAACCAAATTTGTAGAATTAATATCCCCGTGGTTGGGCTATGATAAAGCCAGATACTTAATTCTATAAATCTGGCTATAAAGGAACTATTTGGCTTTATTATAGCCCAACCAAATGGGGTTGATTCAAGATTGTAAGGACATGAAGTTGCAATTTTTTAAAAAGTTTTTCTATATGCAGAAACAGGTGACCATTGTGGAGCTGATGAGAATCACACAGAAATCGAACAAGGGACTATCGGACTATGTAAATAGATTTAGGGCTCACGCACACAGGTGTGTAGAGCCGGTTGAAGAAAGAACCTCGTGAGCATATGCAACAATGGTGCCCTGGATGTATTCAAGCCCCACCTCATTACCAAGGCATACGATTCCTTTACAACACTTTCATCATTTGCATAGGACTTAGGAGGAATTGAATAATTGCCCGAGAGTTATAAGACTGCTGGGTGGAAGGGCAAGAGAACAACTGTTGTGGTTTTAGTAGATTCCCAGCCAAAGCCATAAAGGGGTAAGAGGGAAAAGAAAATAGAGTTGTAAGCCATTACTTGCAGGGAAAATTGCATTCAAAGTTTTATATAAGTAGTGGGTAGAGCATGGAGTGGTGAAGCCTCTAAGACTCAGATTCGTGGTGATCAAAGAAATAGATAAGAGACCAGATTTTTGTGTGTATCACCAATGTCACTACTAAAATATATTGGGCATCTGAAACTGATTTTTAGAGACACACTAAGTTCCGTCTTAGATTCTAGCAAGTTGATACGAACTTAAAAATCAAATTTTTGTTATGTCTCAACATGTTTTGAAAGTAAAATACTGAACGAATTTTAAAATTGTCAGTGTAGTCTTAAGTTTTAGACATGGAATTAGAGATGGATTTAGCCATCTCAAAAATTAATTTTTTTAAAGACTTTAAATGCGTTTTTGGAATAGATTTGAGACTAATCGTGCTCGTCTTAGTTTAATAATAATAATAATAATAATAATAATAATGAAAAATTTATGTTTGAGACGGACTAAAGAAATTTTCATCTCAAAATTTTATTTTTCTTCCAAAATTTAGTCTCCAATTCTCTCTTTATTTTAAAGACGGAATTAAAGACACATATAGCCGACGCAAGGAAGATATATTTTTAAGTTATGTTTGAGACGGATTAGAGACCGAACAATCCGTTTCAGTTATTTTAATTCCCTATAACATTTTACTTATATTTTTAGTCGCCGCGTTTTAGTAGCAAAACTACGCCGTTTGTATGCATTTTTAAAAAAATTATATGGCCAAAACGAGGTTCTCTCTCATATTCGTATGTATATTTTCAGTTTTCATTCACGGCTACTATCAAAGTATAAAATCTCACCTCCATTCTCAGCTGCAGGAACTCTATTGTCGCCACAACCGTGGTCATCCCGGCAAAGCTCATCACCCCAACATCTAAGCTCCGGATCTTCCCAATCACCACCGTTAGTTCGTCATTATCGTCATCGGTAACTTCGTACTCACAAACATTTGGGTCCGATTTAGATCCAACACCACATCTAACATGTGTAACACCAGATCTGAGAAAAAGTGAACGATAGGGATGAGCGGAGGCAGTGGGAACGACAAAAGAAGAAAGAGAGAAGAAATTGACGAGGTAAAATTTTATTTGGGGATTTTGTTTGTTCTGTATGTACACATGTTGGACTCCCGATCTGAACTTTTGCTTGTTCTAGCTTTACATATGTTGGAGATTTGTAATTATATTTGGGGTTGAAATTAATGTGAGAAATAACATTTAGTTTATATTGTAATATACTTTTATGCCATTTTCTTTCTATTTATGCATGTGGGTTTTGGTGTTCAAGTAGAGATTTTACATATGCAAAGCCTGAATCCCATGAATTGAAGAACTGGGTAGCTTCATCTAACTTTTAATTTTAATTTTTTTAAATGAGAAGTTCTCTTTTTTAAGGGTTAAATCAGAGTGTCTGAAGTGGGTTTATGCAAAGTTTGTTTCTTTCTAGTTAAATCTCTGTATGATTATATGAAGGGATAATTTGGTTGTGAACCGAGTTTTTTCATTATTTTGAGCACTCACTTGAGATTAGTTTCGGGAAACTCTACAATTACAGAAAGGAGCTAATTATGTTTTTGGTAAAGATTATTCAGTTGTTGTACTTGATTCTTTTTGCTGAGGGGTTTGTGGCAATGCTTTTAATGGTGAAGATTGGTCCACTGAGGGAACTAGTGATGAATAGATTGGATCAAGTAAAGATACGAAAGGGTACTGTTCTAACTATTGCAGGTACTATGTTGATGATTCTCTTTTCAAACTCTATTAGTATTGTCAACCTGCATATAGGCTTGCTTTCTGTAATTCCTTTTCTATTTTGGTAACTCATATTAGCTTCCCTCTCTCTAGAACTCCCATCTCAGTTGCTACCCAGATCAGATCCCCTCTCTCTAAAAATCTCATCTCAATTGCCTTCATATTTCGATCCGAATAACACCAACAGGTATCATATCAGATCCTCTATCTCTCATCTTAATTCGATTAACACCAGCAGATATCATATCATATCAGGTATAATTTTCTCATACCTTAAATTTTGTTTGTTTAATTTGGCACAACATCTTGTTAGGTTTGTAGCAGAGTTAAAATTTTCTCTTAAGACCTCTTTTAAGTTCATTTTAAACTGTTGAGACAATATTTAGTTACTGTATATGCTGGGTGATCCATCTTCTAATCATCATTCTCCTAATTTAGTCTCATCGCCTATGTCCAAGGAGGAAAAAAAACCCCTCAAATAAATTATACGGGACTGGGCGGGCAAGACAGAAAAATTAGGCGGGGCCTAAGCTAAAAATTTAGGGCTGCAATTGTTTTTTTTTAAATTTTAATAATTAAGCTACAAAACAACGTCGTAAGAATAGATGAAGAAGTTGAGGGCTGTTCGGGCCTTACTTGGGAAGCGGTTGGTGAAGCATCCGAAGCGGATAGCGTGCTAGAGCCTAGGAGAAATAGTAGAAATGTTAGAGTAAGAGAACTCCATGAAGAAATTTTTTTGTTTGATGATGATACGGAAGAAGAGAGAGATGAGGAGTATGAGTGTGAGTCCGATGAGGATATTATCTTGGAGGGATATGAGGAAGAAGAGTTAAAGAGAGATATATAGGGATATTGAGATAAGGACTATTAGTTTGTATTTTTTATTATTTGTTTGTGTTTGAACTTTAAACAATTACATATTTCTGTTTGAACTTTAACATTAACAATATAGATATGTGTTTGAACTTTAAGTAAATGCCTTTATTATCTTTATTATAGATTGTTTTGTTTTATATTATTGTTTTGTTTTGATAAATGTTAGATAAAATATTAAAATTGGCTTTAAATAAAAAATCCCACCTGGGCCTCGCCCATGCCCCGCCTAGGCCCCCCTAGTCGCCCGCTTAGCGCCTTTTAGAACCTTGGGATTCGTTAATCTATAGTCTAGTTGCTTGTTCTCTAACATAATTGCCCTTACGGTTTGTTTGGCATTTTAACATCTTGGGTTAACTTTCTCGATCAACTATGTTCCGAAAATAATAATAAGTTTGGGTTGTTATTTGTCTGACTTTCTGATTGGATTCTGTTTGTCTCTAGATGAACCTGGTAAGCAAGCCACGAATGCAATTAGGATAAAAAAACATACGCAAGTTTCATGTAGCTTTCAAGGTACGGGATATACTATATAACTTTTTTCCTTAATATTTGTTTTTTCTTTTTCCGCATGGCTGATTTTTGATAGGTGATTAGGTGCATACAATAATTTGTGGGTATAACTTTCAAGAAATCATAGTTTATTTGCAAATTCATAAAATGGTTTATTAATCTAATGAATACCTTTATGTATGTACGTTTGCCACTCACCTAGTAAATTAAGAGTACTGGACTAACAACTTCATGAAAAAAATTTAAGAGAAATAGGGATAGAACATCGGTTAATTTTTTTTCATATAGTTGCAATGGTGTTGGAACCTTTTAAGGTCTCACTTGAAAAGCTAAACTATTTAAGGTCTCGTATAAGTGCTCAGTATTTCTGGCCAACAGGAACTTTTAATATAGACAATAGTAGTTGTAGTAGTGTACTAAAATCTTCTTCTTTATTTCTCAGTATCCATGGCGTTTCCTTAAAATATGTGGCATTTGTAGTCTTGAGAGTTTTTTTTTCTTCCTATTACACAAATAATTAATGTGTGATGGGTGAAATTTCAGAACAAATAATTGTGTGGAGGGAAAACAAAGGAACCAACAGTTACATTATTTGAGGAACAGTGATGGGGTTACAAGGTTCGTTTGTTTGCTAGCTGCGATCTCTCTTGGGTATACAATAAGTGTCATCTTATTTGCCCCCACACGGCTACCTTTTCTCAATTTTTCCTAATTGACACCACTAATACTACTATTTTATATTGATTAACTTCATTAAAAATGTATTCCCTTCGTTCCGTAAAGAGGATTTTATCCTTGTTCTTTGTTGTGCTATTTTTCTAAATTCTAACATGGTGGCTTTATTTTTTCTGTAGATGTTACAAAAGACTAACAAAACTTGAGTTAGTAATTCATAGAGTAACAAGATGACTACTATATGCATCATGTTCATTTCTAAATCTAATTATATCATTTAGACATTTGGACTTACTCTTCTAGTATACTTGTGAAGGTTCGATGCTATCTTTGACAGTTAGATACCGCAAGCGTAATAATTCCAGAAATTGACTTGGAACTGACTAGTGGGATAGGAGGTATTATGACAACTACTGAAGGTTTGATTTAAAAAATTAGTGAAAAATGAGCATCTTTTCCTGGCTTTTTTTTTCTTGCTTGAATTCTTGTTACAATTGTATCAATTTATTACATAATTTACATGTACTGAACAATATGGATATTTACATACTCGATTAATATGAAATAGTCTCTGATAGGAGGTTACTCGTACAAAAACCATTATTAATCTTCAATTTATAAAATATTATCAACTTTCTGATCCAATCATCAGGACTTGCTACTTGACCTAACTCGCCTCGGTTAATTATGACCCTGTTTAGAGCCGTCTTAGGTCTTACGGTATTGTATGCAGAACTTGAGAAACCATTTTAGCAAAATTTATATCCTAAATTCCAGTTTGATTCTCTCTCTCTTTTGAGAAACCATTTCGGAAAATTGTTTGCGAGGAGTGATGATACTAGTGTCACTGATGTATGTCTTAACTTGAATGGATCCTGATTCTTAGTCTAAAAAAATGTACCCATGATGAATTCACAAGTGATCATTTCTGCTTAAGATATACACAGAGGATATGCTGCTTGATAAGAATGATCAAATGAAACATCCAAATGTAGTGCTATTTGACATAATCTTTTTGTTGTTTTTATTTTGTACTTTCATACTATTTTTAGTTAAATATTAGATTTTTGTAATTTGAAGCTATAAATGAAACTGCATGTCTCTAGACAACTGCTTTTACAATAGACCCTATATAGGCTGGACTTATGAGATTAGCTTATTTTGCTTTCAAGTAGTAAATTCTATTTGTATTGAACATGCATATCATTATATAAGTACTTGGTTTTAAGGATATGTTCTTGTCGCTTGGTTCGTTCCTTCTGTTTTTCCTTTTTCTTTCTTTGAGTTGCTCAATTTTTGTGTTAGAGGCTTATCTAGTTTTTTCATGCAAATTATAGGGAGGACCAAATATTCAAGTGCATCAAAAGTACTAGTGCATCAACTGTTATATTTAGAAGTTATTTTCTTTTTGTACTAGTGCATAACTTTGTTATCCATTTTGTTGTATAATAAAATAAAGTAATTTTTGTATTAATATGATTACATGATATTTCATAAATTATACAAAAAGAATTATGTCTTTATCATTGTCTAAAGTTATGGATGACATTTTCAATGTTGCGAAGATGCTATTTGAAATTACTATTGAGGCAGCTAATGGTTTAGCTCCGGTAACGATGGCTTTATATTGCACTGGTTTTCGTTTTGCAACATAGCAGATGATTCAGCTGATTGATGATTTTTTATTATTATGTTCTCTAGATCAAGAACAATAATGTTAGGTTTTATTGCGTCAAGGATTCGGTTGGCAGTCCTATTGAATGGTGACTTGTTAATGATGTATATGTTAGATTTTTAATAGTTGATTTGGAATACTAGTTTGTAATATTTTATAGAATGCTAAAATTTTCATATACATAATTGACGTGTAATGATAGTTGCAATAATATTATTTTGTTTTGATCATGTTTTATTTTATTAAGTTTAAATAATAAAATTGTTTGGGTGTGAAAATTTTTAAAAATAAAATTTTGTGAAAAAATATATTTTTAATTCTGAGACGAATTTAGAGATTGGATTTGTAATTATTTTTTTCAAACTAACGTTCGAGACGAAAATAAAGTGCTCAAATTAATTTATTTTTTTCATGTCAAAACTATTTAGAAACGGACTAGAGACGGCAATTTTTGTCTCAAATCAAGCGCGACAAAAAAATGGTGTTGATGTTTCTCACCAAATATGATATGGAGATAAGTGGTTTCAAAATGTAGCTCTCCGTGGATTAATTTGATATGAAAATATTTGGTCTCTAATTTTTTTCTAAGGCGGATTTTGAGACGGACACTTATCGTCTCTAAATTTTTTTTTGCGATGGATTTTGAGACGAAAAGAATTAGCGACGCGACTTGACTTATTGACACAATTTTGAGAAGAATAAAATATGTCTCAAAATCATTTTTGAGATTGATTCTGCCTTATTTGAGACGAATTTTTCCTTCTTAAATGCCCAATTTTTTGGTAGTATGTAGGACATTCCATCGTGGACTGTCACAGTTTAAGGAAAATCTGCCACGAAAATTTGGCGGCAAGGGAAATTGAGCTGGAATAGGGAGCCAGCACGTGGGACAAGCCATTGCTGAGCCAGAGATTGAAAGAAGAACTATAACTATAACTATATATATATATATAAGTTACACTTTTCTTTCAAAAGTAACGAGACACATGAACTAAGCTCTCAACAAAAAGTTATATTTTTTCTTCAAAAGTGATGAGGCACGTGAACTTAAGCGCTTAACAGAAAGTTACAATTTTCCTTTAAAAGTGACGAGGAACCTGAACCTAAGTTCTCAACAAAAAGTTACACTTTTCCTTCAAAAGTAGTGAAGCATCTGAACATATACCATCGATGAAAAATTACACTTTATATTCAAAAGTGATGGGGCATCTGAACATAAGCCCTCGATTTTTCAGTTACACTTTCCAACCACAAAAATGTGATGGAGTTTACTTAACCTTGAAGTCCTCGATTTTTCGATTACACTTTACAACCGCAAAAATATGATGGATGTACTTGACCTTAAAGTCCTTAATTTTTTTGTTACACTTTTCAACCGCAAAAAAGTGATAGAGGTACCTGAACATTAACCCTCGATGAAAATTTACACTTTTTTTTTCAAAAGTGGCTGAGGTACTTGACCCTAAAGTCCTCGATTTTACAGTTACACTTTCCAATCGCAAAAAATGATAGATGCATTTCACCCTAAAGTCCTCGATTTTACGGTTAAACTTTCCAATAACAAAAAGTGATGGAGGCGCCTGACTATAAGCTCTCGACAAAAAATTATATTTTTTCTTCAAAAGTGATGAGACACCTAAACACAAGCCTTCAACGAAAAGTTACACTTTCAACTTCAAAAGTGACGACACACCTGATTAATAAGCCCTTAATTCCAGAAAGTTACATTTTATCTCCAAAAGTGGTAAACATTATGCTTTTATGTCAAAAGCAAGATTGATCATTTTTTAAAAAAAAAAAGATGAATTTTCAATTGTCAATACCAAACTTTTACTTATACTTCAGTGATTTTTTATTTTAAAGCATAGATTCAAGGGCTAGTTTGTGAAAAATTAAAAAAAATGTTGATTAAAGATTTCGTTATTCTTCTTTATTATTTACATTATCATCTAGGAGTATTTCTTTGAATGACTTACAATTCAATTCAAGTTAAAGACGATCGATAAATGTTGCATAAAAAAGAAACTTTATTTTGATAACTGAAATATAACACGAGTTTCTGAAATAGGAAACGAAAGATTACAAAGGGCCATAATCTAAAGGTCGTGACGTATCAAATTGAAGAAGGGGCATAGCTAAAGTTTCCAAGTTAGTAATAGCGGAATCTAGCTCATGAACTTTTGATTAGAGGAGCCTGGGAAAACTAGCTCATGAATACTGTTGGGTATTTTCTATATGAATATATGCGTGCAAGTATACACGGTCAACAAGCAATAAAATGATAAAGTAGAGTGTCGAACCCACAGGGAATTAAATAATAACAATTACCAAACACTAATTTAATATCAAATTAATTCTATTTAAACAATCTCAATTTAATTATAAAATAAACTAATCAAAATTACTAACTAAATTAAACTAATAAAAATGATTAAATCAAATTAAAATAGTTGAGATCACAATTTCCCCCAATGTTTCATTTAAATCTCTTTATTCTCTTTTTAATTAATTAACTATATAGAATTGTTAATTGAGATCTCTTAACTATTTACTAACTTTTTTCAATAATTAATAAAAAGATCTACTTCAATTAAGTTACTGTATTTCTATGCAAAATAAATTGAAATAAACTCATTAAGATCCAACTCTCAATAAAGTTACATGTGACATATATGTATCTCCATCCTACACACTATTATGCTACTCTTCTTAGAAAGAATCCACAAATTCACATGTTATCATATCCGGATCTAATCCTAGAATTCCTTTTACAATTCCTTCTAAGATATCACAATTAATTATTGCGCAAATAATTATACATGAACGCACAAAATATGATAAACAACTCACATATAATCATTAATAAATAAAAAGAAAACAAATTAAATTTAACTACACATTGGGTTCAATTGCAATCTCAAATAAAAATTAACTCATAATTAAATAATTAATTATCCACAAATAATTTAACATCTCAAAATTACAAAAATAAAAGATAAAGAAAAGAAATCAAATCTGTGTTGATATCCGTCTGTCACTCGGATCACAGTTTCCAATCTCCAAGCTCTGCCTTCAATTCTTGAATCCTTCGCGTTAAATATTTGCTCCAAAAATTACTCTAATAATCTGTTATTCTATGTTAATATATTCTAATCTATGTTAAAAGTACTGAATATAATAGCTACATAGTATATTTATAGGAGTACAATAATAATCCTAAGCTAATGTGGAAAAGAAATCCAATTTGGAATCAAATTAATGCACAAAACGCGAATAATCTGTTCTGGAATCAATTCTGCGTCGCCAAACACTGCCCTGACGCGCTTTGCCCGGTCAACGTTCGCTGAAATGCGCTGGTGACGTCAGCCTGGCCGCGCGCATTGCGCGCCTGCACCGCCCAGCTCTATACGACGTCGTCTGTTCCGGTACTGTTTTGCTATCGCGTGCATTGCGCGCGTTTCCTTTGTCTGCTTAATTACGACTATGCCACCGCGTTGCTTTATTTACGGAATTGCCCCTCCGTTTGCTATAATTACGTTTTTGACCCTCATACTTGCAGAATTAACAGATTTTGCCATCAAGGATTAATTTCCTACAAAATAAAATATAAATTAATTAAAAATAAATAAAAATAATATAAAAATAATATAAATAATAATAATGCATAACATTAAATAAAACATTTAAATTACTAAAAATACTTAAAAACTCATAAATAATTAAGTCTAAAAATATTCAATAAATAGGAATAAAATCCAATTATCAAATACGCTTGAGCTTTGAGTTAAATAGGTGATTTTGAACATGAACTCAGGGTTTATCATACAAACGAGTGAAACTTGTTGTCTAAGATTGTGTATGCACGATAATTAATAGAAATTATGTACAAGTCATTTATATAAAATATAACATCTAATGTGGCAAATAGCGCATTACATATATAACTTCTTTAGATGATCACCTTAAACGATATAGTTTAGATTAATGAGGAAAACATTTGCAAATATATGATGACATTCAACAAACTCAAAACAAAATACGCATATATTTACAGATATGAAACTCATAATTTAAATTATATCCTTTTGTATGATTCTCAACAAAAGTTGTCTAATATACCATAATAGATATTGTTATTTTCTCTATATTAATTTACTATAAGCATTAGATTAAAGCTTAAGCCCGACTCACCTTATGAGTTAGATGAATCATCTTTGAATACAGATATTCAAATGTAGTTAAGGAGGGGGGAATTGACTCCTATATTAGATTGATAAAACCTTGTTTATTATAGGTTTAAAATGATTTTCTTTAAGAAAATATAGTTAATAATTATGAGACAAGTTAAAATTTCCCCCCTTTTTTTATTAAAACTTCTTGACCTGGTGATTTGAACTTAACATAATGCTTTAATTATTTTTATATCCAAAGTAAAAATAAAAATATTCTGAATATATATAGTTTTTTAAGTCAATATTTTATGTGCCCTAAAACATAATTCTTTTAGGATCCTTTAAAATGACAACCCATTTAAGAATCAAACCTATCGAATCTCATTCTCTTAAGTAACAATGCAATTTCAAATTTTAATTGAAAGGAGTACATTTTAAAATTTGAAGCGAAATATTGTGTTAATTAGTGTGAATAAGATATTTGTTAGGGTAAGGCCCGAAGGCCTATTTTAGTGGTACTACGCCTGAAGGCCCAATTTGGTGGTCCTAGCTTCCCAATTTTGACGGAGAACTCTAGCTTAGTTTAACCTTAAGCTCTAAGCCCAACTTTAAGCCCAACTTACGGATAGGGCCTCTAGCAAACAAAGCCTTTGTTTGCTAATTCATTAAGTTCGGCCTAAGGTCCAAAGACAGTTATTATGACACAAACAGTTAAAGACCAGGCTCATGATAAAAGCAATAAGGTGAGCGGCTCTAAGGCGGTGATGAGACGTACCGCCACCCCGTCCCATCGAAGCTTTCCCTCGATAAAAAGAGGGAGTATAAAAGGAACACGGGGCCATAGAAGAGAGGTTAGACATTCTTTTTGTAGACACACACATTGTTGAGATTTTATTTTCTCTTCCAAGTATTGATAATCAAGCCGGAGGCGTTTTGTAGTGGAGGACCACTGTGAGGATGTGGTTTGTAGGTTATGGGCATGAAGCTGGACTTTAGGGACCCGAACTAAAGGATTGGGCATTATCGTTCGTGCTAGAAAGAAGGCCGACTTGTGGGAATATTCACAAGCTCTAGCCAAGAAACTTATACATCCCTAAACCAACTTAACGAGTTTCTCTTTTTTCCATTATCCAACTGCTTTAAGGATCCAATTTCCCATAACCACCAATGTTGGAATGATTAAAAACAAACCTGGTTTTTCTTTTGGACCATTTACACGATAATGGTGAGAACTAGAAATCATGGGAAAAGAAGTGGGACTTCTTAAGTACCAAGCAATCATCAACTTGAGGGTGTAAACGGATATATTCGGATACGAAGACGGTAATATCTGTATCCGTTTATTTATGGATACCTTAAAATTGAATACAAATATATTTGCTTAATTTCGAATACGAATACGAATGGATACAGATTTTTCGATTACCATTTACATTCCTATATATAATCCAAATTTTAGCACAAAAAATAATTCGAATAAAAATATGAGTAAAGTTATACTTAACTTATTTAGGATTCAAAATGACTACTCAAATTCTCAATCATTATTTGATATATACTCGAGTCATTATTCTATTACACTGCATCATCGACAATGTTTTCAAGTGTTAAATAATAAACTATTGACATTTAATTAATTTAAATGTTATTATCAAAAATATGTTGATTCTAATATGAGTTAAGATAAAAAAAAATTACAAAATTAAATTATTAGTTATAAATACTTTCTTTTTCAACAACACATGTATTTAAATTTTTTAAAAGGTAACATTCAGATTAGTACTAAATTAGACATGTAGAGTATAATTATATATGAATCATCATTTGAAAAAATTATTTTACTCAATATATGATGATTATATTGCATGCACATAGGAAAAAATAGCACAAGAATATCCAAAATGTTGGAAAAAATATTGAAAATTATGGAAAAAAAGGTTATTAATTTTAAAAATGTCAATTTTGGAAATTATGAATACTTTGCAAATGTGTAAATTTGAATTTAAACTGTTAAAAAATTCATAAAAACTTATCTTACATAAGTTTTGAAAATAAAACACATGTATTAAACTAATAAATTATAGTTTTGTTATTTTAGTGTGTGTGTGTATATATATATATATATATATATATATATATATATATATATATATATTTGTTAAATGATACATTTTAGATATTTTTTATTTTACAGTTGTAAAAATATATAAATTAAACTCATCAGTTGACTAAATTGTATGTAGTTAATAATATTTATTGATTTTTTGTAAATATGTAAAAGAATAATAATATATATTGATTTAAAAAATGGTTAATTTGACCACAAAAGACAAAGTCGTGGAGGACTTTAATCTTGAGAAAGATTAGGGATAAATTATTCATGTACAATAAATTATCTTATTTATATTTTAAATAAATTATTTCAAACTGTGAACTTTGGTATTTAAAGTTATTCATATACAATAAATTATCTTATTCATTTTTTCAATAAAATATTCTAAACTGTGAACTTTGGTATTTAAAGTTATTCATATACAAATTTTAAATACGAATCCGAATATCGGATATCCCCTATTGTTGGATATATTTACGGTCGGATGTTAAAAGAATACGGATACTGCTATATCTATATTTATATTCATTTTATTTACGGATACTTTAAAACCGAATACGGATATATCTACTAAATTTCAAATACGAATAATATTCGCTTTATTTTGAATACGAATATGAATGGATACATATTTTTTGTTTACCATTTACAGTCCTACACTTGACCACCGACAATCCACCTCTCAATGACTGGACGGACTGAGGGAAGGAAACCCGTATGTAGATCGATTTGAATGGTCAGTACACTCGAGAGTGGCAAAGAAATTGCAATACCACATTTCAAAAAGTCGGACGCATGCTTTTACGTCCTCGGAAGGTCAAGGGAGAAGGGAAGAGGATGCCCCGGATATCGAAGGGGCGTTCCAATAAATGAGAATCTATGAACTTGCTACTTTGCCTATTTAGTATGAGGAAACACTAAGATGTATCAATATGATAGAGGAAGAGATCCATGGTGGTTGGGAAGTGCAAAGGAGTGTGAGCCCTCTAAGGTCTCAAGAGGGCAGTTCTCATCATAACGAGCTCCAATAAAAATTTGAGGAACAGAAGGTCAGGGGAGCAGATAGCCTTGCCAAAGATCCCCTTATGGAGGATATAATAGAGGCATATATTCAAGGCAGAGGTCGTTCACACCACGCCTTAGTTTTATCCGATTAGGACAACCAGTGGTAAGAACTCTCCTTAAGGGGAACGGTAGTGCATAGAGTTATATAGATGATCGCCTTAATGGTAGAGATGATGTTGATCACTATGATGGAAAAAATGACATAAGGGACCATTTATCCGACCCTTTGCCACGATTCTTGGGCACAACAATTCAAAGCACTCAAAAGAGAAATGCGTGGACGAAGTCATTCAGGAGAAATCTCCCTTTTCACCTAGTTGTTAGAAAATGACCTCGTTGACCCCAACGTAAGGGTCACAGGTTTAAATACTTTTGATGGCGTGACAGACTTGAGAGACCATATTGGTTACTACGACAGTCTGATGTACATGTTAAACTACACTAAAACTGTAAGACCCCGAATTTTATGAAATACAAAATTTAATTTTTCTTGATATATATTTTTTTCTTGAAACAGTAAGTGGTTAAATTGATAAAGTTAAAAGTTAAGGATGTTATGTGTAAATTATATTATGTCGGACAATATTCGTTTGGTCGGGGAATATTCGTTCTGTCGGAAAATATTCGTACGGCGGCGCCGTACGAACCAATCATTGGTGGACCCCACAATGAATAATTGTCGGATATAGAAAATGACATAAAATTTTTTTAAATGGTTAATGATACTATCACTTTTAATTGTTAAAATGTCCGGTGGTAAAAGAATAGTAATATACGGTATTACAAGTAGCACACGGTATTGCATAGTAACACACAGTATTGCATAGTAGCACACGACATTGCACAGTATTTTATATTATTGAACTGATAAATTGGTTATCGTACATTATTTGACTTATTGTCACATGCACAATAATTCATATTATTAAACTGATAATTGTCACAGTAGCATATGCACAGTAATTCACATTATTGAATCAATAATTGTCATTACACAGTAATGTATTCTTTCTTTTATATACGTTTTGCATTATTGTTATATCTATTATGATATTAATTAAAATGTTGTATTTCATTATTAATTAATTTGATATCTAACTCAGAGAGCCAACTACACTGTATTTATAACAATTAGTCATAATAATAAATAAGTGTGAATTATTGTTGAATAATTGAATTGATAAAGTTATTTGTTTATTATAATAAATAATATAAAGTTAGGTGATATAAAATGAATGGTATATATTAAAGATAATGTAATAATTATAGAATTTTAAATGAACGGTGTAGATTGAAGATAATATTTAAATGAATGATTTAGATTAAGCAAATCTTAAAAGATGAAATGAATGGTATAGATTAAAGATAATATAGAATTTGAAATGGACGGTGTAGATTAAAGATGATCTTTAAATGAATGGTTTAAATTAAATAAATCTTAAAAGATAAAATGAGTGGTAATGATTAAATATTATCTTGAAATGAACGGTTTGGATTAAATTAGAAAATCTTGGTAATGATAAGATTTTTGGCTATAAATAGAGGCCTTAACTTAAGGATTTTTTTTATAAATTTCCTTACTTGTTCTTTCTTTCACTCTCTAAATATTTCTTTGTGTAAGTTCTCTCTAAGTGTGCTTAAGTCGTCTTAAGTACTTGTGAAGATCTATTAGTGTACGAGTACTGTTCAAGTTAATCAATCCCATTTAAATCAATATCCAGTCACGTGTTAAGGTAAGGGATTCCATCTTTTTCATCTTCCACTATTCAAACTTACTACTGTAAGGGATTATCATTCTTTGATTCTCGAAAATAATATCGTTTCTCTCTTACTCATAAGATATGTCATTTATTTCCATGTATTAAATTGTGGGTATAACCTTACGACGCGGATTACCGTCTGTTGGTGAATAACCTTTCGTATTCATTCCTTATTAATCTCTGAGAATAACCTGACTACGCGGATTACTGCATGTTTGGTGAATTACTCTTTGTATTCATTTTTTATTTGTCTCTTGTGGAAATAATTTGTCTACACGAATTATCGCTGACACTTTTATTCCATATTTGTTTGTAATATCATTTTCTTTCTTATTCGTAAGTGATATTATTTTTCTTTATACTCGTAAGGGATACCATCTTTTTCATCTTTTATTATTCAAACTTATTATAGTAAAGGGTATCATTCTTTTCATACTCTTAACTTACTATGGTAAATACTATTTGGTAAAGTTCTTGAAATAATTATATATTCCTTAATAGTTTGCGCTTCATCTAATATCATTTCAATTGAACATTCCTATTTTTGTAAATCTCTCTATTGAACTTTAATTGTTATTCTTAACCGTGGATCTTGAATATCGTTCTTGAATTTGAGTCTACATCATGTTGACAATTTGGACATTATTTGAATTTGCACAAAGTAAACTTTCGATATTTATTGATCATACTGTTTCTTTTGATTCATCATTTATATCACTGTAATTTGTACTAATCATCAAGAATTAAATTGTTGTGAATATCTGTGACTTGGGGCACATATGATAGGTTAAATGTGATATAATTGTTGAACATATGATAGGTTAAAGATAATTTAATAGGTTAAATGCGATACATCTGTTCGGTGTCTTTTATGGCACGTGGTGAATGAATATCTTTGGCCCGTAGTGCAAAGATGAACTGTTGTTTGATATGATTATGACCAAAGGCTGAATACTGGTATAATCATGACCGTTGGTGATATATTGAATATTTTTGGCCCGTAGTGTAAAGATGAACTGTTGACTTGCATGGTTATGACCAGGAACTGAGAATTTATATTATCATGACCAGTGGTGTTTAAAATGATAAAAGTTGATGATATTTTTCTGAAAAAGAGAAGCGAGTAGACATCATAGTCTACATGATTCTTCTAATGGATTGCTCATTTTGCTGTTATTATTGATCTAAACGTTGTTCAAGAACTTAGCCAAAGGGCTATCTAAGAACTCCTTAGGCAAAGATGTGGTGAATGTGATCATCGGGGGTTCCACTTTGGCCTGTTTGTAGGACAAATACTCCAAGAAAGTTTTCTTTATTGAGGGACATCAGTTAAAAAAGGTGAGGCTAAATCCTTATGATGACTACTTTCTCAGATGACGACTATGGAGACGTCAACCCGGTGCATACCAATGCATTAGTTGTGAAGTTAGATATCACTGACTAAGATGTCATAAAAGTTTTGGTGGATAATGACTCCTCAATAGACATCTTGTACTACCATGGTTACAATAGAATGCTTGTGGATGGGTATGAAATCTAACCGTGCCAAAAATTACCCTTATATGGCTTTGGAAACAATTTGGTTCCAAATTTGGAATCAAATTAATGCTTAATCCGCGAATAATCTGGTTTTCGGAATTAATGTGTTGCCAAACACTGCCTTCGCGTACGCTGACCAGGTCAACGCCACCGCCTCCGCGCATTGCGCGCTTCTTCTTTCTTTCAAGAATAAAAACGACATCGTTCCGCCTATGATTGATCCTAAGGCTATCGCGCATTGCGCGAGTGCCTTCAGTTCTTTCCATGCAGCTTCCAAACGACGTCGTTCCGCCTGTTAAAATTAAGACTCGCGCGCAACGTGTGCCTAGCCATGTTTTCTATTAATTACGAAATTGCCCTCGAACTTGGTAAATTACTATTATGCCATTCCTTTAGCTGCAGAATTACAAGATTGCCACCAGACTTTAATTAATTCCTTTTTCCTACAAAATTAAATATAAATTAACTAAAAATAATATAAAAATAATAAAAACACATAAAATTAAATAAATTACATAAAATCAATTAAAATGCTTAAAACTAACAAATAATTAAGTCTAAATATATCTAATAAATAAGAATAAAATCCAATTATCAATGCCCATAATCCTATTCTTGGAATAGGGCATCTTACCCAAAGATTCGAAAGAAGCTCGAAGAACAAAGATCAAAGCCTGCAAAATTTTCATGAGTATAGGAATTCTGTATCGAAGGGCATTCCTGTCCCCTACTCAAATATGTCAGCTTGGCTATGGTAGATTATTTCTTAGAACAAGTTCATGATGGTATTTATGGGGATCATCTAGGGGGAAAAACATTGTCACATAAAATTTTGAGACAATGATATTTTTGGCCCACCATACATGAACATGCAAAGTCATACGTCCAGAAGTGCTATCAATGCCAAATATATGCAAATGTCCCAAAACAGCTGGCTGAGCCATTAGTTTTTGTACTTCCACTCATTCCATTTACTAGCTATATGGGAATCGACTTGATGGGCCCTCTACCTAAGGCGCCAGACGTCGTTCAATACTGTACCGTGGTGGTAAACTACATGACTAAATGGGTCGAAGTTAAGGCTCTCCAATGAATCACCGAGAGTGATTGCAAACAAAATTTCAATGATTTTGTCGTTATGCGCTTTGGCATACCCAAAATACTAATCACGGACAATGGGCTCCACTTTATTGGATAAGAATGTGACACATACCTGTAGGAACTAAATATCATACAAAAAAAATCCTTGGTACGACACTCGCAGGCTAATGCCTAAGTAGAGGTCACTAACCGTATCCCCCTTTAAAGCATTGAGCAGTAACTTCAATAAGCTAAGGGTAAATGGGCGGAGGAACTCCTAGGAGCGTTATGAGCTTGCAGGACAACATCTAAATCCCCCACTGGAGAGATTCCTTTCAAATTATCATATAGTACTAAGGTCATCATTCTCGTCGAAATAGGTTCAACGACATTTAGGATTGATCACTTTAATTAACAAGTCAATTCCTAAGAGGTTCGACTTAATTTAGACTTACTAGATAAAGAAAGGGAAAATGCACTTGCTTGAATAGCTAATTATGAAGATAAGACAACTCGATACTATAATCAACGGGTCAAATATTCCTAGGTGTTTAAGAAAGGAGACTTAGTTCTCAGGGAGTCTGAGGTGTCAGACCCATTGCATATTAAAAAGTTGATACCTCAATGAGAAGGCCTTTATCGAGTCCGTAAGGTCATTCGACCTAAAGCCTACCAATTTGTTTTGAGTGGATGGATCCGAAGTCAAGAATACTTGGCATATCATTAAGCCAAATAAGTATTATCAGTCGTAACTTTTCCGTTTTTATAACTTTTGTAGGACACCGAATGACGACTTTCTTATATACATACTAGGATTTCCTGACTTTTGTATCTCAAATTAATTAATGTAATATGATTTTGGCAAGTTCATATGTAAATCTCATAAATGTCCATTGATCACATGCCCTACAATTAGCTGAACCCGAATGGGTTGATACTTGAGGATACACAACTTATAATTAACTGAGCTCTAATGGCTTGATACTTGGGGGTATATGCCCTACGATTAGTTAAACTCGAATGGGTTAATACTTGGGGATGCATGCCTTATGATTAATTGAGCCGAATGGGTCGATATTGGGAGAAAGTGCCCTAAACTTA
The DNA here is from genome assembly GCA_947179155.2 of Hedera helix. Taxonomy (NCBI): domain Eukaryota; kingdom Viridiplantae; phylum Streptophyta; class Magnoliopsida; order Apiales; family Araliaceae; genus Hedera; species Hedera helix. The sequence continues at coordinate 859,829 of OX359274.1, read as the reverse complement.
GTTGAACCCAAATTAGTCCACGTTAGGGAAAAGTAGAAAAACAGTAAGGAAAACGATAAAAATATGAACACCTTTGAAGAAACAACATGATTGCGCGCATTCATACTTAAAACATTTACATCCATTCGTCATTAATTGTACATGATATTTAAAATAATAATAATAATAAAAAATGATGAATGTGGAACACACATAACTTTATTTTTCTTAATCAACATACATAATAACAATAAAATTGATAGCTTTTGCTACATTGCATTAGTCCCATCCCCCATCTTTCCACATAAGGTACCCTCTTGATGCCCCACAGTATCCTCCTTGGCTCTTTTCTTTGGACTTTCTAAAAAAGAGTTATTTTTCACCGCCTCTTCTTCCTCCTCCTCATCCTTCAAGGTCTACTCGGGATACCCTTCGGGATGCGCAACCCAAAAATCTGCAATGGCATTACCATATAGGATGAAAGTGCCCTTTTCCCGCTAGAACTTTAGACAACTTTCATACCCAATCTTCCATTGATAGGCATCGATATCTGTAGTCGAAGTTTGAAATTATGAAGACTAAACATACTCGTCAATAATTTTTTCATGAACTTCCACATTTGGATCCGCCTTTAACTTTTTCAACTCCGCCTGTAGAGAGTCTGTTGAGTTTCGGTCATTAGTGCCCAATTAGTAGTAGCTTTCTCACCTTTTCCTTGCTCAAAATGCTAAAGGATTCCTTTAGGATCTTATGATTGTCCTGCAGCTTATTAATCATCTCCTCTCTCTTCCGGTTAGCTTCCTCTACCGCGGTTAACAACTTTTCCAATTCCTTTATTCAACGTTCACTACCTCTGCCCCTGCGTGTTTCAAGCTTGCAGTCATTTTCTTCTTTAATTCAATCAGGTTCAAAAATATCTTCTTCGTAGAAGGTGTGACCCAGATGTGAATGTTGTTCAACTACATCACATAATATCATTTCAGCCAACAAAAATGTCAATAAATAAGGATCTTACAGGTTGTGGCATTCGAGTAGGGACAATAATGGGACCCGCGATGCCAACAATTGAATAAGGGATGCCATTCAACCTTGGTGTTTGAGGTCTCGAGCTATAAGACCGACCCGCTCCACTCTCGGTCGAAGCAACACCTACTTTAGACCCTAATAAAACAACTGCTTTAGATTAAGCCGAGGTCTCTATAGATTTCTTCGACTTGGTTACCCCCTTTTAGCAACCCGTGCTTCACCACTAACTGACGTTTTAGTCCTTTTTGCTGGATGCCCCTCTTCGCTAGTGCTTTTCTTTCACTTCCTATTCCACATCCGACTATGGACATACCCTCTAAAGGCCACAGACACTGACGCCTCCAATTTTTTGTGTATTCAGACACCTCGGGATGGCCCTTAGACTAGTTTTAGGGCCAATGCCTGAGTCATCATTGGGTCGTCAAGGAGAACTATACAAAAAAAATACAGGTTAGCCTAAGTAGTAATAATGAAAAACAAATTTAATAATACCCAATAGTATAATCTACCCACTCAGTTTATTGACTTATACTTCAACATTTGTTATAGAAATCGATGGCTTTAGAATTCTTCTGAAGACCATGGTTGCCCTACCGCGGGAGTTACAAACTCTCGAGTATATTTTTCCGCCACCCTCGAGGGAATTTTAAGTTTTATTGGAAAAAGGGAGTCCCGACTAGTAGGATCTATGAAGAAGGGAAGGGAAGTTACCTCACCCCTTTGGATGTATATCCACTCCTCGTGCCATCCTTTATTATTCAAAGGAGTAATTGCCAGTTCGGGTTGACCATCTTGTCTTTGTATTTAGTAAAACCCACTGGTTTAGGACTTTTGAAATTTGAACTTGTAAAAAAATAAAAGGTGATTAGGTTTAAACTTTTGCTCGGCGCAGTGGGTTATGAAAGCATTTAGCAAAAGAATCAAGCTCGGCACAATCTGCTTGATTGCACAATGAAAACAATTGCGTAATAACTCCCTTATAAACGAATGAAGGGGAAATTAAAGCCCAAACCTAAAGTGCATCACAAGTAACCCGAACTAGTGCCCCTCAGGATGGAGAAACATTTGCTTGGCTGTACTCAGCATCCTAAGGCTATACTCAAGGGGGAGTTGTATAGCTTTTAGTAAGATATTTAAGTCCTGACAGTCAAACCGGCTAGTCTACACCACGAAGGTCCCTACCGATCGAACATTCTCAACCTTAAATTCATCACATAACCCCCACATTCCACTGAACCCACCCCCACCCCATGGCCTACCTAGCAGGAGTTCCCAATGATGAAATCTCATTCTCGATTTCCTCTACAACACATCCCCGATTACCCTACCATTGTTGGTAGGCAAGTTTGCCCTAGGCCTGTGCATTCAATTCGATTTTTTTCGGTTTTCTGGATCGGATCGAACTAGTTTTTCTGTACAAAATAAACTGGTCCGGATCCAGTACTGCATTTTTTGGTTCGGTATTTATCGAATCAGACCAGTAATACCGAATTTTTAATATTTTTTTTAATTATTATTATTATTATTAAATAATTAATAATAATAATAAAATAGTAATAAATTAATAATAATAATAATAATAATAATAATAATAATAATAATAATAATAAAATATTAATTTCGATTTTTATCTGGTAAAAATTGGTACCGAAACGGTTTACCGGTACCAAAATTTTGCCACTTCAGGTTTGGTTTGGACCGGTATTTACCGGTTGCACACCCCTAGTTTGCCTTGTCGGTCCCAAATGGCACCCTATTTGTTTTAGCCATACTATGTAAAAACAAAACACAATAAGACGCATAATAATAAGGAAAGGCAAATAATTACGACCAAATGACGACCTAAAGACTGGTATTTGAAGAATTAAGCACTTACCACTGCACCAAAAGCTATAGCTGTTAGTAAAGGTGCAACTTTATTTCTTTAACACATGTAAGCACAGAGCCTAACGCTAAGTAGCAGGTGGATATGAGGGGTTGCACCTAGTACTAACGGGTCAGGAAGTTACTCCTCGGTCAGTTACTACGCGAGCGCATAGAAGGATTCTTAGGGCTAACACCAACAATCCCCCCCCCCCCCCCCCCCCCCCAAATTGCTTATAGGGTGGCATAAAACCGTGATCTCGCTATGATACCAAATGAAGGATCAAACGCTTACCACTGCACTAAAAACCATAATTGTTAGTAAGGGCGCAACTTTATTTCCATAGCACATGACAACGCAAAGCCCTACGCTTGCACCTAGTGCCAATGGGTTGGGAAGTTACTCCCCGAGTAGTTACTCAGCGAGCGCACAGAAGGATTCTTGGGGTTTAACACTAACAATATCGATGAACTTACTAGAATCAAGGTGGCCGGAAAAAATGGCGGTTGCAGGTACTCATGTCTAACTAGAACTTTACGACAAAAAAAATAAAATGAATTCACTATCAATGAAATGCCAGCAGCGAAAGTAAAAAACGAAAGTAATCCCCTACTCTCTATTTATACACCATTCGCACGACTCATATTAAATGCTCAATTTTAAAATTAATGATTTAGATGAAAATGGACGGGTTTTTTCACGTTGGGAAAAGTAATGGCGCGCTAACATATTTACGTCAGTACTGCTCGCTTTCCCTAAAGAATGATGCCTCATGCGTCAACATTAAATGCACGTTTCTCGTTAAATTTGATGATATGAATGCTCAGACCCACCTGCCCAGACTCATTGCCATAATTTTTCACTTCGACCTTCTCAATGCTCCCTCATCCTACTAAAGTAACATAAGGGAGTGGGAGACAATGTTGGGGTAAGACCAGAATGCCCACTTTAGCGATTCGAGGGCCGAAGGCCCAATTTAGTGCATGGTCCTAGTGACCCAACTAGCCTTGCCAGTGAACTCTAGCTTAGACAAACCTTAAGCTCTAAAGCCCAACTCCAAGCCTAACCCACGGATAGGGCCTATAACAAATAAAGCCATTTTTTGCTAATTCATTGAGGCCTATAGCCTAAGGTCCATAGACAACTATTATTACGCAAATAGCTAGAGACCAAGCTCATGATAACAGCAACGGGGCAAGTAGCTCTAAGGTGGCAGTGGGACGTACCACTATCTCATTCCATCGAAGCCCCCTTGACAAAAAAAAGAAGTACAAAAGGAACACGGGGCCATATGAGAGAGGTTAAACACTCTTTTTGTACACACGCATATTGTTGATATTCTATCTTTCCTTCCAAGTACTGATAATCACTCCGGAGGCTTTCCGGGATGGAACTATCCTTTGGACCACTGTGAGGACGTAGTTTATAGGTTTTAAGTACGAAACGAGACTTTAGGAACTCGAGTATCATAAATATTTATTTCTACTCCATATATATATATATATATATATATATATATATATATATATATATATGAGAATGATGTATATCAAATGTTTGCTATGGATACTGTTTCAGCAAATCATTTTCTCACTGTTGGATTAAATATCCAAAGGTTAGAATATAAACCCATCCCGTTAACTTAGTTGGCGGCATGTTATTTTTTTTTTATATTTTATATTCCATCCCACCAACTATGTTAACGGGTAAGTAAAATGTTATTTTCATATTTTTTATACCATCCCGTCAATTAAGTTAGCAGACCGAAGGAAAAAAAGAAGTTAAAATTTGTGCATAACAAGTGATCTAAAGCGAAAAAGGAATAAATTAAAATTAGTACGTTCTGCTAATTAAGTTGACGGGATGGAAAAAAAAGAAGAAGCCATCATGTGCATGATGTAGCACCTGTTGAAATTACTAAATTTAATATATAGTATAACATCATGTGCATGATGTAGCAATGTAAACACAAAGCCATCTCTGAAAGTGTGTGTGATTATCAAAGAAAATTGGCTATGCTCTTTCAACACATCTTATGCCATCCCGTAATTTTTTTTCTCTCCATCCCGCCAACTTAGTTAACAGAATGTACTAATTTTAATTTATTTATTTTTCGCTTTGGATCATTTGCTATGCACAAATGTTAAACTTCTTCTTTCTTTTCCTTCAATCTGCTAACTTAGTTGACAGAATGATATAAAAAAATATATTAAAATAACATTTTATTTACCCGTTAACATAGTTGGCGGGATAAAATATCAAAAAAAAAAAAATTAATATGCCGCTAACTAAGTTAGCCCAATGATTTTATATTATAATATTTGAATATTTAATTTAACGGTAAGAAAAGAATTTGTTAAAACAGTATCTATAACAAAGATTTATTATAGATCATAATCCATATACACACACATAGTTGTGGATCTTTAGGTGGTTAGGTCTCCTGATTCACGTTGACGTTGGATTGAGGTAGCTTCGCTCAAAAATAAATTAGCCTGATAAAAAGGAAACTTTAAAAATAGTGGAGTTTGAAAATGGGTTTAATGGGCTTGACTTTGGTGTACCCAAATTAATAATGCTTTGTTTTCCTTTGCTTAGCAGGAGAACTTAAAGACTACTGTTGGCCTGTGAGCCATGGGAATATATTTATATATATATATATACCCTGCAGTACATATATTATTAACACACACACACGATGCTGATCACTGCTCATCTACAGTGTTTCCTTCTTTTCTCTGGTAATCTTATGTTTTTTTTTTGGTAAAACCGCCGCTACAGAGATATTGTGCTGTTTATAATAATGACGAAGTGGAGCAGAAATAATGCGGATAAATCTTGTATTTTGTCGTGTTCGGAAAAAGTTCAACGAATGTTAACTAGCTAGTTCGGAAATTTGCAAAATTGGACGTATGTTGTCTGTCCCCTCCTCCCTGAATAAGCACGTGAGTAATGTAAACTAAACTAATGGCCTGGTCATGGGCATTTGCGGTTTTAACGGCTCTTGCTCATCTCATAACTGAAATCCAGAACGTTATATATACATATGATGACTAGTATTTCTGTACCTGTTTTTTGGTTTTTGTGTGATCCTGTAAAATTATTATACTACTACTATTAGTATTAGTATCTGTATTCCATATATATAAGCACTAAGCTCTATATATTTTATTTTAATTTCTTTTTTTTTCTTTTTTAATAAAAGAAAGTGCATGTAGCTTCTGTTTCCTGTAATTCCATTTATTTTTGTCTCCAATTAACTAATAGTATTAGTTAAGGGATAAAGTGAATCAGTAACAGAGATTTGGAAATAAAGAAATAAGACAGTTAATTAGTTGTCTAAAGTTGTGGCCATTTAATTAGTATGAAATTTGAGTTGTATTAGTCCTTGAAAAGTACGTATACGATCGATATGTGTCAAAAAGGTGATCATAGGATCCCAATTAATATGAATGAATTCATGCATTAGTTAGTCCAAGCAACCAACAGAGTCTCATTTTTCAAAATTTAAGAATATAATATAATGATAAATTTGACAAAATTATGTGTTCTTTTATTGGTTTAAAATCTAAACTGTTTTTTTATGTAGTAAATTTTTTTGACAGATGAAATTCTTTTTAAGTACTAGTAAACTATATATATATATACATATATATAGAATAATAATAATTAGATGAATCATGTGTAAGAGATCCGTTCTTAGCGCATCGTCTTGGGCTAAGAAACATCCCGTGACCATAGTGCAGCATCATCATCAACAAAAAGCTGATCGAGAACACAAGAAAGTCGGAGTAGGTGGAATATGTATAACATCCATTAATATATGTTATTTATTATATTCAAATTTGCTAAAAAAATAACCTGCCAGCATTGTTCCCTTCACGGAAGATGTCCCAACACAACCCAAGACCATCCGTCCGAACTTGTATAATATATAGTAGTATTAATAATATATATAAATATATAGCAATGATTAATTGAATATGTTGATGATGATAATATTGAGAAATAATAATAATCTCCCTCCCAATTATTACGAATAATTAAAACAACTGTCACAAGCTTGCACCGGTGGTGGTGGTACTTCCAGTCTGATCTGATCTGAGCTGATGGATGTAGCGCATATGGCGTGGCATGGCGGGAAGGGTTGAAGTTCCAACCCGACCCCACATTGATTGGTTTTTGTAGGTAGAGATAACACCCCTCTGTTCCAAGAGAATGTTCAAGTTTTAACCTCTCAACTGCATTACATCAAATACAGTAATATTTTACTATCTGTGTGGAGTAGTGTATATTTATTTATATATATATATATATTTAAATATTCATTTTTATGTTTGTAGCAATCAGTTCAAAAAAATTTATTCGATGTTTCAAAATCAAATGAATAATTTATTTATTTCTCATACAACAATAAAATCTACAAAAACTCTATTATTTATGAACTCTACTACTACGTAACTCTTTTCATTTGCTTTGAAAAACTTTTCCCAGTCCAGAGGGCGGTACTGGTGTGCTATGCTTTTAGCATATGTATCATGACTTTCGTGCGTGCCTGCATGGTCCACCACAAAATATATCACATACATAGTACTACTGCTGCCTTCCAGATAACACAACTGTTATCTTCTTTTCTTACCAAATCAATAACACAAATATAAAATTCATTTAATTATACATTTATACCTTGACCTTTTTGACCAAAACAACAATCTGTGTATTACAACTATAAGCTAGCTAGACAAATCAGCTACTCCTTTTTTTTTTTTATTATATAAATTATTTAAGATATAATCACATATATTAATATTTTTTATTAATTTTAATATTAAATAATTAATTTTTTTTATTTTTATTATCTATGTATTAAGTAATTAATCTTTCTTCTCTCTCTTAATTATTTTATTTATTTAGAGACAAAATATAAAATAATTATTTTTTTTCATAAATATATATAAAATATCTTATATTATAGATTATTATTATTATTTTTTAAAATAACTTATATAATGAAAAGAAAGAAGTATATATTACCCAACGCCTATTCACTCAATTAAGACCACTAATTTGCTACTTGACTATATATTCACTTTATTAAGATACCAGTAATTTAACTGCTTTCACCATCTCCAAATGAGATCTACTCCTAACTATTTTCTTCATAAGCTAACTTTGATTAGGCTTTAAGACAATGATGAGCATTCTATGTTTTAGATTAAACCTTTCTGCGCGTAAGAAAAAGTCATACCCCATTTGTCCAGAATTAATTAACATACACTTTTGTTTTGAATGATCTTTTCTAAGAATACACACACACACACACACCCTTAGAGTATAAAGTTACATAAAATTTTTAATACAAATATTATTACTTTTAGTTTAGGTAGATTAAATTTTATTATGATAATTACACTACTACATTTTTAACTAATGTCAGAGATATTACTAAAATTTATTTTTAAATAAAGCGTTATTTACTGATGAGGTGTTAACCTAGTAGTTAAGATTAAGGTACCTAATCTTTAGGTCTAAGGTAAATTCTCACTTAGATAAGTTTTTTTTTATAAGAGTTTATTTTCTCTTTATGTGAAGCTTGTTTGAATGATTATTGATATTGTAATAGTGAATGATATATTTGATTATGAGATTATATTATACTCTCTAAAATGGGACATAAAAATAAAATAAAAAATGACGTATTATTTAAAAATATATATCTAATTTTAAAACAAAAGGAATATGTAAATCAAACTGAAGGCGATAGTTTTTGAAAGAATTGAAATAGGTGAGACTACTCAGTGGCATGGCTTATGTTATCCTGCTTCACTCGAGAATTGTAATGAATTGCCTACCAATTTTGAACAGATGTTTTAGAAAGAACTTTTAATTAAGATGTTGATAATATTTGAGTAACAGTTATTTCAGAATTGCTCGTCAATTTGTTGGCCGAGTAAATAGGTACTTACATTTTTAATTACACTTATTTTAGTAATACCTTAAAAATCCAGTGATATTTATGATTCTGAAAATTTTATTATTACTATGATATTTTCAGGAGCATTATCAATATTCTTTTTATGTTATCATTTATTAATTTGATGGGAATAAATATAAATATGAGAGTGTTTTCATTGTTGTCCAATATCTAGAAGGCTTACCTTACCGGCCACCTATCTGTGCAAACGGCCACACTCCAAACTTGCCTTCTACTTTTGATGTTGGCGGCATCGATTTCACCACCCATAATAATGCATTCCCTTCAATTGACTACAACTATTACAGTACAAAATAAAGCTAACTATTTTCTTTATTAAGGTTTTCCGGTACAAATTTTTCTCGATTAACTGTAAAATTAAGGAAAAAGTAGTCAGTATTTGTGTATTAATTAATTTGGTTAAGAATAGTTATCCACCATTATAATGGCTATTGATTATGTATCTTTTTGGTTCAATTAAATAGGAGATTGGGGATGCTAAATGTCAAATTATTATTATTTTGGCATGTGACCCATTATCAAAGAACGCTCATTAATTTTAAATTTATTATCTTTTTGGTTCTTTATTTTCACTTATCACAATATGATGAAGAGGAAACCTTACTAAGCAAATACCTAGACATGGTAACGAGGCAGGTTAATTTTTTTTTGACCCATGCACCCCGCCAGCAACTACCCTTGACCTGCCCGTCATGCATTTTTTCCCTTGAAGCAATTAGCAAATCAAATAAAAAACTAGAAAACTTCATTATCAGAACATTTTATAACAATATTTCATAAATAATTTAACTCTAAACAAAATAATTTATTACTAAACTATCTAAAAGAAAATGAATAGAAAGATATAAAAAATAAGTACATACAAGGGTTTTTTGAGTAATGGGGAGAGGAGTTTGGGAAATTTACTTAAATACCGTATGCTACCCTAATTGATATATAAGGTATTCGCTGTTTCTCACAAGGCTAACTCAGCCACTTGATTCCATTACATTTCTATGTTTTTGTTGTTTTTTGAAAGAGTACTAGAAAGAGTTGTTCATTTTTACTTTCTATTATGATTAAAATCACATAGGCATCATCAAGCGAGAGAAATTGCCTTGCTTATCTATACAATACCAAGCTTTCTCCATGAAATTAATTGGCCTATAGGTTATTACACCAGTGTTAGATCTGACGTGTCATATATTATTGTATTAGTATGAGTATATAACTTAGCGACTACTCATATAATAAAATTATATTAGAATACTTGTAGCAAATTATTTGATAAACTTAAAAAAAATTGAGACCTTTAACATTACGTACCTATTACACCAAATTAGTCAATTTGGGCCACCACCGTCCGCGAAACCTATCCCCCCTTTCAAAAACACACATCCGCCACTCCAGTAGGCCTTCTTCTGGAAGACTTTGTAAGGAAAATGGCGAGTTTAAGATGTTGAAAATAAGAGTGATATTAGGGATTTCAAAATTTTGTTCTTAAAAAATGTTTAAATGGTATGTCATCATAATGTTGGTTGAATAAATCTCATATAATTGATTGTGCTATAAGTTATTATTAAAATATTCAATATCATGTTTATTTAAAATTCATTTTAGATCAAAACTTTGAGACTCATAACATTACTCTAAAAATAATTGGATTATGATGATTGAGTTTTGACAGTTACCATTTTTATCCACGGACGGTTACAATTATACAAATGTAGGGCTCCCGATATATGTTTCCACTGCTGCATGTATACATCTAAATTACGTACATACATCATTCAGAAGAATGAATTATATATACCTATCAGATAAATACATACATACATACATACATACATACATACATACATACATACATACATACCTATATGTTCTCTATTATAAATTGGTACATAATTGCACCAAGTCAATTGTGTACAAATATTACACCATTGTTCAACCCCCTTTAATTTAGACATCTCTTCGTTAAAATAGAAAGTGATGTAGATAGCTCTCTCTCTGTCTCTCTCTCTCTGCCTGCCTGCCTGCCTGCCTGCCTCTGTCTTTATCTGAGCTCGATAAGATTAGGAGTTTGAATATTGCAAGCATGTTTCACGTGCTTTACCGTGCGTACGCACAAAGATGACTTGTATGTGAAATGAATCATTTCAATAGATACGTACGTAGCAGCCTTTTGTTATTTAGACCCCGGCCTCTAATCATATATATCTCAAATAATTAAGTGGTCATTTTTTGGATTAACTACATACACTTTCTAACCATTTAGTCAGTTTAATTCATAAACTCCAGTATAGATTACTTTGTACAAACAAAACATGCATCATACCGTTTTTACTATAAAGCTCGCAAATTTTATTTTAGACGTTGATTTGAATATTGAAAATGTTTTAAAACTGCTAATGCATCATGTATTAACTATATATTGATAAGTTTCCATTAACTTCATATTAATCATATATAGTATGCACGTACGTGACAAAAAATAGCTGCTGATAGAGGAAACGAAGGAGATATATATGAGGGACCATTAGCCATAACTGATCCCGAAAACTTTTGAAATTAAAAACAAATATATATCCGCTTGAATTCCAATCAAATTTCTTTAAGAAGAGTCCATGCAAGAGACTATGACAGTCAAAAGGCATTCCGCGCGCTAGCTAAAATACAATTTTAATTTGGTCATAGAGCTCGTTTGTTTCACTCTTTAAAGATGATAAATAAGCAGCAGCAACAGCGGTATATATATATATATATATATATATATATATATATATATATCTTCCTTCCTAAGTAAGGATTAATAGCGTCGGGCCGGGTGATTAAAACAACAATCTAGCACAAAGACTAATTTAAGGGGCATCCTTTTCTTTAGGTCTAATTAAATTAATTATAGGAAAACCAACATTCTATATATCCTTAAACAGTAGAAGTATAGCAAGTATATTCTACTACTGAAATATAATTAGGCTGAAGGCTTTTTGATGTTGGGACTAACACTCTGGACGGAGACGTGGAGTCGCCATTGTGCAATAATGTTGCTACCTAGCTTAGGTTGGAATTAAGTCATCCCAGTCCGCCCGGCCGATCAAGTAACAAAAATTTGGATGCATTAACTCAAAAGCAGCGAAAGATGCATCATGTTTACGAGGAATGAACACCTACCGAACATGAGAACAACCTATTATCAAGGCGCATCATGTTTACGAGTATTAGTTAATTTTTTCACTTATTTAAATAATTATTTTTATTATATATGATAAATAGTAAAATCATATATGCAATGTCTCATCATAGTACGTATCTAGCTAACTTCAAGAGACGCTTGCAATTGGATTTAGTGTGAAAGTAGCTAATTCTAAAGTAAGTGCGCGGTAAAATTTCCGACACTAGGATTTGTTTGGGGAAAAAGTTATTCGTACTTTTGCAGCATTATTACCTTTTCAAATCCTCAGCAGAACTTTTCAATAATAAGATATTCCAGAAAAGAATAATAGCAAAGTTGCAATTAATGTGCTCCGATTTGATTTTGTATATATATATATATATATATATATATATATATATATATATATTAACTTTTTGAAAAATAAATAAATCTTGATTTACACTTAAAGTGTGTTAATTATTTGCTATTAACTGATCCATAACTATTGTATTTTGGGTTTTTATATATTAAAAATCTTCTACCTTGATGAAAAATCACATTTACTGGTACGTTATTTAGCACGTATATGCGTAACAAGCTTAATTAACTATTATTGTATACAAGTAATTTAATTAGTATTTTATTGTATATAAGTAATTTCCGGTTTAAGCATAATCCTGTGTTATTTATTTTTTGGGTTGGTGCCCCTGATGTTGGATTAGGAAAATTAGAGTAGATAAAAGATAATAAAATAAGTATCTTGTGGACCCCACATAATTATACTAATGAATCTTCATCACTTCTAAATTTAATAGACTCCATATAAATATTTCTTTGAGGGTAAACTAATATACTTTTTTAAATTTGTATAACTTTAAATATCCTTTTGAGGACAAAATTCTTTTATACTTGAAACCATATTTTCGAAGAAGAAGACGGAGAGGGAGTATAGTTTTTTTGAATATGCATTCGTCCCAAAATAGTAACTGTTGAATACAGTTTAAACAGTACTGGAGATATGCATAAAAATGGATCTAATATATCTATCTTGAGAGTTTTATTTAATTATTTATTTTGGGTGGGTTACAAATAAAAGGATCGAAAACAATTGATCTTGAGTATGTCACTCACTGAGGTAGAGAAAGTTGAAGCTTCTCCATAGATGGAGATTAATTAAGCTAATTCTCGAAACCTGCGTTTATGCTTCACGTGGTTACAAACAATTTTACACACATCATCATCTAGAAGTAGTAAAAGGGTGCGAGCTGCAAGAAAGCTTGACATCTGGGTCCCTGATTTGTTCGAGTCAAATTTGAAAATTTTGCCCCAACTTAATTCCTTCGAACTTGAAAAGGACTTTTTAATGTTCTACCCAAATAAAAAACACAAAGAAAGAAAAGAAAAGAGACTTTTGATGATGATACTAATCAGCATGTATGAATTATTTATAATTTCATCTACGATTTATTAATTTTTAGCAGCTAGTAACAAACAAACAGAATACTATATATATATATATATAGAGAGAGAGAGAGAGAGAGAGAGAGAGAGAGAGAGAGAGAGTGGAAGTGGAATTCTTGTGCAGTCTATATGAATTAATTAATACATCAAAACTTGTTTTTAACCCAATGACTATAGTTTATAATATCCTAGTAAGTGTTGTGTTTATTATATTATATAAATTAAATAAACTTGTTATTGTAAAAAAATAACTAGAGGGTTGAGGTTATTACACTCTCGAATAGAGCTTTTGAATGCAATAGTTGAAAATGAAGGAACACTGATTATTACTCCAAGAAATCTATATATCCACCGTATATGCCTCCCAAATATATAACAGGGTAAATTTTGTTTAACAGCTGATAAAATTTTCACCTGGATCGTCGTTTCGCAATAATATAGTATATGGCTGGGTTGAGGGGTCAGGACGCTGACTGTTTTACAAAGACAATATACCGGCCCTACAAATGAAAGAAATCAATAGATGCAGCTAGTGATGGCACTTTTCCTACTAAAAATAAATTATTGTTTTCACCACTTCATTTCATCTAGAAGGAAACAGAAACACATGCGTAAGCATGCATTGTGTTCCCAATCAAGTCTGTAAATTCTTTTCCTTTTTGTGGTAAATAAGTTTTGAATTAATTTCCCCTAGCCAGGGGTACGGTTGAGTTTTGAGTTAGACTGTTCTGATTGGCGTTTGTTATTTGGTCTTATTTTGGGGGTAACTAGGGCGACTAAGACAATCATGTCGATCTAGAACACCGGGGCTCTCTCACGGAGGACGTGATCCCCACTGTATATATTACCAGAGAGAGACTCCGCGTACACGGCATTATTTATCCGACCACCCTAAATATTTTGGTATTGAAGTCATAGATGCATGTTTTCACTAGCTTATTTATTTATTTATGTAATTTCTTCAAGTCTCTTTTGAGCATAATGTAATGTTTTTGTTCTTATTATCGTTTTCCTAGCTAAGTAAAATCATTTATTTTTGTCATTTCACAAAAATAGTCTCATTTATAAATATTGAGAATTAATGTAGTTTTGTACTATATTTATTTTAAAAAATAATAAGTTGTTAATTAAGAAGTGGTGTACGATGGTGGTACAATAATAAATTATAAAGACGAACTTGAGAAAATCATGAAATATTAATTTGTACTACCAACAATAAAAAGAGGACTCTTTTAATTTCAAGAATGAACCTTTTTTTGTTTGGACAGAAGGAGTATTTATTACCTTCCCTCGTCAACTAGATCAGGGTAACATATTTAAAGAAAATTGATATTTTCACAAATTAATTTAATATTTTCACAAGATCAAATAAGATCCACTTACATAAATATTAAATTAATTTATAAAAATATCAATTTCATATTAAAATCTTGTTAAGCGCCACCCCCAATAGCAATAACATAGAACCTCCCCTTATGCGGCACTTAGTTTTGATGTAAATTCTAGTGCCAATGAGCTCCAGCTCATATTGTTTATTCTCCCTTACGTGGAGTTCATGTTAGGCAGCATCCCCATCAATTAGCATTCCGTAAAATTCACAAACCTTATTACATAGTTATCAAATTGATTATAGCATAAAACTAATTCTGTCTAAGTCTACATTCAAGTGATTTTTTTTTCTATTGTAAACTTACGAACGACAAACCAAAAAAATTATAAATTAATTATATTTATATTCTATTCAATTATTTTTAGTGCCAGTTTCAAATTTTCTTTTTTGCTATTTTCTTTTCGATTCAGGACTCGCGCAAACAAAGTGCAAGTACTGTTTCAATAATAAATAAAACTTGATGCACAGCTTTTTACTTCTAGAGTGGTGATCTAGTTGCCCCAAAAAACAAATGGTACTCGAGATTTGTGCTATTCCAATTCCGGGGGATGGAAGAGACCAAAAATAAAAATTGTGGGGATGGCAAAAAAGTCTTATATTTCCAATTTTATAAATTTGGGTGCAAGGTGGGCCCAAAAGCCCAAATTACGAAGGAATATTACGCGGTGTCTACACGCCCTAAGTTCTCCACGAGGGACCTCAAAGCACTTTTAGAAGGATGATATATATATATATATATATATATATATATATATATAGATAGATATGGTGCTTTTATATTTATCTTCAAAATATACCCATAAATCTCATTCTTATAAAAAATAAAGGAGTATAACTCCATCTCATTTACAAAATACAAATAAAATAAAGTCATACTCTTTTGTCTTTTTTGTGAGTAAAGCTAGTGGATATTTTTTTTTAGGTAAGTCTAGAATTTTATATATATATATATATATATATATAGACATATATATATATGTATATGTATTTGTTTCTTTGGTGAAAAAGAACATATATCGACACACTCGTATTCCTTTTTCTACAATCTTTATAGGCAGTGACTCAACCCTCATGTAATCCATATTATACTAGCATGAATGAAGCGACCGAGCGAGCTAGCTAGGTTACGTTGAGGATCTGTTAAGACGTACGTTCAGACATGCATGCATTTGATGGCTTACCAAGCGAGCAAAGTGAAAATCATAAAAACTAGTTTTGGTTATCCAGCTCATTCAAAGCAAGCTCAAGGCCTAATTAAGTTAGCTTCCATGATTCAATGGTCACGTTGGATTATCATATATGAACTCCAACATATATAGTTCTGTTTGGTTTTGGAATGAATTTTCAAGCACCCATTTTAAAGATACACACACAATTGTTTTAAAGTACTAGAAATTATGACATGTAAATATAACAAAACACTACTGTTAATTAAGGTTATTAATATTGCCAAAATACTACTTATGTAATTGTTAAAATTTTAAGTGACATTTATTATTCTAACCGTAATAGTTAACTTATTTAAGGGATAAAATGTCCGCAAGTTTAAAAATTATACCAAAATATCCCAAAACATAGGGCCATAATATCTTTTGCGAGATGGAGGTAATTCATACAAGTACAACTTAGGCACACGAAAAGTAAAAAAGTAATTAAACAATAGTAGCTATTATGTAGCTAGGGTAGGATTAATGTTGATTGTTTGTACATAATTGCAATTGAAAATTGGTAAATGGAGAAGCTTTAGATGTTGTTGAAAATGCAAACCCTAGTCAACATACGTCCACCCTCATGTGGAGCCCCACCCGGGCATCGACCCAGATCCCATCTCTACTTTGTGGTCGATCAGAATTCAGACCACATACGAATATGATAATGCTGCCCAACAGATCCATCCAATTAGTGGAAGATGTACTGTTCACAACACACATTTTTCTTCTTATAAATATAGCCGCTCATTGTCTTTACATTTCATGTAATTCTAGAAGACTTTTATGTAACCTAAACAAAGAAAACAGAGAAAGAAAGAAAGAAAGAAAGAAAGAAAGAAAGAAAGAAACCCCGGAAACCTAGCTAGCAACATTGAATTCTCCCTCTCTCTCCCTTTGTTACCCTTCTTTCTCTTGATCTCTCTCCATCATCTATCTCTTTGAAGTTCGTATTTACGGTTGATCAACTATTAAGCCCTAATTAAATGGAGGATTTAATCTCTTCCTCTTCTTCATCATCGTTCCTTTGTCATGGGGGAGCATCACCCACAATTCAACAGCGCCTCCAGTTCATCGTCCAAAGCCGGCCTGAATGGTGGATGTATTACATCTTTTGGCAGACCTCTAAAGATAGCACCACCGATCGCCTTGTTCTATCGTGGGGCGATGGCCATTTCAGAGGCACCAAAGATTTCATGTTGAAAGCTGCTAGCAGCAATATTGGACTCGGACAACAAGACCAGCAACAGCAGCAACAACAACAGCACCCAAAGTTCGGTTTTGAATTGGAGAGGAGAAAGGTAGCCAAAGGGATTCAATCTCTCTTTAGCGAAACCCTACCCGGAATTGATGGGGTCGTTGAAGCTGATTTTCCTGATTCCGAGTGGTTCTTTATGGTATCGGTGACAAGGTCATTTGCTGCTGGAGATGATAATATCGTTGGCCGGACTTTTAGTTCAGGTTCCTACGTATGGTTGGCCGGTGATCATGAGCTTCAGTTCCACAACTGCGACCGAGCTAAAGAAGCCTATCTACATGGAATCAAGACCCTTGTTTGTATTTCAACTCCATGCGGTATCATCGAATTAGGATCCTCCTACACCATCAAAGAAGACTGGGGGCTTGTGCACCTTGCCAAGTCTCTCTTTAGCCCTGATAATAACATGACCATAAGCAACATGACCAGCCCTGCTGCACTCACTCATGCTCCTCATCAAAATCCCACTCGAAGTCTTTCCTTTTTTGATATTAACGCTGTTTCAGGAGATCAGAACAAGACTTCTGGAGAGGAAGAAGGAAATACAAAGAACGAAAAATTGGCCAAAATTGGGCGCTCATCATCCGACTCGGGCAATTCTGATTTTGAAAGCAATCTTGCTCCTGATTCTGCCATGAACATGAGACTGAAGAAGAGAGGAAGAAAGGCAGCATCTACCGGACGTGAATTGGCACAAAATCACGTAGAGGCGGAGAGACTACGAAGAGAGAAGCTTAATCATAGATTCTACGCCCTCAGAAGCGTGGTTCCAAATGTGTCGAGAATGGACAAGGCCTCTTTACTTGCGGATGCAGTCACTTACATAAATGAACTCAGGGCCAAAGTCGAAGACTTGGAGGGAAAACTCCGTGAAGAAATGAAAAGGCCCAAAAGTATATCAGATGTAGTATACGATACTCAGAGCACATCAACTACTAACGTATATCATACTGCAGCTAGGTCGTCCATGAGCTATGGACCGGTGAACATGGAAGTGGATGTCAAGATTCTAGGATCACAAGCCATGATTCGAGTGCAAGGGCCTGATGTAAATTATCCGGCTGCAAGATTGATGGATGCACTGAGAATGCTAGAGTTTCAAATTCATCACGCGAGTGTGTCCAGTGTCAAGGAAATCATGCTTCAAGATGTTGTAATTAAGGTTCCGGATGGGTTGACGAGTGAGGAGGCCCTCAAAACTGCACTTCTTAGAACTTTGCAGATTTGATTTCATTAATTTCTCGAGTGTATTGTTGAATGGGGTAGTGATCCAACGACTACTTATTTTGTTTTACTAATGACCTAATAGTGTGCTTAATTAGGAGTTTTCACATAGAATTTTAATATATATATATATATATATATATATATATATATATATATATATATATATATATATATATATATCTTATGGTTCTCTGTGTTTCAGTAAGAAGTGAAGTTGGATTAGAGAGATGCATGTTGAGTGATTCTGTTGAGTTTGTAAATTAATCAAATTTGAAATACAAGTACAAGTACTTGCTTCAATTTAATTCTTCCCCCATTTTCTTTTGCTTTATTTTTATATGATCTATTGAGCAGCATAAGAGTATATTTAAGAAATAATAAGTATAAACACACAACAACCAAATACTACATCAAACATTATATCCATCTATACCATTAAAAAGTGGGGCATGATATTAAAATTCGTGTCATGCCTCACTTTTTAATGGTCTAGATGAATGTAGTGTTTGATATAGTATTTGGTTGTTGTGTGTTTAAACTTGTTCTTTCTAAATTCCATTTCTAACCCAAAATGAGAAGTTTCGAAACGAATCTTTTTGAATGAAAATTATTAATGTTCAACATATAACTACTGGGGGATGGGAATTTTGTAAGTTTACTCCCCATACCTCAAAGAATGTGAGTCACAAGATGTGTTCGGTGAAGAGTGCAACTCAGACAAGGTAATTTGAAATGCCTTCAAATAATATACAAATACAGATAATCCATAGTAAGATTCTGAGGAAAGTTGGAGATACTAGCTAGGTCTCCAAGCCATGGAAGACAGTTGAGAGTATTAGTGCTTCAAATTCTAGTAAATTATACCACCCGATTTTTTATTACAAAGCTAAACAGCAGAAGAACAATTTTCCCTTAAAAATATTGTGAAGATCTTGACAAAACTCTAGCGAAAGAAGAACAGCAGATCTCTTGGATTTAAGTGATGAAATATTTTGAGATCAGGGAAAATTAAGATGAGGGAAAAGAATATGAAAGCAATAGCTTTGAAGAAAATTATGCAAGGAAAGAAGTAGTAAAACAAGCTAAAATGGAACTTGAAGAATATGAAAAATACATGGTGAAAGAAGAAAGTTCTGAAGAAGTAACGACTTATATGGTCGAAGAAATCAATGTTGTAAGTATGCTTAATTCTGGAATTTGATTATTGAAGAAAGTTTGTTGGTATGCTTCAAAGCTAGATAGATGAAAAAATTGCATAATTCACCAATCAAACGGGGGAATAGAATGTTGCAATTAATATTGATGATCTCGGTATAAAGTAAAATGTGCAAAAGATGATCTTCACAAATGATATTATTGATAACATATGTAACAAGGTGGACTTGTGAAAAGTTAAAAAATTATATTAATAAGACAGTGTGAGGATTATTCTGATGACATCGGCTAGTTGATTATGAGGGAAAATTAACATTGATCATGAAGATGCCCAACAAGTTGTACTGTTTAGGGGAGACTGTAAAAGAGATTGTCCAAGATTGTGAACATTCAACTCCTTTTATTTGTTTTCTTGAAACACCCACTACTATTTTTTATCCATCTTTGACAGTGATGTTCTCGACTGTTAACCTATGTACTTGAATTAGGTTAACACAATTTTCTTTTATATATATATATATATATATAAAAGATTCTTTAGCGATGGACGAAGTCACTAAAAATCAAATGTCCTTTGTGATTGCATAATTTATGGATACTTAAAATATGTTTCATTATTTGACAACCAATTTTGATGCAGGGGGATCAGAGTCCGATGATACCGACTTGTTGGATAGTGCCTTGATAGCATTAAATTATCTGGAATTAGGGGATCGATGTAAGCATGACAAGCATTAATGGCTTCGGTCGAGTTTTGCTTGCTTAGGGGTTTGGACATTATTCTCGAATTCAGCTTCGAAAATGGTTTTGAGCTCGAACCAGAGTTCTTCAAAAATTGTCCCGACTTCGGCATGTTTTGAGTCTTGGTTTCGGGCGTCTTATTCTCCTTGGTTTATTTTTCTTGGGTTACTTTTCCATAGTTGATTTTTTTTTCTTTCCGTTTATACTGATAATTTATTTTCTTTTAGCACATGGATCTGAGTCCTTTTCATAGTAATATTTTTGTAAATCCTTTTTGTTATTACGTGGTGTAATTTTAGGAGATGTCAATTGTGACGACCCCAAATCCGGGTTCTTTAACCTTGAGTTTGGTTCTCACTGTACAATACTAAATAATAATGAAATACATAAATTGTATTCAAACTTCGCGGAATAATACAAAAGGTTCCTTAATCAAAAGGCTACACTTCCCAAGGTCTATTACCTTAATCTTAACATTACATATCTTAAGGGAAATACAAAAGATTTACAACAGTAATTACATAACAGTAATATAAACTAGCATGCAATTACTAAAACTAAACATTCGCTTTCCCCTTGCCTTTGTCCGATTTAGAGCTTTCGGGAATGGCTGAAATATAGTCATGATATAGCAAGAATGAGCAACTAAATGGCTCAGCAAGTTTATAAACAACAATCATACGATATATCATGATGAAGGGAAATAACTTCCAGGTTTCAACAATAGCAATTGTGAAAGATAACAAGAATTAATGTTCAATAAAAGAAGGAATTGACTATTTACTGCTGAGTGGTCTTTAATGACCATGAACTGCTACTAAGGTAGAACAGACATACAACGTCTGACTCCTTGTTAAAAATAACGGGACACTTGAGGGGATCAGTCCTCTCATGTCTTATGTATATGCATCACATTTAGTTTTCTTGCGCGCTGTCGGTTCTCCGACAAATAAAAATCCCCTTTAACTAGGGTTGTTCTTTCTCAGTCTTACTGTAAGAATCCACACCAGCCAATGGTTTGGATAAGCTCTTATAATATTCAATTAAATGAATTTAACATGCATTTGTCTAGCCGAAACGATTAGCTTAGACATTCTTAAACAGTTGCAAAAGCACTATGTGCGAATACAATAATCAATAACGATGTGAAGTAATTTTTGATAATTAATTCACTCAAAGGTCTGTCAAGTAACTACGAGTGTAGAATACTTGCTCAACAATAATTGAAATGTAAATATGGTTGAATAATAATTGTAACAATAAGTACAAGTTAATGGTAGAAAACTTGTCTCGTGCGTCGTTTACGGCTAACCAACTTAATTTAATAATCCTTGAACGGACCTAACAATTAAATCAGTTTGATCTTAAATTAGTATCATATACACATTAGTATAATGACCTTTATAACTCTTACGAACCACATAATTATATAATTACGGGTATACAATCACTTAGAAAATATTATCACTACTTGATAATATTCCGAACACAAATAACCTATATTAATTATTTAATATAGTCCAGACACTTATCTAATATTATTAATAATTTAATAATATTTTATTAGTCTTATAGTATTATCAATCATCTAATAATACATTATTAATCTTCTTATATTATTAATCATTTAATAATATATTAACAACCTTATAATATTATTAATTATTTAATAATATTTTATTCATCTTCTAATATTATTAACTATTTAATAATATTTTATTAATTATCTAATATTATTAATCTTTTAATAATATTTTAATCGTTATCTAATATTATTAACTATTTAATAATATTTTATTAATTATCTAATATTATTAATCCTTTAATAATATTTTATTCATCTTCTAATATTATTAATTATTTAATAATATTTTATTACTTTATTAATATTATTAATCATTTAATAATATTTTATTCATTATATAATATTATTACGTATTAATAATATTTTATTGCTTTTCTAATATTATTATTTATTTAATAATATTTTATCTAATTATTAATATTATTAATTATTTAATAATATTTTATTGACTTATTAATATTATTACCCATTTAATAATATTTTAATCTCTTACTAATATTATTAACCATTTAATAATATTTTAACCAATTGTTAATGTTATTCATCATTTAATAACTTTTTAATCATATACTAGTATTATTAATTATTTAATAATATTTTAATAAAAATCTTTAAACCACACCAATAGTTAACTTTTTAATGGTGTTAACGTTAATCTTTATTTTAAATATTTTGCTACCCATTAATTACAAATAAATTCCATATATTGGTTCAATACACAAATACCTTCATTTTACACTTAGTTATACTTAAATTTTTCAATAAAACCCGACCCGAACCGACCCGGACGTATCCGGACCAACCCAGAAAATTTTCACCTACTGTTTTGAATGCCCCGGCGCTCAACATAGGCTAATTTGGGCGCCGGGGCTTTCAAAGCAGAAATCAAAAACCCTAAAGTGGGTTGTCCGACCTCCAGCCACTCCGACAGCCATAACTTCTTCATTTTAAAACATTTTGGGGGTGATTCTTGAGTCCATTATCATCAAAATTTCATGATCTACAATTTTTCTTTGGATCATTGGAAGCTGTCGTTATCACTCCAAAATTATTCCTTACTTTCACTCTTTCAATATAAAATTGGTATAATGGCAAGCAAGAGTCGAACCCACGGGAAGTGTATTTTATGATTTATCTAAATGTTTCTAACAGTAAATAACAAGTAATAAATAAAAAGGGGATTTTTGTAACTATGATTTTACTAGAAAACAAGAAATATAAATTAAGATTATCCAATGATTTGCAAGCTTCAGTTCTTCAGTTCAGTATCATCTTTTCATAAATATGATATAACCAAGTTAATTAATATCTTTCCTTCAATGAAATTAATAACCCTAGGTAACCACGGTCCGCGTTACCCGAAATTCCCCTTTAGTTTTAAATCTAATGTGACGATCGCCCCCACTAGACCCTAATTATCATACAACCTAGAACTATCAGTCTAGATTTAATATGACAATAGCATTAAGAATTAGGGAATTAGGTTATTCCAAGCAATAATCGTACAATCGCAGACTATTTAACCTGTCTCCTTGATATCATAGCAATATTCAAAAGCTTGACCACAATCAAATACCACTATTCGCTACTTATGATCAGATATAACATCGTTTGCTTAATATTATACCTTAATCTAGCATATGATAATAATCGAATCAATTCAATGGGCCCTTATCAAATTAATCAAACCAATTATCTTTAAACAATTCAAATAGATCATCAAGAATAAATTCCACAAACGAAGGAAGGAATACTAATAACTCAATTAATTCATAAATAATAAATAAGATTCAACATCCCTTAGAACTGAAAATAAAGAACTTAGCCTGACATAGTTGAAAACGCAAATTAAATCTTCAATCCTTGCACCAATGAATCTCCAAGCAAAAAGTAATTACAATCATGAAATTCTATCTATTTATATCTCTCTAAACTATCCTAGAAACCTTCTCACGTTGCACCTTTAAAATCCTTCTCCAAGTCAATTTCCGAAAATCTGATAAAAAGTCGCCCCGCGCCATTCTGCCAACAAGGGCCCCGGCCCTTGTAATACACTGAGAAGTAGGGCCCCGGCCCTACTTTGCCTGAAATTACGAAAATGCCATTTTCGCTCATTTTTCCAATTTTGTCCATTTGATGCCGTTTTCTGTAATGTAAACATAAAAACAAGTAAAATGCTCACAAGAATAACAAAACTTAAGTCCGAAAACATATAATTCATAGGTATAAAACCCACTCATCAAATTCCCCCAAACTTAAGCGTTTGCTTGTCCTCATGCAAAACAAAATTAAATAACATAAAACAGACAACTAATCCTAACTCCCTACTACCATGGATACTAAATTAAGACACAACTCATCATTGCCTCAGTATAATGAATAAATTTCCAGCCTCAGGAATGCATCAAAGATATCTCAAGCAAAATTTCATAGTCATGTTTCATCTGCATCTTAACTTCTCATTAACACCATATCACTTTCAACCCCTTACGTGTGTGTGTGAATTCAATGCACTGAATCAATAAAAAGCCGGAGAAATTGATAATGTTCAATACCATTAAAGATTACAATAATCATCCATACGATTACTCACATACAAATATTTAAGCATTAAACATTCTTCTCTCTTTTTTTTTTTCCTCTTTTCTTAGTATGTGCAATGTCCATCTTTCTTAGGCTTTTCAAAGTTACCCGTGTAGCGAACTTTCCACCAATGACTCCCAAACCTATCGGCTTTAGGGCACTAAGTGTAAAGACACTCCTAAGGCTTACTCGTTCAAGTAACAGAGGCCACAAAGACAGACTAACCAAGACTGCTCATATCCGTTGTACTTACTTATTTTACTTCAATCAACTACTTCGCTTCATCTTCATATTTCATTATTTCTTTTCTTCTTCAAGTTGTTTTCCAACGGACATCGAAGCAGTTAAAATCATATATATATTTTTCATGCATTCAGAGTATTTAAGTAATCGACAGATTTTCCTTTCTCCTTAAATGGCACTTCATTCTATCAATCTACCCTAAACTTCAACGAATTCAATGCATCAAATAGTGCACAAAAATATCCAGGGGTTTCAAGCAATATTAATACCAATAATAGTCAAAATTTAGACTAACATAACCATCCATTTTCCTAGAGTTATACAATGACCCACCATATTATCCTCATAGGCTATCCTTTTATCACTGAAACTGAAATAAGTGCTCAATTTAGACATGCATGATCCTAGAATGCACTAATTACCACTATATTTTTTTTCTTTTCTATTTTTTTCATTTTTCAGTGTTTTTATCTTTTTTTATATATATGCAACTGACTAACATCCTAATATGACATGCTCCTAATCCTATAAAGAAAGAAAAACTGAATACTATGCAGATACCCCCAAACTTAATTCAGACAATGTCCTTATTGAAATGAAAAGACAGAAAACCAAAACAGAAAACTTCCCTGGGAAACTAATCAGCACGATCCTCCCCCACTTCATCGTCAGTGTCTAATGTGTCCTCGCTGACTTCGGAGTCACTAGTAGGATCGGGATAGGTAGGTAATACTGGCACATCCGGAAGCTGAATATCCGCAATGGAAGGATCCATCCGCGCTAGACATCGAACCAACGCATTGTCGAACTTAAAATTGTACAGATGCATTTCCTGCTGACGTCGAGCAAGACGATGGAGTTGGCGATCTGTCTGGTATTTGCGTTGATCAGCGCGACGACTCTCGCGATTCATTCGACGCTGTATCGTCCGAAGTTGGTCACTAATAGTACGGAGGGAAGGACCCTCAGAGCTGGATGGCGCAGACTCTGGTTGAGGTGGTTCCTCCTCATCAGGCGGACGTAGGATGAAACCTAATCCACGAGGATGAGACACACCACCTTCCCAAACATGGTATCGCTGAATTAGACTGTGATCAAGTAGGGTCGTTGGCGGCTGTAACAATTCTGATGCACCCCACTTGACACCTGCGTGTGCGCACAAGCCAGTAATAAGGGAAGGATGGGGCAAACCACCTGAAGTCCCCCCTCCTATAAACCGCTTGATCGAGGCTTCAATTACTCGTCCCACATCAATATTCAAGCCCGTGACAATAGCATACAACAAAGCTGCTCGCTCCCGTCGCACATCACTTACATGAGTGCATGGCATGAGTTTAGCACAGATGAAAGCATACCAGATCTTCCCATATCTACTCAAAGTCTTGAAAGGGAAAAACTTCACATGACCATTAGAGGCATTCCTCGTCCATTCTGTCCCAGGTTGACACAATGCCTGGATAATGACATCATAGTCAGGCTGAAAACTTGCAAACTGGCAGTTGTCGTAGCTTGGTAAATCGTAATACGCATTGATAGCCGCCCGACTAAACAATACCTTCCTCCCTCGCACCATGACTTCACAATCCGACGCCTCTTGGGCATTTGCATAAAATTCTTTGACTATGGAGGTAACGGCCGGATCCGGATGATTCGTCAATGTCTCCCAATGCTTCTCTCGGATCATAACTGCCATAGCACCGTCATGAAGCTCATCTGGTTGGAGTCCCCTCTCAGGAACCAAAGCTCTGCCGGCAAGCACTAAATCAAATTTATCGGCCGCCTCTGCGTTAAGAAACCTCTTCTTGTCGAAAGCCCGTGATGAAGAGGAAGAAGAACCTTCTCCTCTTTGACGTTTCGGACCCATGGCACCCTCGGTAGATAACACAAAACAATACCACACTGGAACACCACCGAAATTTGTTTTCTAGCGTGCAAAGAGCCAAAACCCTCTTTCAGACAATCTATCGAACACTTGGTGTGCACCCCCAAACTTAGATTGGCAATGGCATCAAACGACCAAGAAAAGCAAGAAATCCAATACCCCGAAACCACCAAAAACCCCCAAACTCCTCCAATTGGCCAACACAAACCAATCGGGAACCAAGCAATTGATAGCACAAGGAAAAAAATAAAGCAAACGACGACACTATGGGATATGGAAACCGTGACAAGTTACCGGAATCAAAGAGTGTAGATCGAGGTGAGGTTAGAGAATTACCCGAGTGATTGTGCCGTGTAGTCGTCAAAACCCAACTCACGATGAAGAATGGATGAGCAGAGCGGAAGAAAAGGCATGGAAGTAAGATGTGGCCTAGGAATTGAGGGCGAATTGAAACTGGATGTGGTGTGGGTAGCGGGAATGGGGAAAAGAGAAACCGAACTGCGGGAGGAGAAGAAAGTGATTTGGAGAGGGTATCGGCAATTAGAATTTGAATGGAGGTCGGAGAAGAGAGTGCCGTGGAGAGTCCCGAACGCAGGTGTTTGTGTTTGTTTTTTTTTTCTTTCTTTTTTTTTTTTTTCTGAACCGAGGGACTAGGGCCGGGGCCCTTGGAATTGGCTAGGAAAGGGGGCCGGGGCGCTCTCTCGCAGAACCCTCTCTGTGAGACGAGGGCCGGGGCTCTCTGTTCGGTCGTGGAATCGGGGCCGGGGCGCTGGTGCTGAAAGAATCAAGGGTCGGGGCGCTCTACGAAGCCATGAAGACGGGGCCGGGGCTCTCTCTCGCAGAAACCTCTCTGTGAGTTGAGGGCCGGGGCGCTTCTTTTTACCGAGAGATGGAGGGCCGGGGCGCTTGAATGATTCCTACGAAATCAAATATTCCTGTAAGGTTCAAAATAAACTATATTCCATAAGCTATCCTAAAAATTAATAAATTGAAACTAAAAATAAAATAAAAAATGCCAATAATAATGCATAAAGAGGAAAACTAATATTGGGTTGCCTCCCAACAAGCGCGTTTATTTAATGTCGTTCGCTCGACATCTCTCTGTTCAAACTGCATAAATTGGGTTCGTCAATTCCACGAGCTCGATGTCCTCTACTTGATATCCGTCATAAAATGGTTTAAGCCGATGACCATTTACTTTAAATACTCTTCCTGTTCGTGGGTCACTAATCTCTATCGCACCATGAGAAGAAATATGAACAATCACAAATGGCCCTTCCCACCGAGAACGCAGCTTTCCGGGAAACAGTTTCAAGCGGGAATTGTACAAAAGGACTTTCTGACCAAGTACAAACGTTTTTCTCAAAATCTGCTTATCGTGAAACGCTTTTGTCTTTTCCTTGTACAATTTGGAGCTTTCATAAGCCTCATGGCGTAGTTCTTCCAGCTCTTGTAATTGCAGTTTTCTATGCTCGCCAGCTGCCGTCATGCTCCAGTTGCATTGTTTAATAGCCCAAAAAGCCTTGTGTTCTAGCTCGACTGGTAGATGACATGGCTTGCCGAAGACAATCCGATATGGTGACATTCCGATAGGAGTCTTGTAGGCAGTGCGATAAGCCCATAATGCATCTTCTAGTTTCAGACTCCAATCTTTGCGGTTAGGCTGCACTACTTTCTCTAGAATGGACTTGACCTCACGGTTTGAGACCTCTGCTTGGCCATTGCTCTGCGGATGGTAAGCCGTTGAAACTTTGTGCATGACGTTGTATTTCTTGAACAATGCTGCTAATGTCCTATTGCAAAAATGCGTTCCTTTATCGCTGATGATAGCCCTTGGAGTTCCAAACCTGACAAATATGTTAGATTTGACAAAATCTGCAACAACTTTAGAATTGTCAGTCTTGGTGGCTTTAGCCTCCACCCATTTGGAAACATAGTCAACAGCCAACAGAATGTAAACATTGCCATAAGAAACAGGAAATGGTCCCATAAAATCAATGCCCCAAACATCGAAGATTTCAACAACCAAAATTGGGGTTTGTGGCATTTGATTCCTACTGGATATGTTTCCGGTCTTTTGACAATTGGCACAAGATTTACAAAATAGATAGGAGTCTTTAAAAATACTAGGCCAAAAGAAACCACATTCTAAAATTTTTCGAGCTGTTCGTTTTGGTCCAAAATGACCCCCACAAGCGTAAGAGTGACAGAAAGTTAAAATGGATGAAAACTCAGAGTTAGGGATACATCGTCTAACTACCTGATCAGCACAGAATTTCCACAAATAGGGGTCATCCCAGACATACCGTTTCACATCACTCTTAAGTTTCTCTTTCTGCATTTTAGAAAACTCACGAGGAATATAAGCGCTGACCAAATAATTTACAATGTTTGCGTACCAGGGTGCAGCCTTATCCACAGAAAATAAATGCTCATCTGGAAATGAGTCTTGCAGCGGAAGTGTTTCTTCATCTTTAAGCAACATGCTCAAGTGATCTGCCACTAAATTGTCTGCTCCTTTCTTGTCCTTTATTTGCAAGTCAAATTCTTGGAGCAGCAGGATCCATCGTATGATCCTTGGTTTGGAATCCTTCTTTGTAAGCAGATACCTGAGAGCAGCATGGTCAGAGTAAACTATAACTTTAGTACCGAGAAGATAAGATCTAAATTTGTCTAAAGCAAAAACAACAGATAATAATTCTTTTTCTGTTGTGGAATAGTTAATCTGAGCAGCATTCAATGTCCGAGAAGCATAATAGATGGCATGAGCAGCTTTGTCAACTCGTTGGCCCAAAACAGCCCCTACTGCATAGTTGCTGGCGTCACACATGATTTCGAAGGGTAAATTCCAATTTGGTGGTCGTATCACCGGTGTGGAGGTCAATAATGTCTTTAATTTATCAAATGCCCCTCTGCACTCATCGTCAAACTGGAATTCGACCTCTTTTTGCAGCAACTTACACAATGGCATAGCTATTTTGGAGAAGTCCTTGATAAATCTTCGATAAAAACCTGCATGACCAAGAAAAGAACGAATCTCCCGCACGCTTGCGGGGTAAGGTAAAGCAGCAACAATTTCTATCTTAGCTTTATCTACTTCTATTCCCTTAGCTGAAACTACATGTCCTAGGACGATACCCTGTTCTACCATAAAATGACATTTTTCCCAATTAAGAACAAGGTTAGTCTCTAAGCATCTATCCAACACACGAGTTAAATTATCTAAGCATGCATCCAACGAATCACCATGAATTGTGAAATCATCCATAAATACTTCAATGCAATGTTCAAGAAGATCAGAAAATATACTTATCATGCATCGTTGAAACGTAATGGGTGCATTACAAAGTCCGAAGGACATCCTACGGTATGCAAATGTACCGAATGGGCATGTGAAAGTGGTCTTTTCTTGATCTTCAGGTGCAATCACAATTTGGTTATAACCCGAAAAACCATCTAAAAAGCAATAATAAGTGTGACCTGCTAATCTTTCTAACATTTGGTCAATAAAAGGGAGAGGGAAATGATCTTTTCTAGTTACGGCATTCAACTTCCTATAATCAATACACACTCTCCATCCTGTTTGCAAACGAGTAGACACTAACTCATTATTATCATTCTTAACGACAGTTATGCCAGCTTTCTTAGGAACTACTTGAACTGGACTGACCCATTGACTATCTGAAATAGGATAAATAATACCTGCATCGAGCAATTTCAGAACCTCTTTTTTCACAACTTCCATCATGGGTGGATTCAGTCTGCGTTGAGCATCTCGCTTTGGGGTGGCTCCTTCTTCCAAAAGAATGCGATGCATACACACAGCTGGGCTTATACCTTTGATATCTGCGATTGTCCAACCAAAGACTTGTACGTGGTCCCTCAAAACTCGAAGCAACTTTTCTTCTTGGACTTTGGTTAGATTATTAGCAATTATCACTGGCAGTGTTTCCTCTTGCCCTAGATATGCATATTTCAAATGGATTGGTAAAGGCTTTAATTCCAACCTCGGAGCCTGCACAACAGAAGGTAACAACCTTTCATGAGTCACCGGTAATTGAATGGATGAAACGGCATACTTATCTGAAATTTTCGGTAACGAGTGTAATGCGGCTATAGTATCCTTTAATTCCGCATGTTGTTCAATCTCGTCTTCCTCTTCCAGCTCCAAACTATTCGTGATAGCATCCTCCAAGGTTTCCATGTGTAAGTGGTCGAAAGATTTCTGCACCAAGGAATCAAGGACATTAATTGAAAACACGGAATTGACATCACTAGGGTACCTCATGGCCTCGTAAATGTTGAATTGAATCTTTTCGCCGTCAAACTCCATGGTCAGTGTCCCATTGTGCACATCAATCATCGTTCTTGCTATTTTCAAGAATGGCCTCCCTAACAAGATATGAGCAGGATTCGGAGATGTATCGTCGTCCATGTCCACAATATAAAAATCTGCAGGAAATATTAGTTCATTCACCTGCACCAAGACATCCTCAATTACCCCTTCGGGGTATGTGTTAGTACGATCAGCTAATTGGATAATGACACCAGTGTTTTTCAAGGGACCTAGATGCAGAGAAGCATAAATAGATAGTGGCATAACATTAATTGATGCTCCTAGATCTAGCATAGCTCTCTCAAACCTGGTATTACCTATCTTGCAGGGAATGGTAAACATACCCGGATCTTTACATTTTGGAGGCATTTTTCTTTGCAGAACAGCAGATACATTTTCTCCAACAGTTATCTTTTCATTGTCTTGTAATTTCCTTTTATTAGTGCATAATTCCTTCAAAAATTTTGCATACCTGGGAACTTGCTTGATTGCATCTAATAAAGGAATGTTCACCTCTACCTTTCTAAAGGTCTCCAGAATCTCTTTCTCTTGCTCGTCCTTCTTTGAAGTTCTAAGATTCCTAGGAGGAAAAGGTAAAGGGTTAGACTTAAGCTGAATAGGAGATTTAGGGATTACCTTTGAGATCTCTGCCTCTTCCTTAGCTTTATCCTTATCAAATTCAACCGTAGCCCTTGGTGTGTCCATTTGTTTTCCACTCCTTAAAGTAATCGCACTTGCGTTTTCCCTCGGATTGATCATCGTTTGAGAGGGCAACTTACCAGAGCCTTGAGAATCCAATCGTCCAACTGTGGTAGCTAATTGGCTCATTTGATTTTCTAAGCTATGAATGGAAGCCTTTGTATCTTGTTGGAACTGTTGGGTCTGATTCATGAACTGTTGAGTATGATTCATGAAGGTTTTAAACATGTCTTCCAAAGACGCTTCAGATTTTGTAGGTGTTGCTTGTCGAGGTGGATACTGCTGTTGAGCTTGTTGAAACCCTTGTTGTCGATTCGGAAAAGCATTCGACATTGGTGGCCTGTTTCCTCCGTAGCTCAGATTAGGATGATCCCTCCATCCTGGATTGTAAGTATTAGAGTAAGGATCATATCGTCTCTGAGGTTGTCCTTGAAAATTTCCCGCTACATTGGCTTGTTCTATGGTGCCATCTTCTTGCAGTGTAGGACAAATATCTGTCGAATGATCCGGTGACAAGCATATTCCACAAGTTCTTGTAACTTGCCCGTTCCCCACAGAAAGTTGACGAACCATAGCAGCTAACTCCGAGAGTTGTTGTTCAATGTTGCTCGAGCCAACCTCATTCACCCTTTTCGGTGCATGGTCCATCCGAGTTCCGTATTGCTGTGAGTTAGCCGCCATGTTAGCAATTAAGTTCCGTGCGGCGTCTGGAGTTTTATCGACCAATGCTCCTCCACTTGCAGCATCGATCATACTCCTATCCATCGGTAGCAATCCCTCGTAGAAGTACTGAATTTGGTGTTGATCGTCAATTTGATGTGGACAACACGAACACAGCTTCTTGAACCTTTCCCAATACTCGTGAAGAGTTTCACCACTAAACTGTCTAATGGCACATATCTCCTTCCTTATGTTGGCAACCCGTGAAGGAGGGAAATACTTTTCCACGAATAGCCTCTTCATATCATCCCATGATTGGATCGAACCGGAGGGAAGATAGTACAACCAATCTTTTGCCAAATCTGCTAAGGAGAATGGAAAAGCCCTAAGCTTTATGTGTTCTTCCGATACTCCATGTGGCCTCATTGTGGAACAAACCACGTGGAATTCCTTCAGATGCTTATACGGATCTTCACCTGTAAGACCACGAAAAGTAGGTAAAAGGTGAATTAAGCCAGATTTCAATTCAAAAGCAGCATCTAAAGCAGGATATTCTATGCATAATGGTTGTTGGCGTAAATTAGGAGTAGCCAACTCCCTCATAGTCCTATTATTTGGTGCAGCCATTTCTTCTTCTGAATCGCTGGAAGAAGTCAGTAATGCGAGCGCAACGTTTAAGCCTGGTGATGTAGTAAAATCGTCTTCGAACTCCGAAGTTATGTTCCGTGCTCGACGAGTCTCCTTCCTTATTCTTTTTGCAGTTTTCTCTATCTCTGGATCAAATTTTAAATCAGGAGAGTGAGAGGATCGAGTCATAAACTGAAAGAAAACAAAGAAAATTTATAAAAACAATCACTTCCCCGGCAACGGCGCCAAAACCTGGAAGCTGTCGTTATCACTCCAAAATTATTCCTTACTTTCACTCTTTCAATATAAAATTGGTATAATGGCAAGCAAGAGTCGAACCCACGGGAAGTGTATTTTATGATTTATCTAAATGTTTCTAACAGTAAATAACAAGTAATAAATAAAAAGGGGATTTTTGTAACTATGATTTTACTAGAAAACAAGAAATATAAATTAAGATTATCCAATGATTTGCAAGCTTCAGTTCTTCAGTTCAGTATCATCTTTTCATAAATATGATATAACCAAGTTAATTAATATCTTTCCTTCAATGAAATTAATAACCCTAGGTAACCACGGTCCGCGTTACCCGAAATTCCCCTTTAGTTTTAAATCTAATGTGACGATCGCCCCCACTAGACCCTAATTATCATACAACCTAGAACTATCAGTCTAGATTTAATATGACAATAGCATTAAGAATTAGGGAATTAGGTTATTCCAAGCAATAATCGTACAATCGCAGACTATTTAACCTGTCTCCTTGATATCATAGCAATATTCAAAAGCTTGACCACAATCAAATACCACTATTCGCTACTTATGATCAGATATAACATCGTTTGCTTAATATTATACCTTAATCTAGCATATGATAATAATCGAATCAATTCAATGGGCCCTTATCAAATTAATCAAACCAATTATCTTTAAACAATTCAAATAGATCATCAAGAATAAATTCCACAAACGAAGGAAGGAATACTAATAACTCAATTAATTCATAAATAATAAATAAGATTCAACATCCCTTAGAACTGAAAATAAAGAACTTAGCCTGACATAGTTGAAAACGCAAATTAAATCTTCAATCCTTGCACCAATGAATCTCCAAGCAAAAAGTAATTACAATCATGAAATTCTATCTATTTATATCTCTCTAAACTATCCTAGAAACCTTCTCACGTTGCACCTTTAAAATCCTTCTCCAAGTCAATTTCCGAAAATCTGATAAAAAGTCGCCCCGCGCCATTCTGCCAACAAGGGCCCCGGCCCTTGTAATACACTGAGAAGTAGGGCCCCGGCCCTACTTTGCCTGAAATTACGAAAATGCCATTTTCGCTCATTTTTCCAATTTTGTCCATTTGATGCCGTTTTCTGTAATGTAAACATAAAAACAAGTAAAATGCTCACAAGAATAACAAAACTTAAGTCCGAAAACATATAATTCATAGGTATAAAACCCACTCATCAATCATAAATCCAAATTCCAAATGAAAGTATCCGTAAAATCGCTCACAAGGACAGAATGAAAACTAGTTTCATAAATCATTGATTTTAATGGTTCAAACTTAAAATAAATGAACTATACACATTCAAATGACACCAACTTAGTGTTTTTGTCTTCCTAACTTCTTGTTTTATAATATTCCATGGTTCGATCGTCTTTTTGAAAACGTTTTACACGAAATTTACGGATCGGACCACTTAGGGTTTAAAAACGACATCCTTTTTGGTAAAAGCTATAACTTCTTTGTTATTCATTATTTTTGAAAAGTTCAAAAAGAGTTTTTCTTTAAAACTTGTAGATCTAGCTTTCTAGCCATAAAAATCCAATTTCCGATTTGTACATTTCAAAATACAACGTTAAACATAGCATGCATGGTTAGGGTTTCACCGGTAAAACATGTTATGAACTTTTCTACAACTTCTATGCATTTTTCACATACCAAATCATGTTATAAACACATAGATCTATGAATATACATATATTACATAGATAAATACATCTAGATCATCAAAACGAGTTTTGATCGGTTAAAAATAGATTTTAACCGATCAAAAGCTTTCTAGACTACAAAAATGAAATAAGATGGAGTTTAGAGAACTTTTAAACCTTTGTGATTTGTTGGCTCTCCTTCTCCTTATACCAAAGTAGGTTGTGTAGCTATTGGACATCCACCAAGGCTTCCTCTAGCTTTTCCTCACTCAACCACAAGTGTATCTCTCTTTTAACTCACAAAAGCTCTCTCTCTTTTCTGTAGGATTGTCTAGCAAATGAACTAACAACCAATACCAAGTGTGGAGCATTCTATTTATAGCCCACCAGTAATCCTCCATTAGCTTGCTAATTCACCCATGTTGGTGAAATTAAAGGCTAAACTAGTTTACTATTTGATTGAATGACTAGTTGATAGACTTTTGGAATGACTAGAGTTGTTGGCCAACTTATGACATGGATGGATTTTCAAGCAATCTAGGAAATCAAGTTATCCAAGTGGGGCCCTCAAAAATTCAGCAAATTGGCTTTTTCAAGCCATTTTTCCTTTATTTTTAATGCTAAAATGTGCACTTATACATCTATATATATATATATATATATATATATATATATATATATATATATATATATATATTGACCAAAGTTTGACCTCCTGTTGGGCTCCACATTGGGCTTGGGAATAACTTCCATTGGGCTCATTCAATTAAATTGTTTGGGCTCAATTTAAATAACACATTGGGCTTACATTAATTATTCTAGGTTACATTTAATTAAATCAAGCATTGGGCTTGTTTAATTAATTACATGGGCTAGTAATTAAATTACATACATGGGCTACTAGGTTAATATCTTTAACATAGTTTATCAACTCATTTGGATTTAAAAATATAATCCAATTAGATTTTCTTTAATTAATTATACACAATGCTTTAATTCTTTAAATAAATATACAAGCATATAAGTATATTTATTTAATTATCTAATGCACAATTAATTAATACAAAAAGTTTAATTTCATTGCTAAATATTTATTAAGTATATTTACAATGACTAATGAAATTCGTGGTCATTACATCAATATTGTATTCACGTAATGAACGTGGGATGATTATAGGACCAGTTATGGGGCATATCTCTAGGGATTTGTCAGAGTTTGTTACTCAACATACTTTTAGGAATGTTAGAATTTGCCACGTGATTATAGTAGTAAAGTTGTTTCTTGTTACCCAAGAATACTTTAGTTATATAACCTTGCTTGTAGGTTAAGAAGGGGAGTTTTCTTTCGTTTTGATAAATATTGAATCTAAGCACTAGAGGATTTCTCTGTGCTCCTTTTGGGCTTTTCTCCTGTTCCTTTACATGTGAATTTATCTGTTTACTTAACCCACATGATAATCGTTGTCCCGCTCTAGCGTCAGTTGGTATTAGAGCATCAAGCATCCCTTAGGTTAGTATTCATTAGTTTCAATGGTTGGTGGTCGTGGTTGTCATGGACAAGTTCCGGCTGAAGAAGTACCGTACCATGATCGTAACGTTCAGGACGTGATGATTGAGGATTTACATAGACAAGTTGCAGAGTTAACTCGACATATAACGACACAAGATCCAGGTCGATATGGGTAGGTTCCGGTTGAGGAAGTCCCGCACCTTGATCGTAACTAGGAAGAATATGATTCTTAATCTAATTTTTGATAACCATTATCACAATACAGACCCGTTCTGGGAATGACGTGGTCGAGATTTAGGTTTTAAGGTGGAGCTACTGGAGTTTTTCGATAAGTTGTAAGCTGAGGAATTTATTGATTGGATGAACGAAGTGGAGTGTATTTTTTAATAAAAGGAGCTTCCAAATAGTGTCAAGATGAAATTGGTTGCTATTAAACTCAGGCAAAACATCTGCTTAGTGGGAGCAGTTGAGACGCTTACGGGAAAGGCTGGGTAAAACTAAAATCACGGATTGGGAGAAGATGAAGAAAAAAATGCAGAGTCACTTTCTTTCTTTTGAGTACACTCAATCCTTGTTTAAGCGACTACAGTTGTTGAGGCAAGGAAATAGGCCTAATTATGATTATATAGAGGAGTTCTACAAATTGATAGCCTGTAATGATTTGTCAGTGACAGAGGAGTAACTGGTAGCAAGGTATTTGGGAGGACTACGACAACCATTACAGGATGTTCTCAATCTTCATTTCATTTGGACTATTCCTGAGACTTACTAGCTAGCATGTGATGTGGAGCAATAGTAGAGCAGGCGACTGGTAATGAGGAATAATCCAAACAGCAGATCGACACCCCCTCCACAACCCCATTCTAAACCAGAACAACCATAAGGTAATCCCAGTTCTTATATTAAATGTTTTAGATGTGGATAACAAGTGCATGTAGCTTCGTAATGTAGGAAACTTACCAATCATTAGGGCAAAAATCTACTAATTAGGGAAGATGTGGTAGATGAGGTAGAAGAGTTTAGAGAGCCTGTTTATGATGAATATGATGAGGAAGATGTCTTGCATTGTGATGGTTAGGAAACTTTAGTCATTCACAAGAGTCTCTTGACCCCCAAAGGCGATTCGGGAAATGATTAGTTGAGAACCAACATATTTCATATGACTTGCACGCGTGGTAGCGGATAAAGTCTGTAGGTTAGTCATTGACGATGACAGTTGTGAGAATGTAGTGTTTGAAGAAGCTTGCTAGAAATTACAGTTGAAGACGGATCAGTATCCCAAGCCCTATAAGTTGTTATGGCTGAATAAGGGCAACAAGGTGACAGTGGACAAAAAATGTTAGGTGTCCTTTTCAATCGGTAAGAAATATTTTGATAGTGCTTGGCAAGATGTAGTGTTTATGGATGCATGCCACGTGTTGTTGGGCATACCTTGGCAATATGACCAAAGTGTCATTTATGATGGTTGGAAGAATACATAGTCCCTTAGTATAAAAGGGAAGAAGGTGGTATTAGCACCTCGATGGGAAGAAATCAGTTCACCTCAGGGCGTTAATGGTATGAACCTACTGTCCATGTCTAAATTCCTAACTGAAGTCGAGCATGAAGGCGTGGCATATGCTTTGCCTCCTTGCGGGAATGCCAAAGTACTAGCCGATGTATAGAAGTAACAGACATAATTTGCTAACCTAATGCCCTAAGAGCTTCCACCTGGACTACCGTTGATGAGGAACCTTCAACATCAGATAGATCTTGTCCCGATATCGAGTTTACTAAACAGACCAATATACCAACTCATGAAGGACGCCCCTTGCCTAACAGTATATGCATATTTCTGTGTTTTTCTATGTTCCCATTCATGAATTTAAGTGACAAATTAAATGGTTTTCTAAGCATTTAAGTAAAATGATTTTTTTTTTGTTCTTTTGGTTTAATTATGAAATGTTTCTTTGTTTGTGGTGTAACCATTACTGATTTTAGAGGGAAAACTTTGGTATCAATAAGGGAGTACTATAAAAAAGACGACAAAGAGTTTCATACATTTAAAACTATCAATCATTTTACATTTTCCTTGTTATTATTCTTATATTTATGGAGTTGTGTTTTTAGCAAGATATATAGACCTGTTTATTGAAGTGTGATACTTTCTTTTTGGTTCAAGGAGTTGAGTACTGATGAAATAGGTACTAGAGTATTTTGTTTAACTGTTAGAGTTGGGTTTATTCTAATGGTTAAGAAGTAAAGGAACTCAAATTTTCATTGAGAGATTTAGACCTTATATATACTTCAATGGTCTCTCCATATTGCCATGTTCTTAAGGGTTGAACCCTAACGACCTTGTAATTCATGTTTAACTTATTCATGTTTTATATGACTTGGATGCAAAAAAATTGTAGTGAAGAAGTGATTAGGGAAACATGAGCTGGATTGCAATTTATATAAAACAAAAATGGCTCCAGCTTAATTCGTAATTAATTTATGTAATGATAAAGAAACACTTTAATAGTATTGAATTAGTTGACTTAACAGTAACAACACCTGGATTTGTTTTTATTGATCAACTTTAGTGTTAGTCCTTTTCCTCTTAAGTTGTGTGAATAATTAAATTAGAAATAATTTTTGTTTGTCAACCTCTATAATAGGATGATAGTATTATACTTATATGCTCTTGCCACTATCTTCTCATTCGTGATTAACTTACTTCCCTCATATATTAATTATAAATTATTCGAATTAGAAACTTGCATAAAAGTAATTAAGTTTAATAACAAATGATATCTTTTAATAAACAATTAATAAAAATTATACAATATAATATAATATAATATAATATTATTCAAAATAATATACTATAATAAAATGTAATATAATACAAGATAAAATATAATAATACAAAACAGTAAACAAAAATTATACAAAATAATATAATATAATATAATTCCAAATAATATACTATAATTTTATAAAATAAATAAAGACAATACAATATAATATAATACAAAATAATATAATGTAGTATAATAAAGAAAAATAATACAAAACAAAAAAATATTATATAATACAATATAATATAATATCATTCAAAATAATATACAATAACATTATAAAATAAATAAAAATAATATAAGATAAGATAAAATAAAAAAATAATATAATACAATAAATAAAAAAATATACAAAATAATATAATATAATATAATATAATTCAAAATAATATAATGTAATATAATAAAGAAAAATAATACAAAATAATAAAATATAAAGCAATAAAAAATAATATAATATAATATCATTCAAAATAATACCTATATAATATTATAAGATAAATAAAAATAATATAATATAAGATAAAATAAAATAATATAATATAATATAATAAATAATATTCACAGCTTAGAAACCAGTTCAAGATTTACTCATTAGGAGTGAATCTTGAATAGTCCATGTTTTGGGACTGTTCTTTTAAGGTTCGCTCCCATTTTGCAGGTGTCCATGACTTAAAAAAATGTAACTGTTTGTTCTAAAAAAAATTAGTTTGTTTATCTTACATCGTTCTCTTGGTACATACTTAGACTGCGTAAATCATAGTTTATTTCGTGTACTTGGAGACCGATGGGAGATGCTACCAATTTTTTTAAAAAACGAACAGATGCCTTTGTTTAAGTCGTCGACATTAATGGGACATGACATACAAGAATGGGATATAAGCCTGACTAGTGTAATAAGGGTGAAAACGCATTTAGATAGGAAACATGCATTATACCTATATAAAGATAATACAATTTA
Source organism: Hedera helix (assembly GCA_947179155.2). Taxonomy (NCBI): domain Eukaryota; kingdom Viridiplantae; phylum Streptophyta; class Magnoliopsida; order Apiales; family Araliaceae; genus Hedera; species Hedera helix. The sequence goes on along the minus strand of OX359274.1, from coordinate 819,539 downwards.
ATGAATACAATAAATCTTATCAAACTGGGTATCATACTATTATGGATTTCTATTTAGATCATAGTTGGATGAGGCGACGAAAGTCAAGTGGACATATATGTGCTACAACTGAATTTAGAACTGGTTGTCAAGTGTTTTTGGATTACGCTTATAGTCAGAAAGAACGTGTCAATGCTCAAAATCAGATAAGATGCCTTCATTTGAAGTCTTGTTTGAAGTGTAAGATTGTAAATTATGCGGACAGAGATACAGTCACCTGTCATTTATTTATTAATAGGTTCATGAAAAATTAAGAAGAATATTTGTGGGCACATGGACAGAAAAGAGAGAGTGTCATTCCACGGATACATAATCCAACAGACAATAACACCCATCATATGAATGACATAGCTCATGATATTGCTGGGCTGAATTTTGATTGGGAACAAGAAAGAGATCAACTTATGAATTCTAATGCCAAAGTGTTCTTTAAGTTATTAGAGGAGGGTAGCGAACTGTTATGGCCTGATTGCTCAAAGAAAATTACATTGTTTGCAATGGCAACGTTACTTAACATCAAGACTGATGAGTGTTTTGAGTTGCTCTTAAAGGCCATTAAGAGTATGTTGTCTAATGGTGAAAAATTGACCGATAACTATTACTTTCGTAAGAAAATGGCGAAGAAATTGGGTCTTCAATACCAGAAGATCGATGCATATCCGAACGATTGCATGTTATTTTATAAGAAAAATGAACAAAAGACAAAGTGCACATTATGCAGTCATGATCGGTTTATGGGATGTTGTCGCAAGCAACCAAAAATAAAGTCTTACTTTGAAAAGAATATTAATGCAGTAGTGAAAGTAAGAGTCGAACCCACAGAGAGTGAATTGTTTTAATAAATCTAATGTTTTCAAAAATATCTAATTAAATGGGGGGTTTGGAATTATTAATTAACTAATTAAAATTCCAACAAATAAAACTAAATAATAAATAATAAATATGAGAAAAATCAATTAAACAAACTTCAGTTCCTTAGTTCAGTATCTCCTTCTTTTAATCAACAAATTAATCAAGTTATTATTATCTTTTCCTTCAATTGAGATTAATAATCCTAGATAACCGACAATCGCCAAACTACCCGAAATCCTCCTTAAATTATAAATCTAATGCAGCAATCGCTCACAAAAGAGCCTAACTATCATACAACCTAGAACTATCAGTCTAGATTTAATATAACAATTGCATTAAAAATTAGAGAATTAGATTATTCCAAGCAACAATCTCAACATCGCGGACCATTTAACTTGCCATCTTGATAACCATAATAATATTCAAAAGTTTGACCACAATTAAATATTATTAACTGCTACTGATGATCAGATAAAATATCGTTTGCTTAATACCAAATCTTAATCTAGCATATGATAAATTATTGATTAACTTAACAGGCCATTATCAAATTAATCAACCAAATATCATAAAACAATTAAAACAGATCATCAAAAATAAATCTCATGCATGAAAGAATAGATTATAAAACTCAATTAAAACATCAATTAAAAATAAGGTTCAACATCCCTTTAGAACTGAAAATAAAAACTTAGTCTGACATTCTTCAAAATAATCTCCACTAGTTAAAAAGCTTTCTCCAAGAAAGTAGAAGAAAGAACTCCTAAAAATATACAATGAATAATGAGAGATTGACCCTCTATTTATAGGCCTCTAACATGTCCAAACGCTAATAGGATTTACAATTAAAAATAAAAGAAAAAAAAATTAATTATTATCCTAACCCTAGTTGGAATGAAAATCCAATTTGGAATAAAAAAGTAGCAAAAATCCAAAATAATCCCGTTTTCCAGTATTAATGCGCAACCAAACAGCCCCTTACGCGTCGTTGACTCGGTCAACGCGAAAACGCGTTTGCTGACGTCATCACGCACTATCGCGCATTGCGCGGAAAGCTTTCATCTGCTGTTCCAAACGACGTCGTTTCTTCAATTCTGCTGCTACCGACCGAATTTTCTTACGCCCAATGCGCCGCCCTCTTTCCTTATCTAAAAACGACGACGTTGCTTCCCCTGTGCTGCTGGCGTCCATGCGCGCGCATGGCGCGGTCGCAGTTTTCCTAAAATTATCAAATTGCCATGGAACTTTTACAGAATTTTCAGATTTGCCCCCCAGCTTTATTTTTCCTACAAAAATAAATATAAAATAATTAAAAATAAATAAAAATAATATAAAATTACTAAAAATCCTAAAAATACATAATAATAAATAAAACACCTAAAATAAATAAATACGCACAAATAAAAAGAAATATAAAAATACTATAAAATTACCTAAATTAACATAAATTAACTAAAATTCTATAAAACCTATTAAAATCAAATTAAGCTATATAATTAAACATTTAAGCACACAATAAATATAAAAACTAAGTATTAGGGAATAAAAATATCATATAATTTAACCATATCAAATACCCGCACACTTAGCTTTTGCTCGTCCTCGGGCAAAACAAAAATAAAAATAAACCAAAATAAAATAAATCTAACTAGCCCAACAGATTAAAGTTACTCAACTAACTCAACTATTTACATGAGAAATAAATTAATATGAACTTCACATCAACCTCAAAGATTATAATCAACAACTCTTAGAAAATTTCAAAATCATACATCATCCAAAATTTTAACTTAATTATTAATTTCAATTTATTCTCAATCCTTCGTGTGTGTGTGAAAATCTATATATATCAAACTAATAAAAATTTAGATCAATTCATCTAATCAAATACATCACAAAATATATTAAAATTCTATACATTTATTTTCACATCACTTTCCATTTAATACAGATAAATACAAACTAGAAGATCAAAAGGTTTTATATTTTAACCGCACTAGGATTTAACTTTAATCACACACCTTCCCAAGTATTATTAAAATCTACTAGTAAGACTTTTTTTCTTCCTTGTTTTTTTTTTTTTTTTACTTTTTGTTTCACGGTGAGTGCATTTTATGCTCCATCTCACCAGCGAGTGCGTTTTACGCTCCATCTCTCTGCATGTGTTTATGAGTGAGTGCGTTTTACGCTCCATCTCAACCCACCACATGACAATTGTTTCACTTTTTTTTTTTTTTTTACTTCGGGTAAGGTCAATCTAATAATCCCAGAAAAATTACCTTAATCATTTCTCCACATTATATTTACCTTATATTCGCTTCAAGTAATGTTCAAATAAGATATAGAATTAAAAACATATCTTATAAGCTTTTAACCAAATAAATTTTCTCCAAATTAAAATTAGTTTAAACATGTGGATATGTGCAAATAAAATAAAAGATTTCAAACAAAGTACTGACCAACAAAAATGTCAAAATTCAGATTACGCAAAATTTATCAATTTGTTTAGAGTTATTAAATACAAATCAAAATTTTATCATCGGTTTAAAATTCAAATCAAAATATTGCTCAACTGACTCAATCCTAAATAAAAAAAAAAACTATCCCATTTTCGTGGGCAACACGGTTACACTTAGCACGTGTAACAAGCCTTTAAACTCCAAGGTTACCCTAAGTGGACGAGTTTTGTCTCGTGAGTGTTTGCAGTGAATATACCCACAAAATTCAAAATTTTAAAAATTTTAACCTAAATAATAAAAAAACATTTTTTTTCTTTTTCTTTTTAAACCTAAATAAAATAACCTAAACTCCTTCCCCCGCACTTAAAACTTACATTGTCCCCAATGTAAAGTAAAAATGCAAAGTTGGAAAAATATAAGGGGTGAAGAGTCATGATTATCACGTATTCATGAAGAGACTTAGACCTATAGCATTTCAAGCCTTGCTTGATAAACCAATATGGGATGCTTTGACTGAGCTTAGTCATTTCTTCAAAGACATATGTTCAAAAACGTTAAATGCAAAGGACATGGAAATACTTGAGAAGAGCATCATTGAAATCACGTGTAAGCTTGAAAAAAATATTTTCATCGGGGTTTTTTGACTCCATAAAGCATTTACAAATACATCTACCCCATGAAGCTCGTGTTGGTGGTCCAATTTAATACAGATGGATGTATCCATTCGAGAGGGTGATGGACAACCGTAATAGGAAGGTCAAAAATAGAGCTTATGTTGAGGGGTCAATATGTGAGACATACAGTTTTGATGAGATATTTATGTTTGTCTCGAACTATTTTCCTGACGAAGTCTTGATAAAGGCCAATCAAGTTTCAAGACATGATGATGGGGGCAACGTTGAACTAAACGGTCAACTTTCTGTCTTTGGTCTACCTAGTCGCGCTTATGGAAAAAAAATGCATATTCCTCTCTAAGGTAGAATTACATGATGCACATACTTACATTCTTCTCAATTGTGAGGATATTGACGGATTAGGGAGGTATGCATGTAAAACTCATATTTAACTTAATCTCATAGATGTATACTGTAATCTCATATATGTTGACATGGTCACACTCTATCCTTATGTTTTGATGATGACTTTATATGGATAGTGTGTATTATATTACATATTAACTATGCAACAAGCTATATAGCATCCTAAATGGGAAAAATAGTTTTATACATCAATACAACAACCTGTGGACTGAACTAGATAAATACGTCAAGTTGCAAACTGGACCAGTGTATAATCTGTCATTCAGTAGGCCACATACCAAAGTTAGATCGAATCTACAGAATTAATAAAGCTGAAAAGGATTTCAAGCAAAATCTTAGTAATCAATGTAAGATCTTAACTTAAGTATTTATTTTAATCAAGGCCTTTTAGAATTGCATTGCATGTATGAATTAAGGTTAAATAAATCCATCCTAGACCTACGTACTATAATTAAGGTAGTACGAAATTAAATGATCATTGCCTTATATAAAAAGATAATATATTTCGTGATTACCATAATTACACAAGATCGGATATGGTAATAAAACATTTCCTTGTGTGCATAATTGAATAATCAATAAATCAATTTAAGTAGATAACAAATTTGATAAGAAACAAACTTTCCATGTTTGATTAAATTAAATGGTTAGATTGATTGATGGGCATCACATCTTTAATAACACATATCAATTAAGGTCTAAATCTGTGATTACCCTCATGCGCATATCAGTATATCAGGAATCCATCTAATCGGTAATACATGATTCTCTCAATGATTGTCGTGTTTGATGTAATCAATCATCATAAATTATGCTAAGACAATCAACTTGTAACGATAACATAATGATCATGTAATCGACTATTGTTGTCCAGTCATGGGTATATATATGATCCCTCTCTTAGCGAAAAAAATAGAGCAGCAATATATTTAATCAAATTCTAAAAGGCTATTTATATTCTTTTCATCATTTCATAGCAAGTCATAATCAGTTTATGTGAAGACTTCAAAGCTGCATACCGAATTACTCAGACTGATAATCCATAAATCGATAATACCTTTTCATTATTGATCACTGCATATAGTGGGCCTTATATTATCTTATTACTCTTGCTTTGATTATATGACAAGTTATTTTTTACTATCCATCTTATTCTGTCTAAAGCAGTGTGTTTACAATTAGTTCACTAGGAGCTTAGTGAGTCAAAGGACTTGAAGGATGCATAAGATTGTAAAAGGAAGCATAAGTGCTAGGGAGGAGTAGTCCTTATAACGATCGCGAACTTAAATTGTAATAGTATAAATTGCGAAGTGAATTTATCAATAAAAAAATCTCCAATACCGTTTGGTATTGGATGTGGATTGGGTCATTAGACTAGTGAGTAGGGGCTGAACCACGTAAAAATCTTGATATTTGTGTGATTGATTATCTTATTGCTTGGATAAACTTGTTTCATTGCTAACATATATAATCTGGGCTCAAAACAGATTACAACATCTATTCAGTGTCAAAAACAGTAACTTACATTTACTATTAAACCTACTGTTTCATAACTCAACAAACTACATTATCATTCAGCTTGCTGTTTCATACATTTAGTATACCGTTTTATAAAATGTTTTCTTAAAATTAAAATTGGATATAGTTTTTTCCACACTTATTCAACCCCCCCCCCCCTCTCTAAGTGTGCATATCTTATATTTTAATTGGTATCAGAGTTTGGCTTTACTTATCTTGGTCTTAATGTTGACTTGTAGGGTAAGATCTTGTAATGGCATAATTCGGAAGTAATGTACAAGAAGGGCAATCAACCAACCGACCTCCATTGCTACATGGAATCGAAAGCTATAATTTTTGGAAGTTTTGATTGAGGATCTATATAAAAAGGGATCTTTGGGAATGGTGGGTTGTAGAGAATGGTCTTGTTACTCCAAGAAAGGATGATGGTACACTAAAAGTTTTAACTGAAATGGATTCAACCGAAGTATACATGACATCCTAGAACTCGAAGGCAATGAATACATTACTCAGTGACATGGTACAATCTGAAATAGATAAAGTATCGTCATGTAGCACGGCCAAAGAGATTTGGGATACACTAAAGGTAAGTCATGAGGGAACATCAAAAGTAAGAGGACTAAAAATGAGTATGCTTATGTACGATTACGGGATGTTCAAACTAGAAAGAGAAGAAACCATTAAGGAAGCACATGCAAGGTCTTTGATGCTCATGAACTCATTGAAGTTACTTGATAAGACGATTCCTCAAAGTGAGATCAACCGAAAACTACTTCGGGCTATGCCCAAAAGGTTTCTGTCAAAAGTAACCACACTTCAAGATTCTTCTACTATTTCTATTATAGATACATTAACTTTATTTGGAGAGTTAGAAGAATATTAACATTAATTAAAAAGATATAATGACGAGGAGAAAACTCTTAGAAAAAAGGTGTTAGCTCTTAATGCAAGAAAAGAAGATGAAACGAGTGACAACTCAGATGAAGAAATTACTATGTTGTCCACAAAACTACAAGGGATGTTACAAATGAAAAACAAAAGGAGAAATTTCACACCATTCAACAAGTCCAAGGGAAAGTCAAATGAAGAAACATGATTTGAATGTGGTCGTCCAGTTCATTTTAAAAAGAATTGGTTTCAATTGAAGAACAAAGAAAAGACAAATTTCAAAGAAATTAAGAAGAAAGCACTAGTTACTTGGAGTGATGATTCAAACATAGAAATTGTTGCAAATGATGAGATAGATCAAGTTTGCTTAATGGGACTTGAAGAAGAAACAAGTGAGGTAACCTTTACTGAGTATAGTTTGTTAAAACAGGATAATATGAAATTAAAAGAAAAGAACATGTACTTAAAAGAATTAATAAATAAACTAATGAATGAAGTTGATACTTTGATAGAAGAAAAAGAAGAAATGGAAACACCACCACAAAATGTAAGAATTTTAAATACTAAAATTGATTATCTAGATAATTATAGTAAAATACTTTATAATAAAGTAAATCATATGAATAGTGAGAATGAGAAATTAAGAAATAAAATAAGAATGAGAGATGTGTGCATTGATGCTTTTAATGATAATACATGCATAAAAGAGAATGATGATGATAAAACTAATGAATCACAAAAAGAAATTGAATCATTAAAATTATCATTGGCTAGGTTTGTACAAGGAGAAGAAAATTTAACAATCTTGTTAAGGAAATAAAGACCTAGCTATGAAAAATAAGGGATTGGTTATCAAGAAGTATCTAAAAAGAATAATATAAAAATATTGAAATCACAATTTAAATTGAGTTATAGTTCTCCTTTCATTACTTGTAAAATTTTTGGAACTAAATGACATTCTAATTGCAACAAGAAAGTTAAGAAGATATGGGTAAAGAAAAATGAATCAAATTTTTACTAACGCAAATGGACCCAAAATGAAATGGGTACTAAAACGGTAAACTGTATTCTTATTTCAAGTATACTTCAAAGCAAAAGTTCCATCTCCAAAATGGGTTCTAAATAGTGGATGCTCTCGACACATGACGGGTGACAAAAGTAAATTGATAAGTGAATTTTATTTCTATTTATTATGAATTTTTAGGCTTAATTAATTGTGAGTTTTTAAGTATTTTTAGTGTTTTAAGTAATTTATTTATTTATTATTATATGTTCTTAATATTTTTAGTAATTTTATATTATTTTTAATAATTTTATTTTATTTTATAGGAATTAATTAAAATTTGGATGACAAATGTGTAAATTCTGCAAGATCTAGTGGTAAGAACGTAATTATAGCAAAAGGGATGGCAGAACCGTAATTAAGCAATTCAGTGGTAGAATCATAAATACTCAAAAACTATGTTAGGAGTGCCATGCGCGCACAAGGAATTCAGTTAGCAAAGCACACGACGCCATTTGGTGTGTCCGGGTAAGAAATAAGAAGCGACTGCGCAATGCGCAGAAGGCAGTGTGAGGTACCTAAAACGGTGTCGTGGCGTTGAGGCGACAAATAGAGCTGGTGCAATGCGCGCGTTTCAGTGAAGGACAGCTTGTTGACGTCACTAAGAATTGCTGGTTTAGCAGATTATTCGCAGATTTTGCTTTAATTTGATTCCAAATTGTATTTTAATTTCACATTAGCTTAGGATTATTATTGTACTTCTATAAATATATTATGAGAGCATATTACATTAGAGGAAATCAGATTGTTAGCAGATCATTAAATATAATTAGGAGCTCTCTCTCTCTCTATCAGGTTTTTCTTATATATTATTTTTATTATGTTTGGCTAATTTTCTTATTCAGTTCTAAGGAATTTCAAACCCGATTATAATTAATGGTTAAATAAATTCAGTAATATTATTTATTCTTCCTTATATGAAATTATTTATGATAATTTGTTTTAATTCATTTATTTGATATTGGGTTTGATTCATTTAATCTTGGCCTGTTGAGTTAATCAAATTATTATCAATTGCTAGATTTAAAAATAATATTACGTGTAATTGATATTGTTCCTAGTCGTTGGTAGTGAATAGTGATAGATGATTGTGGTCAAGCTTTTGTTTATTGTTATGGTTATCATGATATAAGTTAAACAATTCAAGCTTATAAGATTGTTGCTTAGAATAATCTAATTTTATTATGATTAATGCTTACATTATATTAAATTTAGAGAGTTTGTTCTAGGTTGTGTAATGGTTAGAATCTAATGAATAGCTTGTTTTGTTAGATTAAAATTAAGAAAAATTTCGGATTGCAGAACTTGTTGTTACCTAGGGTTATTAGTTTCATGGAAGCTAAAAATATATTTTGATTGATTGATGTATTAATTGTAAGGGTGAGATTGAACCGAAGAACTGAAGTCTTTAATTTATTAATTAATTTTATTAATTTACTTTTATTTATTTAGTTAATTATAATTAATTCAAAATCCCTAGTTTTAGTTTACATTGCATAAAATTAAATTAATCATTCTCTGTGGGATTGACTCTTACTAGCTATTATACTGAGTTTGTGATTGAAAGTGAGGATTAATTTTGGAGTGTTAATGACAGCTACCATAAATTCTAGGAACTATCTCTCAAAAGGAGAAATGGAACTATTACATTTGTAGCTAACAAGACCTATGAAATAATCGAAAAAGGTAAAATAGGGAATTGTAAGATTAGTATTGATAATGTTCATCTTGTCAAAGGTCTTGGATTTAATCTTATTAGTATAAGTCAACTAATGGATAGTGGTCATCAAGTTAAATTTGAAAAATGATAAATGTTCTATTTTTCACGGTACTAACAATGCTATTTTAGTTGCACAATGAGAAGGAAATATATATACTATTGATTTTGAGCAATAGAAAAAAGAGGTTTGCTTATTAACCATGGAAGATATAACAAATCTATGGCACAAGAGGTTGGGACATGTACATATGGATTTAATAAATAAACTATCCACAAAAAATCTTGTGAAAAGACTACCCAAAATCAATTATGAAAAGAAAGGAATATGTGCATTGTGTCAACTTAGTAAGAAAATAAAATCATCATTCAAGGTAAAAAAAAATCATGTATCAACTTTATCACCCTTGTAATTATTACATCTTGACTTATTTGGACTAGAAAGGCATACTAGTTTAAATGGTAAATTCTATGCTGTTGTTATAATTGATGATTATTCTAGATTCACTTAGGTTACATTTCTCAAAACTAAAAATGAAGCTTTTAGAGATTTTGAGAGACTAACAAAAAAATTTGGAGACAAAGTATAATCCCAGCTTGATAAGATTAAGAAATGACCATAGGGGTGAATTTCAAAAAGAGTTTATTCCATTCTGTGAACAAAGAGGAATTAGCCATGAATTCTTCGCACCAAGAACACCACAACAAAATGGAGTGGTTGAAAGAAAAAATAGAACATTACAAGAAACTGCTCGAACACTATTACAAGAAAGTAAGCTTCCATAAAATTTTTGGGCCGAAGCGGTAAATACATTTTACTACATTTTAAATAGAGTATTTATTCGTCCTAATCTTCTCAAAACTCCTTATGAATTGCTAAACAATAAAATCCCTAACATAAGTTACTTCAAAGTCTTTGGATCATAATGTTTCATATTAAATACAAATGGTTACTTAGGAAAGTTTGATGTTAAATCATATGAAGGAATTCTTATTGGATATTCCCATCATAGCAAAGCATATCGTATTTATAATACTCATAAATATATGGTTGAAGAATTTGTGCATGTGAGTTTAGATAAACCTAACAATGATTTGTCTAAAGAAAAAGATAAGGATGCAGGAAATATAGAAGTCACAGTCAATTCAGCAAGTCAGAAAAACCAAATCAGTCTGCCTAATACAAATTCAACTGCACAGACAGATCAATATAGCTCACTGGATACCTCAAATCAACAGAAACAGCCATATAGAAGAGCAAACCAGGACATTATTTTGGAAATCCATGAAGTTGAATTCACTGAATCAGATGGAGAACAACAAGATCCAAATTCTAATTCACAAGAGGAGCAAATACACAACATATCGATGTCTAAAATAGCAAGGCATATTAAAAATCATCCTCCTAAAAATATAATTGGAGACATCAATCGAGGAGTTATCACAAGAAGATGTGTGCACAATTTATGTGTTTTCTCAGCTTTCTTATCATAAATAGAACCGAAAAAAGCAACAGAAGCTTTACTTGAAGAGAATTGGCTCCTGGCAATGTAAGAAAAGCTTCAACAATGTGAAAGATGTCTAGTATGGGAACTAGTTCCTACACCTAAAGAAACATCAATAATAGGAACCAAATGAATATTTAAGAACAAACTAGATGAACATGGAACTATCACTCGCAATAAAGCAAGGCTTGTGGCTTAAGGATACAACTAACAAGAGGGGATAAACTATGAAGAAACTTTCGCCCCAGTTGTAAGGTTGGAATCAATTCGAATACTTTTAACGTTTACTTGTTGCAAACAGTTCAAACTACACCAAATGGATGTAAATAGCGCATTTCTAAATGGGTACATAAATGAGGAAGTATACGTAAAACAACCTCCCAAATTTGAACATGAAAAGTATCCTCATCATGAGTACAAACTTAAGAAAGCACTCTATGGACTCAAACAAGCACCTAGGGCGTGGTATGAAAGGCTAAGTAAGTTCTTTACCTCAAATGGGTTTACAAGAGGTAAAATTGACTCTACGTTATTTATTAAGCATGAAAAGCAAGATTTTATTATTGTACAAATATATGTAGACAATATCATTTTTAGAGCTACTAATAATATGCTTTTTGCGTGATTTTCTAAGTGTATACATAAGGAATTCGATATGAGCTTAATGGGAGAGCTTAACTACTTTTTGGGACTCCATATCAAGCAAACTAAATATGGCATCTACATTTATCAAACCAAATACATAAAGGAGTTTCTCAAAAGGTTTGGTTTTGACCAATCAAATCCAAAAGCAACACTAATGAGCACTACAATCAAACTTATTTCAGATGATAAAGGTATCGATGTAGAGGTAACAAAATATTGAGGTATGATAGGAAGCTTATTATATTTAATTATCCCAAGACTCGATATAATGTATATTGTGTGTTTATGTGCTAGATTTCATGCAAAACTAAAAGAATCACATTTAAATGCTATTAAAGGAATATTTAAATATTTGTGTAGAACTATCAACTTTGGTTTATTTTATCCAATATGTGAAGATTTTGATCTAATGGGTTATTCAGATGCAGACTATGTAGGGTGTCAAATTGATAGAAAAAGTACTAGTGGTGCTTCCACATTTTTGGGACAAAGTATGGTATCTTGGCATAGTAAAAAAGGAAACATCTATTGCTTTGTCAATAACCGAGGGAGAATATTTAGCTATAGGAAATTGTTGTTCTCAAATACTTTGGATGCGTTAAACCTTAATAGATTTTGGTGTGATATGCAATACTGTGCCTATTTACTATGATAACACGAGTACAATAGACATATTTAGAAATCCAATTTTGCATTCACACACAGAATATATTGAAGTTAAGCATCATTTTCTTAGGGATAATGTGTCTAAAGGATTAATTAAATTAATTTTTATTCCCACTAAGCATCAACTAGCTGACATTTTTACTAAACCATAATTTCTTGAAAGCATACAGGTCTATATGATATTATATGGCATGTTTAATCACATCTTGCATATTGGTAAATTATTCTCTGTGCTAAATTGTCAAAATTTATCTGCATAATATATGAAATATTTGGTGATATAAGTTGATAAGTTAATTTTAACTTAATTTATGGATATCGAAATTGTAAATAATCAATAAGGTCACTAATTTATAGTAATCAAAACTTAAGGAAATTAAATTCTAAACACATTGTGAAAATCTTAGAAATCATGTCTATTTCTTTCTCTCTGTTATATGTGACTACCCCAAATTCGGGCCCACACGGCGCAAACTTGAGTTGTCAAAATACACAACAACTATTAAAATATAACGTACGACAAATCATAATACAACATTCGAATAATACATAGCTAAGTCTTCAATATTATTGTCACACTATTTTATACCTTATGAAGACTAATGCAGCTACAACTTGGACCTTCACTCCATACCCCAACTAAACTCAGCTACTATTTCATCTCCTGTTAAAAAATAATGGAACAAAAAAGAAAGGGTGAGCTCTAATAGCCTAGTAAAGAATATCATGACTAAGATAATAACGAATAAATTATCATTAGCCTTCAACAGTTGAGTTATTGATATAATAATTTAAGCAGCAAGTTTTAATTCAACAACTACAGTTAAATTCTTAAACAAAGTCCAGATCAACAACTACAACAAAATAACAACCATTAGAAAAATTATATGGACCATGATGTCCACTCGCTTATCTTTTTTAAAAAAACATCATCAAATTTTATCATCTGAAACATCGTTGGTCATGATAATACCAATTTACAGTTCTTGGTCATAATCATGTAAGTCAACAGTTCATCTTTGCACTACGGCCAAACATAACATTCATCACGTGCCCTAAAAGACACATCATCAAATATATCGCCTTTAATCTATCAACACCTTTATCCAATCTATGCCCCAGGCCACAAATATATTAACAACAAATTGATTCTTGATGATTAGAATAACAACAGAGATATAAATTATGAACAAAAGAAACTGAAATTTAAATAGACACACTTAGAAGGGGGGTTGAATAAGTGTGGAGCAAACTATGACCAATTTTTGTAAATTAAACTATCTGTCAAGGAATGCAGTTTACCGTATTAAATAATTCAGTTTGCTATATCAGTCACTGTATTAGTCTGACAGTAATCTGCTTATATTTACTTGAAAACAATTTCGATTATGTTGTTTTAAAATTCTGAAAAGTAGCTACAGAAAAATATATTTTAAGATATGAAAATGTTTTTCCTTAATTTACTTTAAAGTTGATCAAAACAAAATAATTTAAATAATACAACCAATCATACAAACCCCAAGAATTTTTATGTGGTTCAACCCCTAATCTCTATACTAGTGGCCTACTCCACGTCCAATATCAATTGATATTGGAGACTCCTTTTATTAAATAAATTACTCACAAAATTAACAATGTTACACAACCAAGTTTTCCAAATTACTTAAGCACACTTGCTTAACTTATGCACCCCTTTGAATACTTATACTCACTTGAACAATTGTGTTCCCTAAGCACCTATGCTTCCTAAGAAAAACTGTTTGTAACACAACTTAACCCAATCCTTAGATCAAGCAGATCAACCCAGAACCTCAGTCTACAGTACTTCAAGAATCAACAATAAATGATCAATACAAAAGACAAAGTTATGATTACAACAATATATATATATATATATATATATATATATATATATATTCAATTCAAAGCTTCACTAATGCAATGCAGTGGTAAAAGTATGTAATATCACCAGTTTGATTTTTCGAAGTGGAGTGATAATCACGTGGCTTGAACGTACAGTGTAACTCAAAAAAACTTTTCTTTGTTGAGCAAGAAAAACACTTTTATAAAAATATTGCACTTTTTTGTTTCTTCGTATTCTGCTTCGGTACTTTCTGCTATTAACATGACACTCTATATATACACGTTTGAAAGTATAGCCGTTACAGTAAGAGGTTGCTTTGTTGCATGAAATCAACATTTTTTACCGTTACAACAAGATAATACATATTGACCCAGATTTTTTGCACTTTCCATAGCATAATACCCGTAACCAATATCCATTATTTTAGCTCCTAAAAAATATCTTCAATCAATTAATAAGGACTTATATGGAAAGATCACCCAACCAGTTAGTTTGAATTGGCACGTTTTTAGAGATTTTCCCTGATTCAATGTACCATCTTCAATTACGTCAGAATATAGTTTCCTTGTCAAGCCAACAATTAATTTAACTATTTTAACTTAATCAATTATGGAAAAATTAACTAAACAGATTTTACATAATCTTTCCAAAATCTGAATAAGTCCATTTAAATTAAAACTGTTGCATGGTTTTTATTACTACATAATTTTATTATTATTATTATTATTATGCAAATGCAAACCTAGAGCTTTATTTTGATATATATATAAATTTGATCTTACAAAATATTCTAGACCTCCATTCTCCATTCCATCTTGATTCTCGGTTGTTCTGACCATGCAATGGTTAATATAATGAGTTGTTTTAACAATCTGCATGAAAAACCTACAAAGCTTAGTTTATTTGATCAAGTCATCATCAAAATCATAAGATACAGTATGGCGAAACCAACAAAAACAAGATAAACAATAAATATCAAAAGTTTACAATTTTACTTTGTGCAGATTCAAATAATGTTCAAATTGTCAATATGATATGGAGTGAAATTCAAAAATGATATTCAAGATCCATAGTTCAGAATAACGGTTACAGTTCAATAAAAAGGTTGAGAAAAATAGAAAGGTTTAATTGAAATGATATTAGATGAAGCGTGGACTATTAAGAAAATTATAATTATTTCAGAAGTTTTACCAAACAATACTTACCATAGTGAGTTTAAGAGTATAAAAGAAATAATATCTCTTACCGTAGTAAGTTTGAATGATGGAAGATGAAAAAGACGGTATCCCTTACCTTATCACATGAAAAGTGTCTGCTTAAATGTAATGGATCAACTTGAGAAATTTCTGCACTCCTTTTGGCTTACTAACTCTCAAGATAACCTTACTATTTTTAGAAAAATACTCACAAAATACATGTAATTTTTTTTTTATGTTTTAGGTGTTATTTTTCTATTCAGCAAAGTAATCTATTTATAGGGCAAAGAAACACGCAAATTTTGACAAAGTGTGCTGGAGGAGCACACTCAGTTTGACAAAAAGTGAGATGGTGAGCGGTAGATGCAGTAGGTGGCGGATGATAACCCACCAAATTTGATAGAGTAGAATTGGTTTACTGAAGTAAATAAGTGGGAAATCCCACTTTTTGTTTTTTCTAGAGACTTTATAGGAAATTTTGATAAATGGTGGTCCCACCCATTAATCAATCTCTCTTAATTTCCTTATACTCCCCCCCCCCCCCCCCCGGCGCGTGATCTAGCTTATTCCTTTTTAATTATTTAATAATTATTATTATATTAACTAACATTTAAACGTAATAATTAAAGTAATGTTACAATAGTGATAATAATAATTCACCAACAATGTAAGAAACATGTTACTCATAATTATTAATTGAATAATATAATTTACTATGTATTTGCTAGGAATAATATAATAATATAATTTACTATAATTAATTGGATAAATAATTTTAAAATACAGTGCAATAGTAATTATTGGCTCAATGATATAAAATATGGTGTAATGACAATTATTGAATCAATAATGCAAAATACCGTGTATCATCAATTATTGATGAATACAGTGCAATAACCATGTTATCATATCAATAATATGAGATACTGTGCAACACCGTGTGCTACTGTAGAATACCGTGTGCTACAATAAAATACCATCAAATACTATATGCTACTATTCTTTTATCACCGGTATTTTAACAGTTTAAAAGTGATAACATCGTTGACTATTTTTATTTAAAAAGGTTACTTCTGTCGTTTTCTATATCTGACAATATTTCGTTATGGGGTCCACCAATGATTGGTTATTTCGGCGCCGTCGTACGACTCGAATATTTCTCGATAAAATGAATATTCCCATCAAAACGAATATTGTCCAATATAATAAAATTTGCACATAACATCCTTAACTTTTAACTTTTGTCAATTTAACCACTCAATATTTTAGTAAAATATATATGAAGAAGAATTAAACTTTATATTTTATAAAATTCGGGGCCTTACAACCTCCCCTCCTTATGAAATTTCATCCCCGAAATTGACTTATCTGGCATTTCGAAGAGGTAAGGGTACTTAAATTTCATCCCAAATTCTAGCTCCCAGGTCATTTCCTCTATATCTTGGTTTCTCCATAAACCTGGACTTGATGCATAACCTTTGAGCATAGGATCTGCTCCTTCTTATCTAAGATCTTGACATGTACCTCCTTATACATTAAATCCTTTGCTATAACGTCTGGTTCTAACTCAATGATGTGGTTTGGGTCCTTCATATATTTACGTAACATAGATATGTGAAAAATGTTATGGATGCGAGACATGTTTGGCGGTAGAGCTAGTTTATAAGTCACCATTCCTACTCGATCGAGGATTTTAAATGGGCCAATAAATTGAGGGTTAAGCTTTTCTCTCTTTTCAAATCTTGTAACTCTTTCCATTGGGAAACACGTAAAAACACATGATCTCCAATGTTGAAACTTTCGTCCATTCGATGAAGATCAGCATAACTCTTTTGTTGTTCTTATGCGGTCTGTCTTTGTTGTCGGATCACTTGGATCTTTTCTGTTGTCAAGCGTACCAACTCGGATCCTAACAGTTTTGCTTCTTCTACCTCATCCAATTCCAACATACTGTAGAGCGATACTTTTATCCAGACAAAGCTTCGAATGGAGTCATGCTTATGCTTGCTTGGTAACTGTTGTTGTAGAAAAATTCAACCAATGGCAATTACTTATCCCAACTTCCTTTTAAGTCTAGTACGCAAAGTTTCAAAAGATCTTCGAGGGTCTGGATTGTCCTTTTCAATTGTTCGTCCGTTTGAGGATGGTATGCAGAACTAAAACGTAGTTCAGTGCCCATAGCTTTTTGTAGACTGATCTAAAAGCGTGAAGTGAATCTAGGATCGCGATCAGAAACTATGGAAATTAGAATGTCATGCAATCTCACAATCTTAATTATGTACATACCAGCAAGACGCTCAAGTGAAAGTTTTCTCATATAGACAAGAAATGAGCAAATTTGGTCAATCTATCTACGATAACCCAAATTTCATATAAGCCTTGAGAAACTTTGGGAAGACTCATCACGAAATCCATATTGATGTGTTCCCACTTCCACTCGGGAACCTTCAGTAATTGTAATGGACCCTTAGGCACTTGATGATCTGCCTTGACACGTTGACAAGTTAGGCACCTTGAGATAAACTCTACAATCTCCTCTTTCATATTGTTCCACCAAAATGTATGTCGAAGATCACGATACATCTTGGTACCTCCTGGTGGATTGAAAATGGCGTGTTGTGTGCCTCTATCATGATTTCATGCTTCAATTTAGGAACGTTAGGAACACAGAGTCGAGAGTTAACTCGAAGTATTCCTTTCTCGTCGATTCTTGCCTCAAGAATAGCACCTTCTTGTACTTTCTTCATCATTTTCATTATTTTAGTATCAGTAGTTTGGGCAACTTTAATTTTATCGATTAAAGTCGATTCTACTCGAACGTGCACAATCTTCAAGTGGGTCTCTGGTATCATTAGCTCTATCTCCATCTTTTGTAAGTCGCTCAAAATACTTCTTTGCGTTGTCAGCATTGCACTTGTACCTTCATAAGATCTTCTGCTTAAAGTGTCAGCTATAACGTTCGCCTTTCCCGGGTGATACTGGATGGTGTGATCATAATCCTTCAACATCTCAAGTCAACGTCGTTGTCGCATGTTGAGTTCCTTCTGAGTGAAGAACTACTTAAGGTTTTTATGATCCGTATAGATATTCACTTTTTCTCCGTACAAGTAGTGTCTCCAGATCTTTAACACGAAAACGACTGTTGCCAACTTTAGATCATGAGTAAGGTAATTTTTCTCATAATCTTTGAGTTGTCGAGAGGCATAGGCTATAACATTTCCATGTTGCATAAGAACATAGCCTAGACCTTTGCCTGAAGCATTGCTATATATGACAAATTCTCCTGATCATGATGGTATGGTCAGAACAGGAACTGAAACAAGTCTCCTCTTGAGTTCTTAAAAAAATTTCTCGCATTCCTCGTTCCATACAAATTTTGTACTTTTCTAAGTCAGTTGAGTTAATAGAGTGGCGATTCAAGAAAATCTTTCTACAAATCTCCGATAATAACCAGCTAGGTCCAGAAAACTTCAGACTTCAGTTACTGACCAAGGTTGCTCCCAATTTAATATTGCTTCAATCTTTGCAGGATCAACTGATATTCCCTGACTAGAAATCAAATACACAAGGAATGTGACTTCCTCAAGCCATAACTCACATTTCTTCAACTTGACATATAACTTGTTCTCACGAAGCTTTTGGAGTATCAATCTCAGGTGTTGTTCATGATCCCCATGACTCTTGGAGTATATGAGGATGTCATCAATAAAGACAACCACAAAATGATCCAAATATTTCTTGAATATTCGGTTCATCATGTCCATGAAAGCTGCAGGAGCATTGGTTAGTCCAAAAGACATGACTAAGAACTCATTATGCCCATAACGAGTTCTGAAAGCAGTCTTTGGAATGTCCTCAATTTTAACCTTTAAATGTTGATATCCAAAACGGAGATCAATCTTCGAAAAATGTCGAGCACCCTTCAATTGATCAAACATTTCATCAATCTGAGGTAACGAATACCTGTTTTTGATGGTGACATGGTTCAATTCTCGGTAGTCAATGCAACCTCATACTCCCGTCTTTCTTCTTCACAACTAGAACAGGAGTACCCCAAAGTAATGCAGTCGGACGAATAAAACCAATATCCAATAATTCCTGTAGTGGAACTTTTAATTCTTGAAGTTCAATAGGAGTCATTCGGTATGTAGCTTTGGAAATTGGCTTAGTACTGGGTACAAGGTCAATACATAATTCAATTTTACTGTTTGGGTGTAAGCCATAAAGTTTCTCAGGAAAAACATCAGGAAACTCATTAACAATGAAAATATCATTCAAGTTTGATGTATTTTTGTTCAAATCAGTAACATGAGCTAAAAAGACTTGACATCTGTTTATCAATAAATGAATGGTTTTATGGCTATAAATAACAGTTATAGATTTCAATGGTTTAGTTGCTTGAATTTTCATGACAGGTTAATTAGGAATATGAAAACTAATAATCTTATAAAAATAATCAATTTTAGCATGATGGATAGTCAACCAATCAATTTTTAAAATTACATCAAACTCATGCATTTCCAAAGAAATAAGGTCAACGGGTAATGTGAGGTTGTTGATTTGAACTAGGCAAGATTTATATACAGTAGATGTAATGGCTATTTCTCATAATGAGGTTTCAACTGATAAGTCAAATTCTAAGTTTTCAATGGTCAAATTTAAACGTTGAGCACATGTAGGTGAGATAAAAGAGGGGTGGAACAAGTATCTAACAGGGCATAGACTTTACGAGAATTTATAAATAGCTTACTGGTTATCACCTCGTTCGGGTTCTGTGTTCTTTGAGATGTCACAACGAAAGTTCTTCCCTGAACTACAAAGTTTCCCTTGTCCGTGCTAGCTTTTAAAGTCATCATTGCGGCTGGACTTGATTTCGTAACAGGGCAAAATCGCTTAATATGTCCTTCCTTCCCACAACTGTAGCATAACTTGGACTGCTGAGTACAGTTCGGGCTGATGTGACCCTTCTGACCACATTTGTAGCATCTTACTGGTGGTCGATCTCCTCCCCTTGAAACTTATGTCGGTGTTGGTACTGGTGTCGGTGCCCTTCCATAATCATTATAGTATCTCTTTCTCTTGAAATTGTTCCCACTAGATTTCCCTTTTCTGTTATTCGATGCGGGATTACCACCGAAGTGCTGGTTACTTCCTCTATGGTTCTCGTTCCTGTGGT
Source organism: Hedera helix (assembly GCA_947179155.2). Classification (NCBI taxonomy): domain Eukaryota; kingdom Viridiplantae; phylum Streptophyta; class Magnoliopsida; order Apiales; family Araliaceae; genus Hedera; species Hedera helix. The sequence goes on along the minus strand of OX359274.1, from coordinate 798,911 downwards.
TGTTGTCATTTCTCTCTCTATGCTGGTCATTAACTCTTAACTGTAATATTTCATTTTCTTGCTCTACCATTTGAGCCCAATCCACAACATCAGAATACAAATAAAATTTATGAGAGCTAAGGTGTTGACGAATTTTGGTTCTCAAACCTCGTAAAAACATACGACTCATTCGTGTTTCTTCATCAACTAAACGGATCGAAACGAAATAACTCGGCAAACTTAGCTTCATATTGAAAAACTGTCATGTTTCCCTGCTCCAGCTTAATGAATTCCACCTCTTTCATATGGTGGATTCTTTCTAGAAAGTACTTTTCGTTAAAAAGCTTTTGAAATTTTGTCCAAGACATCTCGAGTGCTGAAGGGTAGATACATTTTACCGCTTCCCACCAATGGTCTGCCTTACATCGTAACATAAAAGTGGCGAATGACACCTTCTGATCATCTGCACATCACAGGACATCAAATATTTTTGTCGTCTGTTTCAGCCATGCCTCTGCTTTGAGTGGGTCAGGCCTTTTGAAAAATTCAGGTGGTCCTAACTCTTTAAATTGTTTAACGGCGACAATGCTTGAATTATCAGCGTTTTCACCGGTAGGACCTCTTCTCACTTGATTTTGGATAAATTGTATGAAATTTCTAAAAAATCCATCGTTCATCATGTTATCAAGAACATTATTTTTTGAGTTCGTAGGAGGATTGTTTGTGGCCTCTTGATTCTCAGCTACATTTACATCGGGCATTCCATAGTTGACTTCCTGATTTCTAGATGTCATACTTAACTGTGGTCACAAAGTAAATGTTAGTTAAACAAACTGACTCATCACTTCCTGTCCCAACATTCAAACCGACTCATTAAACACACTAGTGATTGATTCTATTCGTCTCTCCCCTCTTAGTTCTAACCCCAGATCTCCATTAAAGACCATATTCCTAATCTCTAATACCAATTGTGACGACCCTAAATTCGGGCCCACGCGGCCCAAACTTGAGTCGTCAAAATACACAACAACTATTAAAATACAACGTACGACAAATCACAATATAACATTCGAATAATACACAGCTAAGTCTTCAATATTATTGTGACACTATTTTACAACTTATGAAGACTAATGCAGCTATAACTCAGACCTTCACTCCATACCCCGACTAGACTCAATAACTCTATCATCTCCTATTGAAAAATAAGGGAACAAAAAGGAAATGGTGAGCTCAAATAGCCCAGTAAAGAATATCATGACTAAGATAATGACGAATAAATTATCGTTAGCCTTTAACAATTGAGTTCTTGATAGAATAATTTAAGCAGCAAGTTTTAATTCAACAACTACAGTTAAATTCTTAAAAAAAGTTCAGATCAACAACTACAGTAGAATAACAACCATTAAAAAAATCATATAGACCACGATGTCCACTCGCTTCTCTTTTTAAGAAAAACATCAACTTTTAGAATCTGAAACACCACTGGTCATGATAATACTAATTTACAGTTCCTGGTCATAATCATGCAAGTCAATAGTTCATCTTTGCACTACGACCAAAGATAACATTCACCAAGTGTCCTAAAAGATACATCATCAAATATATCAACAGATTGATTCTTGATGATTAGAATAACAACAGAGATATAAATAATGAACAAAAGAAACAGGATAAACAATAAATATTGGAAGTTTACAATTTTACTTTGTGCAAAGTCAAATAATGTTCAAATTGTCAACATGATGTAGAGTGAAATTCAAAAATGATGTTCAAGATCCATAGTTCAGAATAACGGTTATAGTTCATTAGAAAGGTTCAGAAAAATAGGAAGGTTCAATTGAAATGATATTAGATGAAGCGCAGACTATTAAGAAAATTATAATCATTTCAGAAGTTTTACCGAACAATACTTACCATAGTGAGTTTAAGAGTATAAAAGAAATAATATCCCTTACCGTAGTAAGTTTGAATGACAGAAGATGAAAAAGATGATATCCCTTACATTATCACGTGAAAAGAGTCTGCTTAAATTTAGTGGATTAACTAGAGAAATTTTTTCACTCCTTTTGGCTTACTAACTCTCAAGATAACCATACTATTCTTAAAAAAATATTCACAAAATACATGCAGAAAATTTTTATATTTTAGGTGTGATTTTTCTATGCAATAGAGTAATCTATTTATAAGGCAAGGAAGCACGCAAATTTTGACAGTGTGCTAGAAGAGCACACTCAGTTTGATAAAAAGTGAGATGGTGGGCGGTAGGTGGCTGATGACAACCCACCAAATTTGATAAAGCAAAATTGGTTTACTAGAGGAAATAAGTGGGAAATCCCAGTTTTTGTTTTTCTTGGAGACTTTCTAAGAAATTTTGATAAATTGTGGTATATTAATCAATCTCTCTTAATTTCCTTATACCCCCCCCCCCCCCCCCACGTGATCTAGCTTATTCCTTTTTAATTATTCAATAATTATTATTATTATATTATATCAACTAACATTTAAATGTAATAATTAAAGTAATGTTACAACAGTGATAATAATAATTCAACAATAATGTAAGAAACACATTACTGATAATTATTAATTGAATAATATAATTTACTGTGTATTTGCTACTGTGACAATTATTTTGATCAATAATTTAAAAAATACAGTGCGATAGCAATTATTAGTTCAATGATATAAAATATAGTGTAATGACAATTATTGAATCAATAATGCAAAATACTGTGTATCATCAATTATTGATGAACACAGTGCAATAACCATGTTATCAGATCAATAATATGAGACACTGTGCAACACCGTGTGCTACTGTAGAATACCGTGTGCTATAGTAAAATATCATAAAATACTGTATGCTACTATTCTTTTATCATCGGTATTTTAACAGTTTAAAAGTGATAACACCATTGACAATTTTTATTTAAAAAGGTTACTTCTGTCATTTTCTATATCCGACAATATTCTGTTGTGTGGTCCACCAATGATTAGTTATTTTGGCGCCGCCATATGACTCGAATATTCCTCGACAAAACGAATATTCTCGACAAAACGAATATTATCCGACATAATAAAATTTGCACATAACATCATTTACTTTTAACTTTTGTCAATTTAACCACTTACTGTTTCAAAAATATATATATGAAAGAAAAAAATTAAACTTTGTATTTCATAAAATTCGGGGCCTTAAAACCTCCTCTCCTTATGAAATTTCATCCCCGAAATTGACGTACTTGGCATTTCGAAGAGGTAAGGATACTTAGATTTTATCTCAGATTCTAGCTCACAGGTCATTTCCTCTGTATCTTGGTTTCTCCATAAAACCTTGACTTGAGGTATAACCTTTGAGCGTAGGATCTACTCCTTCTTATCTAAGATCTTGAGAGGTACCTCCTTATACGTTAAATCCTCTACTATAACGTCCGATTCTAACTCAATGATGTGGTTTGGGTCCTTCAGATATTTACGTAACATAGATATGTGAAAAATATTATGGATGCGAGACATGTTGAGCGGTAGAGCTAGTCTATAAGTCACCATTCCTACTTGATCGAGAATTTCAAATGGGCCAATAAATCGAGAGTTGAGCTTTCCTCTATTTTTAAATCTCGTAACTCCTTTCCGTGGGAAAACATATAAAAATGCACGATCTCCGACGTTGAAACTTTCTCCCATTCGATGAAGATCAGCATAAATTTTTTGTCGTTCTTATACGGTCTGTCTTCGTTGTCGGATCATTTGGATCTTTTTTGTTGTCAAGCGTACCAACTCGGGTCCCAACGGTTTTGTTTCTCCTACCTCATTCCAACATACAGTGTAATAACCACGTTATCAGATCAATAATATGAGACACTATACAACACCGTGTGCTACTGTAGAATACCGTGTGTTACAGTAAAATACCATAAAATACCGTAGGCTACTATTCTTTTATCACCAGTATTTTAACAATTTAAAAGTGATAACACCATTTACTATTTTTATTTAAAAAGGTTACTTCTGTCATTTTCTATATCCGATAATATTCAATTGTGGGGTCTACCAATGATTGGTTATTTCGGCACCGTCGTACGACTCGAATATTTCTTGACAAAACGAACATGCCCCGACAAAACGAATATTGTCCAACATAATAAAATTTACACATAACATCCTTAACTTTTAACTTTTGTCAATTTAACCACTTACTATTTCAGAAAAATATATATGAAGAAAAATTAAACTTTGTATTTCATAAAATTCGGGGTCTTACATTATATGTATCTCAGTTTTTTCTCTCTCATACTTTACCAAAAACCGATCGTCTCCAACAAACTCCATTACCAAATCCAAAATTCTCCGATCCCTTAAAGATGAAGACCAGGAATACTAAACGACCACTAGTTGTGACTAATTCCGATGAGGACTCACTGATCACATCCATGCAGTCTAAACTAAATCTCACTTAAGCTACCAAACCCAAAAAGCAGGGCCCGTCAGTCATAAAGAATTCTGAACCAGATATGGTGTTTGGGTCATCTTTTAAGTTTAAAAGAGCCAAAGGAAAGGGAAAGGTGAACCAACAATTGATAGAGATTGTTATAGAAGAGGATCCAGTGTCAGTAACGATTTCTTCCTCATCTTTATAAAATTCTGCAACCATCTTTAGGGGTAATAACTTCGAGGCTCATTTTAAAAGTTCAATCATTTCAAAGTGTTTTGGCTATGAAAAATCTATGGATTTACTTTTCTATCAAAATTTTGTACTGCAAAATTTGTTTGAATTATGTGGAATTGCCTCTATGATTTTCCCTCCATCAGTTGCCTATCCTCAGCTAGTCCAACAATTCTATGCGAACTTTGAGTTCAAACAGAACTCTTGCACTTCTTTAGTAAAAGGAACACTTTTTGAACTAACTGACAAAATATGAGGTGATATTATGTCAATATCATGTGTGGGTCCCTGCCCCTTCACCCTAAAGAGTGTTATCCATGAACCTTTTTCTGTTTTGACCCAGTTACAAATTGTCAAAGATGACAACACATTGTTTAAAATTTTGTTGCCCACTACTGTGGAAGTTTCCTCACTTGCCTCAGTCATTTATAGGTTTCTTAGGTTCAATCTGTTGCCTCGAATTAGAGGTGGAGCTAATTTCACTTATAAAGATCTTGTATTAACTGCGATGATTCCTGAGGGCCAATCCATTAATTTTGCCCTAATGATGTTGATATACATGGATAGTTGTGTAAAACAGAGTAAAAAGAACCTACCATATGGTGGATTTCTCACCAAATTTTTTTAGTACTTTGACATTTTTCTTGAGGGTGAAGTTTCTATTCAGCTTGTTGAATCCATTGACTTTAACAACCTGAAAAGTTCAAATCTGTCTTTAGTTAATGGGGTTTTTATTCGTATTCCTCGTGACCATCCCACTGTACCAAATCCATCTAATACTCCTTCAAATCCAGCCTCTGACAGCCCTGAAATCATGTTCATCCTAACTAAACTTCTCTCAAATCAGTAAGAGATTCAGAAGGACATAGGTGATATTAAAGAAAGACTTGGGTGTTTGAAAAAGGGCAAGATTACAATGACAACTCCTATTGCCTCCTCACTACTCTAACAAGTTGAAGATGAGTTCATTGATTTGCAAGCTAGTCTTGTTTTTCAAACGAGAGTCATGGTGGAAGCTATGCAAAGAAAGATGAATCAAAATGCCTATCAACTTAGCAAATAGCTAAAGTTCATGAGCCGTCAGATAGGTGAACTAAGTGAATTTGTGGTTGTGCAGACCAACGATATTCAGGCTGAGTTTGGTCATCGACAGAGAGGATCCACTGTACCAGAATGGGTTCGAGGTAACTGGCTTGCTGAATATAAAGGCGACTTCCTAGATTTGCCCATTCCTCCCTCCACTCATATTCTTCGACCCCCTCTGTTTGCCAATATGTTGTCTGAAGAAGAACGTGCACATCATCGACAGCATCGTCCGTATTTTACTCAACATGACCAGTTTGGGGTTCACATCGAGGAGCTTCCCTAAAATTCCACACCTATCTTAAAGTAGTCTTAGTTTATTATTTCAAACTGAATCTCTGATGACATTATTTTTTAGATCTTTGGGTAACTATTTGGCATGTAATTTAACTTGCTACTAGGTATTATATCTAACTATGCTGTATTTTTTTTCATCTTTTTGCATAATGACAAAAAAGGGGAGAAAAACCCTCATTACAAGTTATTGCAGGGTTTGAGGGGGAGCTACATTATTTCCTGTTGATCTATCTCATTTTATGTTGATGCATGAATTTAGGGGGGATATTTATTATAATGTTATCATCATCAAAAAGAGAGAGATTGTTGACTTGTCACATGCTTTCCTTATGTTTTGATGCTGACTTTTTATGAATACTGTGTATTGTATCACATATTAACCATGCAGCAAGCTATATAGCATTGTAAATGGGAAAAATAGTTATATACATCAATATAGCAAGTTGTAGACTGAACTGGATAAATACGTCAAGTTGCAAACTAAACCGGTGTATAATCTCTCATTCAGTAGGCCACATACCAAAGCTAGATTGAATTTTCAGAATCAATAAAGCTGAAAAATATTTCAAGCAAAATCTTAGTAATCACTGTAAGATCTTAGCTTGAGTATTTATTTCAATCAAGGCCTTTTATAATTGCATTACATACTTAGATTAAGGTTAAATAAATCCCTCCTAGACCTACATACTATAATTAAGATAGTATAGAATTAAATGATCATTACCTTATATAAAAAGATAATATATTCCATGATTACCATAATTACACAGGATCAGATATGGTAATAAAACATTTCCTTGCGTGCTTAAGTGAATAATCAATAAATCAATTTAAGTATATGACAAATTTGGTAAGAAACAAACTTTCCATGTTTGCTTAAATTAAAAGGTTAGATTGATTGATGGGCATCACATCTTTAATAACACATATCAATTAAATTCTAAATTTGTGATTATCGTCATACGCGTATCAGTATATCAAGAATCCATCTAATCGGTAATACATAATTCTCTCAATGATTGTCGTGTTTGATGTAATCAATCATCATAAATTATGCTGAGACAATCAACTTGTAACGGTAACATAATGATCATGTAATCGACTAGTGTTGTCTAGTCATGGGTATATATATGATCCCTCTCCTAGTGAAAAAAAAATAGAGCAACAATATACTAAATCAAATTCTAAAAGGCTGTTTATATTATCTTCATCATTTCATAGCAGGTCATAATCAGTTTATGTGAAGACTTCAAAGTTTCTTATCGAATTACTTAGATTGATAATCCATAAATAGGTAATACCTTTTCATTATTGATTATTGTATATAGTGTGCCTTGCATTGTCTTATTACTCTTACTTTGATTATAGGACATGTTATTTTTTACTATCCATCTTATTCTATCTAAAGTAATGTGTTTACAATTAGTTCATAGGGATCTTAGGAGCTCAGTGAGTCAAAGGACTCAAGGGTACATAAGATTACAAAAGGAAGCATAAGTGCTAAGGAGGAGGAGTCCTCATAACGATCATGAATTGAAATTGTAATAGTGTAAATTGTGAAGTGAATTTATCAATAAAAAAAGTCTCCGATACCGTTTGGTATTGGACATGGATTAGGCCACTAGACTAGTGGGTACGGGCCGAACCACGTAAAAATCTTGATGTTTGTGTGATTGATTATCTTATTGCTTGGATAAACTTGTTTCATTGCTAACATATATAATCTAGGCTCAAAACAGTTTACAACATATATTCAGTGTCAAAAGCAGTAACCTAAATTTACTATTAAACCTACTATTTTCATAACTCAACAAACTACATTATCATTCAGCCTATTGTTTCATACATTCAGCATATTATTTTACAAACTTTTTTCTTAAAATCAAGATTGGACATAGTTTATCCCACACTTATTCAACTCATCCCCCCTTCTAAGTGTGCATATCTTACATTTCAATATATATTGTTTCATATGTATAATATATTTGTAGATCATTCGATGTCGAGTTAAGAATAAATCAACACGACTTCATTGATAAAGATATTGAACTCAATCGGGATGAAAATTTTGCATAGTGGCTAAAGGACAAAGTAAGTTATTTATTTAATTTACGAAACACTTATTCATAATATATTAAACAATTGCAGACTCTTAATGACAGTATAATTCCTTTAAATGTACAAGTCTTAGCCATGAGCCCAGATAAGGAGTAAGTCACTCGTAATGGTTATAAAGTAAATAGCTATGATTTTAATACGAAAAGATATGTCATCAGTAAAAGAACAACCAAGGGCACATACAGAGGTTATATATGATTTTAATCGTGCCTTTTATGCGCAGTTGGAGGAGATCATTGAGTTGTCGTACAAGAGTACATACAGAGGTTAAATTAATCTGTTTAAGTGTCATTAGTTTAATTCAAAAAAAGGGATATGTGTCGATCGACATGGAATTGTTGATATTGACCTCAATAAAAGAATATATATGAATTCACCATTTATGTTGTCAACTCAAACACAACAAGTATATTACAATCCTACTCCTATTCGAAAAAGGGATAGAACGCCTATAGATTTGTAAGTTGTCATTCATACTCCTGTGCGCACTCGTGTCCAATTAGTTGACGGAGAAGTCTACCAAGAGGAGACGTTACATAACCTTCTTATAATAAATGTCGATGCCAACAATCATCTCAACAATTTAGAGGGTGGAGGTGATGATGATGAATTGGATCCCGATTCAGTACAACAGTTAGATGACAGTGATACTGAAAAGGAGGAGCTATTAAGTGACAACGATACTGAATCTGAAGTATGAGATTGTTATGAATCTCCACATATTATTGAAGATGATTATGAATCTGACAATGAGTTTCATTAAAATGTATGTTTAATTTTATTTGTATTATGTAGAGTTATATATAAATGTTTTATATATAAACTTGTAATAAACCATTGCATACATGTTTACATAATATTATTTACTTGTCATAAACCATTGCACATATATTATAATCATTTACATTTCATTTATAGTTGGACACATGTGTCCCCATTTTATTTCTGTAATTATTATTATATAAGTCATATTAATATGTCATTTTTTGAATAGATGTCATCTTTAGCATCAAAATGAAAGCGCGGTTTGGGCTGAGGTCCAAATCAGATCCTGAATGCCCTAGATAATCCAAACGACCGTATTTTATTACAGATTTGCCCTGATCTAAACAACACGTAAGTTATTAACCATATAGTAGTATTAAATTAAAATTAATATTATTGTATATACTAATGTAAATTATTATATATTTCAGAGATTTTACAGATGTTAGGGTTGTTAAATGTATTTCACAGCTATGTTTGCTAAACTGGCCAAACCCATATATTATGTCGGTCGTACACCGCTCACCCACAAGGAAACTTATTGGTAGGAGTTCCAGGTATTTTTTGCGTGTAATTTATAACTATTCTATTGAACTATTCCAATGTTTGGTATTATCATATTAATTATATTACAACTATTTCAATGTTATTAATGTATTTTTATTTCGAAAAAGATACAAGTGGGAAGAGGTACAAATAGGGGTTACACAGACATTGTTCTAGCAAAAGTGTGTTGTCCGTACAAAAGATAACATAAAGAATGAGTGGGAAAAGGTATTGTCCAATGTTGGCACAGACCATCCTAGCCAGGTTAAGGAGTATATGCACGAGTACGACTCATGATGGTACTCGTGCGATATCTGGGTTGAGATATGCCAGTAGTGACGGAGTGACGAATGGGCGAGAAAAGGTTAAACTGTCACTTGGAATAGATCTACAGGTGTAACTAAAGGAAAAAAGGCAAAGGGTACATACAAATATGATAACATATCACAAGCACAATATTTCATTGTTAGGGAGGTATGGAGTTCATCAAATTTACTTTATTTATGTTTACGATCATTTTATTAGTATTCATTTACATGATTAATATATTTATAAATTTGTCATATTTGTAGTTAGCTGGTAGGTATAGATGCCAGACTATTAATTGGTTGGATGTGTACGTGGCCACCCGTGATGGTCTGCCTAATGCTCTGCAGATACGGGTAATTAAGTTTTTATTTACATTGCATGTTTATACATTAATTTTGACGTTACATTTAACTATTCAATGTATTACTTGATTACAGGATACTTACAAAGAATTAATCGACGAGTGGTATCCCCCTGGTAGCGGTCGCCCGCTCGTCGATTGATCAAGAGTTGTGGGAAAGGGCGTCGGTTGTTAAAAAGAATTTTGTTAAAGGCCAAGGACAATATTAGTGCCTCTGGCAACTCGGGTAGCCAGTCTATGCAGGCATCATATATTCAGATGACACATAATGCTACGGACTATGTTAGAACCATATGTAGAGATCATGTCCTTCTACGTGAACTACAAGATCATTTAAAAGCGATGAGTCCTAATTCCTTAGTTGATGTAGTGGCGACAGCAACAAGTCAGTAAGACGAGGAGGATACTAAGTAGTATGAGATAATCTTACTAATTAATACAACAAAATTTATCACTTAATAATACTATCATGAACATGTTTCATTTTTTTTTTATTATAGGAACGTAGCAGTTAGCCAAATCAATGAAGCTTGACGAACTACATATTGTTTTTATGTTGTTTTTTTTTCCTCACTTTATTTTGTACCACATGTACGGTCAGAATTTTATCTTATTGTATAGATGGATTGAATGCTAGTTTTATGTTTATATGAAACGTACGTTATTTAAGTTGATTTGAATTTGATATTTGGTTGGAGATTTAGATGAGATCGTTTATATATCTGTTATACTATGTTGGGATGTAATTTATAGGTAAAATATTTTATGAGAAATTTTTTTTAAAAAAATTTACTGGGAATATCAACGACCGATTGGATCGCTTTTATTATTATTATTATTATTATTATTATTATTATTATTATTATTATTATTATTATTATTATTATTATTATTATTATTATTATTATTATTATTATTATTATTTTCCTATTTTATTGGAAATGAATTTTAAAAAAAATATTAGTATCAGCAACAACGTCGGTTGCTAATAGCGGTCGCTGATAGTTGGTCGTTAATAGTCGCCACTAACACATGGCACACATCTGCCATTGGGGCAGAAGCGCTGACTCATCTTAGCGACAGAGATCGCTCGCTGATAGTCCTTTTAGCGACCAACCTAGCTATATGTGGTGAAATTCTAAAATTTAATTAAAATTATTATTATGATCTTAAAAGATTAAAGTAGGGGTGACCAATTTTTTTGATTTTTTCAATTTTTTAGTGAATCGAACCAGTCCGAACAAGTCGGTTCGGTATAAAATGGACCAGTTCGATATAAGTTAGGTACCGGTTCACCATTTTCAGATTCGGTACGTACCGGTTGTACTGATTTTCTTATTTTCTTATTATTATTAATAATAAATAATTAATAATAATAATAATAATAATAATAATAATAATAATAATAATAATAATAATAATAATAATAATAATAATAATAATAATAATAATAATAATAATAATAATTTTCAGTAAAATCAAAACTGAACCGGTTTACCAGTATACCAAACCAGTCCAATCGGTTTCGGTATGAAAAATTGGATAGTTTCAGTACCGGCTCGATTCGATATCGACTCGGTTCAGATCGAATGAACACCCCTAGATTAAAGAATTTTAAACTTAATCTAGAGTTAAACCCTAAGGATATAACATAGGTTTTTTAGAGAAATGTACGTCTTTTTGATATTCTGTTTCAAGATATGGCGTTCCTACGAAGTAAAACACATAATAATGAATAAAAAAAATTCTCAAAAAATGAGCGGTAATGAGCGATAATCACCATTCACGAGAAAAACGTTCTACATCTTTCTAACTCTTTTTTTCACGGAATATCGTTAATATGATATATAAATGTCAGGGAACCAATAAAAATTTTCCAAAAGAAAAACGCTTAACAACACTATTCACGCGAAAATCGTATTTCTTTTTTTTTTAAATTTCACATTCCTGAATAACGTTTTTACGGACAATAAATATATTTTGATCAATAAAAATTTTATCGAAAATAATTTTCGAAGATTACTATTCGCAAATACGGGACGAATACGAAAAGAATATGAAGAATAATATAAGTATACTGTAACGTATAATACAAAAATTATATGGTACAAATACGAAAAAGTCAACGATTACGGCTAAACCAAGCTAAGCCAAACTTGGAGCCAAAGTCGAACTCAAGTTTAGAGCCAAAGTTGATGCCAAGCCAAACTTGTAGCCAAAGTTTGGTTGTCATTTTTACCCTTTTACCCTAACCCCAGTTTTCCTATAAATAACAAGCATAGTTCTGCATTATTTTCTACCATTCAAGAAGCATTTCAAAAGCAAAATTACTCTCTCTATATATTTTAAATAGTAATAATTCAAGTGATCTAAAGTTGTAAAGAAATAGTTAAAGCTTACAACTTCAAGAGGTAAAACCCTAGTCGTTACTATGTTTGTTTAATTTTTAATTTAATAGCTCAATGAACGCAAGTCGTAGTCATGTACAATTGTTGTTCTTCGTACTCTTCATGTGTTCTTAAGCAAAAGTCATAATTTCCTACATATATAGGTTTATGATTTTGTAATTTATTGTTATGGAGTCCTAAAACATGATTTCCTAGCTTGATACGTTAAGGATGTCAAGTTGTAGTAAAGAAACGATGAAGCTTAGTTCTTCGTGTTTTTGAGTAAAAGTCATAAAATCATACGTAAGTAGGTTGATGATTTTTTTATTTTTATGTTATGAAGTGCTATTAAGTGATACAACATGTTATCTTAGCAAATTAATGCTTGAGGTATCATGTTTTACCAAGTGGATCAAAGAAAGTATGAATAAGTATGCATTCTGACTTTGTTCATTGATTTTCAAAAAAAATCTTTTGGAATCTGCCTTAGTAACTTAAAAGAAAGTTGTAGATCATGAAATTCTGATGAATTTAGCTCAAGCATGACCCCAAAATGTTAAGAAATGAAAAAGTTATGCCTATTCGAATAAAAGAGGTTTGGACAGCCAACACTTAAGAAGTGTGCTACAGACTTGGGGTAGCCGCGCCACAGATAGGCTTAATTATGGGGCAACTGCGCCAACCCACCAGAGTTTTAAAAATTCCAAAAAAAAGTTATACTTTGAAGGTTTTGTCCGAAACTTAGAGTCTTGGTCAGTCGGGACTTATCAGGAAGTATTAAACCTAACAAAACAAAATTAAATTATTGAAATAAAGATAGTTAAGTTGAAGGATAGTTAAATGTTATTGTTTATGACTACTATAAATGTTAAAATGACATACTTTGTAGGTTGTACGAAAGATAAATGACATAAATGTATTGAAGCGATAAAAGGCAGGATCTAACTCACTTGTTATGCACATCATGCACGTTCTAAATGTTATGTGTACAAGTCAACTGACTTACGAATATGCACTCTATGCAATAATGTATTTTATATTTTGAAGTCGTTTATTATGCAAGTGTTGTTTCTTTGCACCCCATGTATTAACATGCTTGTTATCGGTTATGTGCCAACGTGTTAGTCATTGTTGTATTCCAATTGAAAACTCATGTTAGTATCTGAGATCGAACAACTCTCTTGTATGGGCTAGAGTTTCAGATGTGTTAGAAAATCGATCTAACTACACTGAAGGTACAAATAGGGCTCAACGTATATATAAGACCTCGGAAAATCCTAGGTAAAATTTGGTTGGACATTTATAGAAGTGTAGATGAGACGGGGAACTAATTCATTAGTTCACGGGTTAGGAACCACTCAGCCTACTATATTGATAATCGTTGAAATCTTGTTTCAATCTATATATATATATATATATATATATATATATATATATATATATATATCTGTTAGACTTGTTGGGCATTCGTATGCTCATTTTTGCAAATATCTTTCTAAATTTCAGGAAATGAAGTATAATAAAAATATATGGCGGTAAAGAAATTGATGAAGAGATAGTTTATTATCGTCTTCATATTGTATAGTGAAATTTTAAGTCTATATGACTTTTGTAATTGAAATTGCAAAAACTAAGATCCTGAAAATTGTAATAAGATTCAAATTTGCGAGTTTTATAGAAACTTATTGCGTAATTTACCTTTAAGTTAATAAATGTTATGAATGAGGTTGCACAAGTCAACACAAAATTCGACCAAGCAAACAAGTGGATTTTGGGCGTGACATATGCAACGGACATCAACGACCGATTGCGGTCGCCAAAAAATATTAGCGACTGAAATCAGTCACTACTAGGCGGTCTCTAATAAGCATTTTTCTTGTAGTGCACTCCACGGGAGATAGCACACTTATATTTAGAATTGAGAATTCTCTCACAAATACTCTCACTCTTTTACTGATGCTTATACAAGCTAGAGATGAGAACTCAGGTATCTATACAAGGGAGAATACATGGTGTTTTATAGGATATCACAGTACACCAATATGGACTAATGTTGCATGGTCAAATGGAGTTTAATGCCGGCCAATGCCCATTGCGCCAATGCCCGCTGAAAGTGAGCCACCAACCAACCGACAAGCCATTAATGCCAACACATACCTGCTAGAAGTCGCTGGATCTGAGGAGGGAAGAGAGGAGCGTGGAAGAAAGAAAAGTGAAACGTGAAGTAATGAAGTTGCGTCCCCCTCAATGTTGATATACTTTTAGTTGAAATTGACGATGATAGGCGTCGTCACAAATATTCCATTGTTGATTGTTATATTAACGATGGATGCCGTCGTTGATTACAAGAGCGCCGTCGCAAAGATTTTGGCACAAGGGAAAAAATTTCGTGTTATTTTTTTTGCATTCAATGACGATTGTTGTTGTCGCTAATTACTCCTGTCTGTTGCTAATGGAATCCAAAAATTGAGTTATGACGGAACTGTTCAACGACGGATCGGAGTTGTTGTGGTTGATATTGTCATTAATGGCAGCTGGCCCGTTACTAAAATCTTCCATCGTTGAAAACCTCCCTTCTAGTAGTGATATAGGCTGGATAAATGTGGATATATGCCTATTTTTGTAGAGCTCTTGATGTCTTGCAGGTAAATGATATGAGCACTAGAACGTCGGTACTTAATACATGTCTAAAGCTTGTGGGTAATCAAGTTTGAAATGAACTTAGTTAGATAATGGAAGTTACAGTGATAAATGTGAATTTTTATCAGTTGGACTCCACTGTAAAATAAAATGTATTTATCATTAAAGTTTTAAAATTTAACTTTATAGTAGAGTGTAAAACATAAAAAATGGAGCTCGTTAACTAATAAACTCCCTAAATGTTAGTAACTACGTACTTTGGTAGGATAGTACAAGTCTTGTACTTAAACTCAATTAGCTCTACCTTGAAATTTAAAAATCTAAAATAAGGATATTTAAAAATTTTAAGTTATAGCCTAAATTCTCTTCTTTCTTTACGTATATATTGCACAAGAATATAAATTATAAAATAATACTAATTAATATATAAACTTCAAGTTAGACTAAAGTGATGCACCAAACTTTGCTCTTGCAATTGATTCTATAAAATGGTATGAATATATTTATTCAGATTTTATAGTGGACTTAACGAGGATTCATCTGCCACTATCCATTTTTTATTTACCCTGAAAACCTCCTTGCCCCAAAACATACCTGTATTATGATAATTATGTTATTGAAGTATTATCATAATGTTCACTGTCAATCCCTTAGATCAAGAAATATTTGTTGTAGAGCAAAATAAGACAAATAACATCTATACTATTTATTATAAGGATCAACGGTTGAGATTAAAACTCGTCGTCTGCTATTATTATTAACGGATAGTTTACGTCCGTTAGTAATAATAGGAGATATTCATTATTAATTAATAGTAACGAATGTCTGCTATTATTATTAACAAACATTATATTTTTCAATTTAATTTTGACCGTTAATATTTAAAATAAATATTATAAATAATATATATTTATTTTTAATTTATATAACAAATATATATTATGCATCATTTCTCCTACATAAATATGTGTGTGAAATTGATCCTTTCAAATTATTATGTCACAGACACGAAATGGCAGACAATAAGTACCAGCTACCGTATGTTTATTATTAGTACAATTAAATAAGGATAAACGAACTTTACTAAAAAGGTTAGACTAATATTACATCAATTATTGCTTAAATTTAAGCGGAAAAAGTCCTACTAAGAGTACAGTTTGCACTAAACATAAGGAAATTTACTATACGTAATAATTTATGTAATAATAAATATAAAAATTTAATATAAAAATAATAAAATTTATTATTTTTATATTATAACTCTTATAATTTTTATATTAAATTATTATATATATTATTATATGAGTCATTATTCATAACAAAATTAAAATTTAAATGGTATTAGTTCAAAGCATGAATAGTTAAGTGAGTGTGTTAATTCTCTTATTTATTAATATTCTTGGCAGTATCATGACATACTGTCATTATTAGTCTACAAGTTTGGACTAAGAGGAAAGATTATTTGACTAAAATAGTATAATTAACAATTTTTTTGCTAGTGAAAAGTACAATTAACATCAGCTTTTAGTAATTCAGTCGTTCAATTATATTGAAAAGCGCTTAAGTAAATATTTAGGACACTTTATAATCCCTCTGTCCATGTTTATCCAGCACTTTATTATTTTATAAGATAATGTTCAATTTTAAGTGATCACCGCTCAACATCAAAATGCTTTTTAACTATAGGTAATTTATATTCCTATTTCAAATATATGATTATTTTTTACCTTTTAATGTCAATTTAATATATTTTTATATTAAAAAATAATGTGAATTCATTCATATTTAGACAATAAATTATGAAAATAGTAATTTATCGAAAAATTACTACTAATTATGTTTATTATTTTTAAAAGTTAATTAATTCACATCAATTTTAGATTTAAAATTATTTCAAATTAACTTTAAAAAGTCAAAATTGATCTTATGAGTATTATCTTTATCAAAGTGATGGTGAAGAAAATTTGTGGAGTTTTTACTCGTATATAGAAAAAGGAAAAGTTATAAAGCGTAATTTTTGAACTTTTTTATCTCTCAATATTATGTGCCCAAAAACTTGAATGGAGGGATGTATTTTTTTTGGATCATGCAAATTGATACACAGGAAATTAACTAACAGAGAAACAAGTGCTTTGTGGAGAAAGATTGCAAACATTCGACCTCTAGCTTTATGTATTTATTTTTTTGTTATCTAAAAAGGGTTGCGGGGGGAATGGATAAAAATTATTAAATATTTTTAAAGCACTTGTTATGCGATATTTTATATTATTTATGTATTTGTCATTTTAATACTTAAAATAAAATAATTCATTTTAAATAATAAAATAACAACACATAAATAATATAAAATACCACGTGACATGTGCTAAAATTACTAAATAATCACTTGGAATGGGGAGACATTGGCCATCTCATTTCGTTAATGAGCTGGTAATTAACGCCTTCCAAACCGAAAACCCTCATAGGACTACAACTTAGCAGGGGTGAGTAATTCAGTTATAATCGAACCGCATAACTTATTCGGTTATAACCGAAAATCGAAATTAAGATATTTTTAATATCCGAATTGGTAACCGAATTAGTAGATAACTGAATAACCGAATTTACTATTTGGTTATTAAACCGAAATTAACATCCAAAAAAGAAAGTGATATTTACTGAAAAAGAAAGTGATATATTTTTTTGTATTTTGATAAAGAAAGTTTTTTTTTTATGTTACATTTTACTATTTGGTTAATCGGTTAACCGAATAATAAAATTTTACTATCCGAAATTGAACCCGAAAACTGAAATAAAATTCGGTTATAACCGAATTGTCCAAGATAAGAGTAAAATCTTATAAAAATATCAAAAAAAATTTATGAAAATATCAATTCCCTAAATTAAAGCCCCCATAAAAAAACATCATGATTAGGCGCGGCCTAGGTTTGAGTTCGAAACATAATTTTTTATTAAACGTACCACATCCAAATTTATATCGTCATCAATACTTATACAACAAGTCCGTCTTTTTATCAAAAAAAACAACGTTGTCAAGCTCATTTGTTTTTTTTCGTTTTACTAACCAATTACGGTAGATTCCGTCAAATTGAAAGCTCCATTAGATTCCACAAAACAAAACAAAAAAATCTTTGTTAAACAAAAAATCAAAAACTTTGCGTTTTCTCTTTATTTATTCAAGAGATGGAAGGACATAGGTTGACTGCTTTAAGTATTAATACAAATTCATTGCATTTCATTATTCTGTTTTAATTCATTGCATTTTCTGCTAAAGTTTTTATTTTCCTTCTCCCTGACATACTTTGTTTTCACTCATCATATGCCAATAATAGGGGAAACATAAGTTTTACTCAGCGGTCTGACCTTAAAAAGGGAATCAAACTTGAAGTTTTCTTTAATGTAAGCCTTTACCAGTTAAGTTAATCCTTACAAGTAGTTCATTTCATCGTGAGAGATGGAGATGGAGATGGAGATGGAGATGGAATTGGGGCTAGATAGATGAAATTTAAGTGGCGGAAATTTTAATGACAAAAATTTCAGTTGAGTCGAAGTCAATTGAATCAACTTATCCCACATAAAGAATTGTAATTTTTATCAGTCAAATAATTAAATTAAAATTAAGTGACAACTTACGGGAATAATTCTGCAATTAGGCCAATCTAGAATTTTTTGGCGCAGCCAAGCAATTGGAGAATCGAAGCAAGCACAGACTTTAAAATCTGGAGGTATAAATTAATATAAGGAAATATAAAGTCTATTACCCCAGAACGTACGATCAGGGAAAGCTGGACACCACAACTTGGCATCATGAATAGTAATACTACTTCTCGTGTGTCATGCAAAGATTGTCAAAGTTTATAGTATTTTCAATGAATATAAATGATTTAATATGCATGTTTTAGACTGCCGGTTAGGATAGGAGGACATAAAGTAGTGCAGGACAAGAAGCTACTAACATTTTTTCTCTTTTGGAAATAAAGCTAGCACGTAATTTATTGCTTTAATTTATCCATGAGCGCATGTCTAATCGAATCACAAATTATTTATGAAAAATTATTCAATAATCTTAAAATATCGTTACGTAATTTTTTAAATTATTAATATATTATTATTTTAATATATATAATAAAAAAATTTATTATATATATTAAAATAATAATATGTAAATAATTTTAAAATATCACTTAATTATATTCCGTAATTATAAAATAATTTTTCCTGTTTATGAAAAGAAAGGCCAGAAAAACCGCCATATTTTCCCATAACTTGACGCTGACTTAACTGCTGCAATCAAGACATGAATGCCTAGCTGCCTGCTGTAACTTAATTTGTACGCAGGTAGCATTTGGAAGATTTTAAAGCCAATTAACTCGCTGACGCGTTTTGTCAGCAGACGAACGTACACACTTTTACTGGTTCTCGCTCGTTCCAAAATTAAAGACTTATTTTTCGTTTTAGATCTTTTCAATATTATAGTATATTTTTATTTTTAAATAATAAAATGACATGAATTATTTAACATGTCATTTATTATATATTAAATAGATTAAATATTAGCATGCAGTCATCATTGTTATATTCTAATACTAGTATGTTAAGTTTGTAAGATTCAAACTTATGAAATTATTCGATTAAAATTAAAATGTTTTAATTTATTATGTATACACTACATGCGATTATAAGCTAATTAATTGGGCATCAAGCGTAGGACACAGTTTTAATTAGACCTTATAAAATTGGTCTAGGTCTACCTGTCTGCTCGTCAAAAAATGAATTTTTGGATTGTCAAAATATAATCCAATGAAAGTTAGATCCTTTTTGCCCTACCCATTTTGGTCAGGTCCGTTTCGACCCGGTCGGCGGGTTAATATTTTATTTTATTTTTTTGTAAAAAATTATTATTATTGACAAAAAAAAATGTTAATTTAAAAACTGAATCAAGTAGAGAATTATGAATAATATAAGAATAAATTCTAACATGTAATATTGAATAATAATAAATATTATGAATATATATATATATATATATATATATATATATATATATATATATATATATTACATTTAGTCTTTCTTTTACTCTCTTATCTTTAATATTGATATTATATATATTTATCAATTAATTAATCACAAGATTAGTTACATTTTAATATATATATGAGTACAAAATGTCTATAAAATTATTGATTGTTTTATTTTATTTACTAATAATATTAAATTATTATGTAAAAATTATGTATCATAATTATAAATAATTAGAATTAGTATTTATTACAAATTATTTGTTATATATATATATATATATATATATATATATATATATATATATGATTTGGTTCAAGGGTATACTCCCTTAAAGAACATACCAAGCATACCCCATTTAGTCACGGACCCGACGACAGTTTTGGTCCATTGGCATAGGTTCATCCGTCATTATATGTTTGTCCATTGCGATATATTTTAGTGACGGACAACATATCGCGATAGAAAAACATATAGTGATGGACGAACCTATGGCGACAGACTAAATCGTCGTCGGATCCGTCGCTTAATGGGGTATGCTAGGTATGTCCTTTAAAGATGTATGCTTTTGAACTTTACTCTCTCTCTCTCTCTCTCTCTATATATATATATATATATATATATATATATATATATATACACACACATATATATATACACACACACACACACACCATTTTGAAATCTTCATTTGACATACCACAAGAACGGTTTAGATATTTCACTCTTAATCTAACAGCTCACAATGATTCCTCCCAATCAGAAATACCGCCTAAATCATAAATCCTTTCCCTGATCAGAAATCCCACCCGCCCAAATTAGAAATCAACACCCATTGACACATTTGCTCTAAATCAGAGAGACGTGCCACGATTCGCTCTGACGTGCTTTCAATTACCGCTGACTGCCACGATTTGCCGATTGCCACGATTCACCGGGACTTCGCGCTTCTCGGTGAGCTTCTCCCTTAATCTCCTTACTTAAAGCTACCGTGGTTGCAGCAGGTACAACAGGAGAAACTTCAGCTTCCACATCAAGCTTATCACTGATTTTAAGAACTGCAACCATATTCTTTAACCTATAGGTCTGTATATGCATATGTTATCTATTGATGGAATATTCTGTTTAATGTTATGTATTCATTCACGGTTATCTCTTTATCACTTATTGCTATAATATCATCTCCATCATGTCTGTGATTATTTGAAAGTTTCATTCGATGTTATGTGAGTGTTATTGCTAATTTTTTGAAAGTTTCATCTCCAAATGTATGGAATTATAGATTTTTCTGCTTCTTGCATGATGTTGAACTCCTTACAAGATACCATACTAACTTTTGTACCAGGTTGCAGCTGGGCAAGCATTGCAGTGGCCTAATAATTATGGTACTGTATAGGGCACACACTCATTTTCCAATTACACTCATTATGGTACCATAATTGGGTTCTTACTCTTAAGATTCTCATTGGTCATATACATATAATGTGTAATTATGTCTCATTGGTACTATAATTGGGTTGTTACTGTACCTATGACTTTTTGCAGTTTAGCATTTTGTGTATAGTGTGTTCCAAATTAATTATGTAGAAACTCTAGCATCATTTACAAGCTTGGCCTTTCCCTTCCACTAGACGCTGTCTACACCAGCATATGATTTACATTTTCCTCCAAATTGTATCATAAGTTCAAATTTATAGGAAAGTATTTTAGTATCAATTGTCATATCGTACTGTTGGTCATTGAGGTCAGAATTAACATGCATTTCATTCTGCAGGAGACATATTTCTGGTTGTATTTATTAAATGAGAAAAGCTAGTGTAAATGTATCACATCTCTCTCCCCCCCCCCCCCCCCCCTATTGTCTTAGTTTTTGAATGAAAAAGTCCATCACAGTGCCTGTCACTTAGCTCCCTCACCCCCCATTTTTACTGCAAGGTAGCTACTCTTGATCATTTTTTGTAACATCAACGGTTTATTTAGTTTTTTTTTTTTCATTTGGTATTGTTAATTGGTTGGTTGATTTTGTCAGGTAGAGAACATTATATGTTTCATCATACCAAATTAGTTCGTATATTGTTTGGTTTGTTTTCAATTGATTGAAGTTTAAAATTTGTATCGATTAAAATTAGATTAAAATTCGAAAAATACTACGTAACTAAAATTTTAATCTATTCTTTCCAGTTTCCCTTCCCCTTGCCTTCAATTCGAATTCCTAAATATCAAGAAGAAAGGCTATGGAAATTGTAACCTACGCTATTAAGAAGAAGGATTTATCTTTTGTTTGTATGCTAAAGGTTTGATCTTTGCTGGTAGGAATCACATTGTTGGATTTAAAAAGCATTTTGAATGACAGCAAGAACTTTCTAATACTGATGATTCTCCATGTCACTGGACTGGCATTTCTTGCTATCCTGATAACCAAAGAGTTCGCATCATGTATATGGATTTCTTTCCATCTTAAAGTTTTTACCTTTTCTTGGTTATGTGGTTCGATACACTAAATCTAACTCTAGGATCTCTTTTTGGGTTTTGCAGAAACTTACCTTACATGTAACTGGGAAGGTTTATATCTCCAATCATTGGTAAACTAAGCAGACTCCAAAGACTGTAAGTCCATATCACTGTTTGTAATTCCTTAAATAGTAAATTAAATGTGAATTCTTATATTTTTGTGGTAATTTATTTTGTTAATTTGGCACTTCACCAAAACAGCCTACACGATCTTATTCCTAAGGGAATTGCGAGTTGTACTGAACTCAGAGCTCTGTAAGTAACATGCGGCTCTCTTTCTTCTATGAATCCTTTAGACCTTAAATTCCCCCCAATTTCTTGTTATATATGTATAGTGATACACATTAACTAGCATTTGTACTGTTGCAATAATTAGGTACTTAAGAGCTAATTGATAGGACTAAATTATACGATATTTTTATTCCCTAATACTTAGTTTTTATATTTATTGTGTGCTTAAATGTTTAATTATTTAGCATATTTTGGTTTTAATAGATTTTATAGGATTTTAGTTAATTTATGTTAATTTAGGTAATTTTATAGTGTTTTTATATTTTTTTTTATTTATGTGTTTTTATTTATTTTAGGTGTTTTATTTATTATTATGTGTTTTTAGGATTTTTAGTATTTTTATTTATTATATTTTATTTTGTAGGAAAATAAGCTTCGGGGGCAAATCTGTAAATTCTGCCAAAGTCTAATGGCATTATGGTAATTTCAGCAAAACCGGAGGGCAAAAATATAAATTCCACAAAAGACCGGTGGCAGAATCGTAATTAAACCAAAACCTGGGCCGCGCGCATAAAAGGAGTAAAGAGACGACGTCGTTTGGAGGCGATAGCAGTTCAGCAGCACTAGGGACGAAACGGTGTCGTTTCAGAAGAACCGGAACCCTCCGCGCAATGCGCGGAAGCTCACTGACGTCACCGTACGCGTTTTCGCGTTGACCGGGTCAACGACACGTAAAGGCTTGTTTGGCTTGCACGGAATTTGTCCAAAACGGAATTATTTCGGATTTTTGCTACTTTTTGATTCCAAATTGGATTTTAATTCCAACTAGGGTTAGAATAATAATTATTTTTCTTTTTCTTTTATTTTTAATTGTAAATCCTATTAGGGTTTGAACAAATTAGAGACCTGTAAATAGAAGGTCAATCTCTCATTATTGATTGTAAGTTTTTGGGAGATCTTTCTCCTAATTTCTTGGAGAGAGTTTTTCAACTAGTGGGTATTATTTTTATTATGTTTGGCTAGTTTTTATTTTCAGTTCCAAAGGGATGTTGAACCTTATTTTTAATTAATGTTTTAATTGAGTTTTATAATCTATTCCTTCATGCATGAGATTTATTCTTGATAATCTGTTTTAATTGTTTTATGACATTTATTTGATTAATTTGATTTGGCCAGTTGAATTAATTAAGTTTTTGTCATATGCTAGATTAAGATTTGATATTAAGTAAACTATTTTATCTGATCATAAGTAGCAGTTAATAATATTTAATTGTGGTCAAACTTTTGAATATTATTATGGTTATCAAGATGGCAAGTTAAATGGTCCGCGATGTTGAGATTGTTGCTTGGAATAATCTAATTCTCTAATTTTTAATGCAACTGTTATATTAAATCTAGACTGATAGTTCTAGGTTATATAATAGTTAGGGTCTTTTGTGAGCGATTGCTGCATTAGATTTATAATTTAAGGAGGATTTCGGGTAGCTTGTCGATTGTCGGTTATCTAGGGTTATTAATTTCAATTGAAGGAAAAGATAATAATAACTTGATTAATTTGTTGATTAAAAGAAGGGGATACTGAACTAAGGAACTGAAGTTTGTTTTAATTAATTTTTCTCATCTTTATTATTTATTATTTATTTGTTTGTTTGAATTTTAATTAGTTAATAATTAATTCCAAACCCCCCATTTAATTAGTTATTTTTGAAAACATTAAATTGATTAAAACAATTCACTCTCTGTGGGTTCGACTCTTACTTTCACTACTACATTAATATTTTTCAAAGTAAGGTTTTATTTTTGGGTGCCTGCGACAGCATACCACTAATTATCTCCAGGGAGGTATACCATTAGATATTGGGAACCTTTCATCCCTTACCATTTTGTAAGATTCGTATTTCATATGTTTATAGTCACTTAGTTGATTTTGCTATTGCTTTTATTCATGCATTCATTCTTAATTCTTATTACTGATTTGTATCTCATTGCAATAATTATATATAGAGATCTATCAAGCAATTCACTTAAGGGTGTTATACCTTCCTCTCTTGGTCGTCTCACGTGGCTTCAAAATATGTGAGTTCACATGCAATTTTTTTAGAATGAAGGAGCTTAGTTGTTGTTGTGCGAATTTATAGGATTTTAAAATTCTTTGTTTTCAAATCGAGTAACTAAGCAATAACTCTTGACACATGTAATATTAATTAAATCAAGTGAGTTTAAATATGGTAGAATTATGTTTTGGAACAAAAAGTCATTTTCACGTTCCGTACAAAGCTTCATACTTTAATGTCACAAAATGGAAAGAACATTTGGGCCGTATAATGGACCTTTGTGGATGGGGCTAACATAATCAGGTAAATCAACTTTTATGTCACTGCATCACAATAACTTTACTATTCCTACAATATATATAAATACTGTTACTTTTAATGTTTATGTCAATAATTTAGGTGGTTGTGCATTCTCCTCATTGGGCAAAGTGTGTTCGTATTGATACAAGGACATTAAGGATATTGATATGCAATCTAGTACACAACTGTCCACCTTTGATGATGACTAACCCACAACTGACCAAACAATTGTCTAGGTATGAAATTTTCTCTTACTCAGACTCTATATTCCTCTACTTCTCATGCAGACACACAACACACACAATGCATGCACAAACACACATGCGTAACTGTAACTATTCAAACAGACTCAATTTCTACTGACACACCATTATACTGCCACAAATACATAATTATGATTTAAATCATTAGTACCATTGAAATGGTACTATGATAATTTTATTTTATTGTAAGTTTACATTCATCCATATCTTTTTCCTTAATAAATTGTTACAATCTCTCTAAATTCTTACTTATATCAATCTAAATCATCCCCCCCCCCCCCCCCCCCCACCTACATACAAATACGTGTGCTCATTTGCTTTTTAGATAATTTAGGGTAAGGTCTTACTTATAGTTTAAACAAATTTATTTCTACTTAATTATGTAATCTTTTCAACATTTCAACTTAATTTTGCAATGAGGTTTATTCTTTGTAGGGTTAGAGCGAATTTTTCATCGAGAACGATAGTGTATATACAATGGACCTTTGTGGATGGGGCTGACGTAATCAAGTAAATCTACTTTTATGTCACTTCATCACAATAACTTTACTATTCCTACAATATAAATATTGTTACTTTTAATGTTTATGTCAATAATTTAGGTGGTTATGCATTCTCCTCATTGGGCAAAGTGTGTTCGTATTGATACGAGGACATTAAGGATATTGATATGCAATCCAATACCAAACTGTCCACATTTGATGATAACTAACCCACAATTGACCAAACAATTGTCTAGGTATGAAATTTTCTCTTACTCAGACTCTATATTCCTCTACTTCTCATGTAGACATACAACACACACAATACATGCACAAACACACGTGCGTAACTGTAACTATTCAAACAGTCCCAATTTCTACTAACACAACATTATACTGCCACGAATACATAATTATGATTTAAATCATTAGTACCATTGAAATTGTATTAAGATAACTTTATTTTATTGTAAGTTTACATTCATCCATATCTTTTCCTAAATAAATTGTTACAATCTCTCTAAATTCTTACTTATATCAATCTAAATCATCCCCCTCCCTAAATACAAATGTGTGAGCTCATTTGTTTTTTAGATAATTCAGGATAAAGTAAGAGGTCGTATGTTTCGTATTTACAATTGTTTTATTTTGACTCACGTATTTCGATAATTTTTTATATTTCAAATATTTTCAGGTATATATTGAAGAATACTTGGTGTAAACTATAAATAATACGAAGTTGTTTCTCTATTTTTGGCATGTGTATATTTTTGTGGTCCTTCTTTTGTAAAGTTAACTAATTATACATGGGTATGAAATGATGATTGTAAGTTTTGTATACAGGTTTAGATTTTTTAGGACGTCTATTTTTAAAGTAAACTCTACTGAAATTTCTTGAAATTAGTAGCGACTTGTGACACCCCCAAATTTAAGCCCACACAGCCCAAACTTGAGTTGTCAAAAGACTACAACAAGATTATTACAAAGTAGAACAACGTTCAACATTACAGCATATAATAATACACAACTAAGTCTTCACTATTATTATCACACTATTTTACAACACGTGAAGACAGTAATAACTATCCCTCGGACTCTCACTCCATTCCCCGGCTAGACCCAGCTACATTCTCATCTCCTGTTGAAAAACAATGGAACAAAAGGGTGAGCTCAAATAGCCCAGTAAGAAATATCATAACTAAGATAATGACGAATAAATTATCATTAGCCTTCAACAGTTGAGTTCTTGATAGAATACAATAGACTACAAGGTTTATATCAAAAACTGCAGTTAAATTCTTGAGCAATGTTCATGTGACGCCCCCAAATCTGGGCCCACACAGCCCAAACTTGAGTCGTCAAAATACTACAACAAAATTATTACAACAAAACACAACGTACAACAATACAGTGTATAATAATACACAACTAAGTCTTCACTATTATTGCCACACTATTTTATAAAACGTGAAGACTATGATAACTATTCCTCGGACCCTCACTCCATTCCCCGGCTAGACCCTGTTATGTTTTCATCTCCTGTTGAAAAACAATGGAACAAAAGAAAGGGTGAGCTCAAATAGCCCAGTAAAGAATATCATGACTAAGATAATGACGAATAAATTATCATTAGTCTTCAACAGTTGAGTTCTTGATAGAATACAATAGACTACAAGGTTTATATCAAAAACTGCAGTTAAATTCTTAAACAACGTTCAGATCAATAATAGCAGCGGAATGAGTAATCTATTAGAAGAATAATGCAGACTATAATGTCCACTCGGTTCTCTTTTTAGGAAAAACATCATCAACTTTTATCATCTGAAATATCATTAGTCATGATAATATAAATTCACAGTTCCTGATCATAATCATGCACATCAACAGTTCATCTTTGTACTACGGGCCAAAGATATTCAATATAGCACCAACGGTCATGATTATACCAGATTCAGCCTTTGGTCATAATCATACCAAACAACAGTTCATCTTTGCACTACGGGCCAAAGAGAACATTCACCACGTGCCATAAAAGACACCGAACAGATGTATCGCCTTTAACCTATTATATCGCCTTTAACCTATCATCTGTTCAACAAATATATCACATCTGTGCCCCCGGCCACAGATATTCACAACAGCTTGATTTTTGGATGATTAGAATGGTATAAATGATGAACAGAAGAAATAGGATAACAATAAGTATCAGAAGTTTACTTTGTACAGATTCAAATAATGTCCAAATTGTCAACATGATGTGGAGTGAAATTTAAAAATGATATTCAAGATCCACAGTTCAGAATAACGGTTACAATTCAATAGAAAGGTTCACGTAAATAGGAAGGTTCAGTTGAAATAATGAAGTTCAACTATTATGGAACATATAATATTTTCAGGAATTATAGAAGCAATAGTTCCATAATAAATTTCGATTTAGGAGTATGAAAGAAAATAATATCCCTTACCGTAGCAGGTTTGATTAACAAAAGGTGAAAGAAATTAATACAAAGGGTTATTCACCAACAGGCGGCAATCCGCTCCGTAAGGTTATTCCCACAATTTAATAGAATTTGAGTACAAAGAGTTATTCACCAAACAGGCGGCAATCCGCTCCGTAAGGTTATTCTCAGAGATTAATAATGAATGAATACGAAAGGTTATTCACCAACAGGCGGCAATCCGCTCCGTAAGGTTATTCCCACAATTTAATACATGGAAATAAAAGGCACGTCTTATGAGTAAGGAAGAAACAATATTATTATCGAGAATCAAATAATGATAATCCCTTACCATAGTACGTTTGAATAATGGAAGATGAAAAAGATGGTATCCCTTACCTCAACACGTGACTGAATATTGATTTAAATGAGGTTGATTAACTTGAACAGTATACGTATACTTATAGATCTTCACAAATACTCAAGATGACTTAAGCACACTTAGAGAGAACTTTCACAAGAAGTATTTAGAGAGAGAAAGAAAGAACAAGTAAGGAAGTTTATGAAAAATCCTTAAGTTAAGGCTTCTATTTATAGCCAAAAATCTTATCATTCATTTAATCTAAACCATTCATTTAAAGATCATCTTTTAATCTACACCATCCATTTCAAATATTATATTATCTTTAATCTACACCATTCATTTCATATCACCTAATAATCACCTAACTTTATATTATAAACAAATCAATTTAATTATTCAACAATAATTCACACTTTAATCTACACCATTCATTTCATATCACCTAATAATCACCTAACTTTATATTATAAACAAATCAATTCAATTATTCAATAATAATTCACACTTTAATCTACACCATTCATTTCATATCACCTAATAATCACCTAACTTTATATTATAAACAAATAACTTTATCAATTCAATTATTATGACTAATTGTTATAAATACAGTATAGTTAGCTCTTAGATATCAAGTCAATAAATTAATGAAATACAACTGTTTAAATAACATCATAATAGAGATAACAATAATGTAAAATAAAGCATACGTTACTGTGTAATGACAATTATTGATTCAATAATGTGAATTACTGTGCATATGTTACTGTGACAATTATTAGGTTCAATAATTTTAAAAACAGTGCAACAACAATTATTGACTCAATGATATAAAATACAGTGTAATGACAATTATTAAATCAATAATGCAAAATACTGTGTAACAACAATTATTGAATTGATAATATAAAATATTATGCAGTGACAATTATCGATGAAATGATGCGTAACAGTTACGGTGTCAATTATCAGACCAAAAATATGAGACACTATGTAATACCGTGTGTTACTGTAGAGTACCGAGTGCTACAGAAAATACCAATAACTACCGTATGCTACTATTCTTTTATCACCGGTATTTTAACAGTTCCGTTGACTATTTTTATTTAAAAAGGTTATTTCTGTCGTTTTCTATATCCGACAAATATTCCGTTGTGGGGTCCACCATTAATTTGTTATTTCGGCGCCGTCGGACCAAACGAATATTCCCCGACCAAACGAATATTCCCCGACAAAGCGAATATTGTCCGATAAAATAAAATTTGCACATAACATCCTTAACTTTTAACTTTATCGATTTAACCACTTACTGTTTAAAAAAAATATCTATATGAAGAAAAATTAAATTTTGTATTTCATAAAATTCGGAGTCTTACAGTTCAGATTAATAATAGCAGCGGAATGAGCAATCTATTAGAAGAATAATGCAGACTATAATGTCCACTCGCTTCTCTTTTTAGTAAAAATATCATCAACTTTTATCATCTGAAATACCATTAGTCAAGATAATACAACTTCACAGTTCCTGGTCATAATCATGCAGATCAACAGTTCATCTTTGCACTACGGGCCAAAGACATTCAATATAACACCAACGGTCATGATTATACCAGATTCAGCCTTTGGTCATAATCATACCAACCAACAGTTCATCTTTGCACTACGGGCCAAAGAGAACATTCACCACGTGCCATAAAAGACACCGAACAGATGTATCGCCTTTAACCTAGTATATCGCCTTTAACCTATCATCTGTTCAACAATTATATCACATCTGTGCCCCCGGCCACAGATATTCACAACAACTTGATTCTTGATGATTAATACAAATAATAGTGATACAAATGATGAACAAAAGAACAGGATAAACAATAAGTATCAGAAGTTTACTTTGTGCAGATTCAAACAATGTCCAAATTGCCAACATGATGTGGAGTGAAATTTAAAAATGATATTCAAGATCCACAGTTCAGAATAACGATTATACACTACTACAAAATAGTAAAAAGATAACACTTAAACAACAACGTTTTTGTAAAAAACGTTGTGGTGTTTTTTTTTACAACATTTTTTCAAAAAACGTTATAGATACATATGCAAAAACGTTATGTATTTATAAAGGGCAATATTTGGTTTTAAAATTATAACGTTTTTTAAGAAAAACGTTATCTATTTAAAAAACACGGAGCTTGAAAAAATAGCGCGGAAATGAAAACTTGAAATTAAAACACTGGAGCTCACTCATTTCTCTCTCATCCCGATCGAACTCATCTACCTCAATATCCTTAACTTAGCTCACTCCCCTTCTCGCTCAATCTAAATATCCTCGCTCAAAAGCCATGTGGTAACTATTGTCCTCCTCCTCCAACGTCTGCTTCTCTCTCTATACGTCTCCATCATCCAAACACCCAATTTGATCGAATGGCAACAGAATTCTCACTATCTACGAGCTTATCTCCAGCTAACCGGCTCATTCTCTTGGACTCAAATTCCTGAAACAATCTCCCAACAAACTCAAAGACAACTTTTGAAACCGAGTCAGATTTGTCCAGCATATTCTGCCCAATCCTCTTCCACCAATTCGAAACCCTATCTAACAAATTTATGTTATTTTCGTATAGTGTCACCAGATCATCACGTGCAAGAATGGAACCCAGGATTTCGGTAATGAAGAATCTTAAGTTGTCGCAGGGGGGGTCGAAGCAGCTGGAGATTTCCTTATTGCAGTCGGCAATGAGCTTGTCGAGGCGGTGTGAGGGAATGGCGACGAGTATGGAAGTTCGTCATCGTTACGGATAAAAAAAGTCTCCTGAAGAGGATAATCAAGTGATTCAGGTATGAAAATATTGTATATCTAGGCTACTGATGTACATAGATACAAAATATTAATGATTTTTAAAGGCGTGCCTGGTTCAACTGTCTTTATGATTTATGCTCTGATGTTAGATGGAAAATAACATTCTGAAGTTGTATGCATAGATCCAAAGAAACAAAATTATGATGTAGTATGCATAGATCCAAAGTTGTATGCATAGATCCAAAGAAACAATATTAATTTTAGTTACTGAAGTAAGAAAATGAGGACTTTTAAGATTTTAGCATGACACAATCATTGGGTTTTATAGTAGTAATCCGTTTTATGATGTAGTATACAGGGTATCAGACATGTAGTATACAGGGTATCAGACATGTCTGGTCGTTTATGGTCATGACTTATCAAAATAGTAGAAATGAATTATACATATATAGTAAAATAATTCTTTTTAGATTATGCTACTAGTAAATAGTGCTGAATATTATAATATTTGGTACTAGCTTTATGCTTGCTTTTTACATGTGATGAGAGTAAGGGCTGATTGCTCCATTAAGCATTTATATAGGCTCATCAGGACATCATAAGGAAGCTGGTTGATCTAATTGGTACTACATCCATCATGGAGGTTTGTTGTCAAGCAATTGTTTGCATAGTTTCCTGTATGTGATTAAAAACTTGCTAACACATTCCCCTTTGGTTAGGTTTTGATTCGCTTGATAGGTGCTGATGAACATCTTTACACCAACTACGTGGACTCAATGC
The DNA here is from genome assembly GCA_947179155.2 of Hedera helix. NCBI lineage: Eukaryota > Viridiplantae > Streptophyta > Magnoliopsida > Apiales > Araliaceae > Hedera > Hedera helix. The sequence goes on along the minus strand of OX359274.1, from coordinate 766,518 downwards.
AGTGGTTGGAAGAGACATATGTATTAGAGATGGTTGTGGATAAGTTCAGCTCGTCAGTAAGTTGCATCTTTGATCTAATATCTTGATTTAGAAAGTTTCTAACAGAGTTAGATATATACCAGAAAATATATGTTATTGGACCTGTTTAATGACTTTTGGCCAGAGAAAGTGTTTGTCTCCGTGTTTTGTGTTCGGCTTTTGAGCTTTGCATCAAGTATAAATTATCTCTGATTTTTGACCTTGTCATTGTGTATATCTCTTTTGTACGTGCACTCCCGTTCCCTCTTACTGTAATAGTCCACAAAGTGGCTCCAGAGAAAGTGTTTTGGTCAATTATTGGTTTTGAATTCAAAAATAAGATCCACATCCATCACGAATGTGCACATTTGAGTTACTTTGCTCATTATTTGATGCTAGAACTATATTAAGATGACTGATTATCCATGATTGTTGATTTATAGCAGACTGACTATGAATGCCAGAAACCCTGGTGTTTGAAAGTGAAGTTGAATTATTATTAGCAATCATAAAAAGAGTCAAGTTCAGTTATTGGTTAAGCTTTTACATACTTATGATATGGTTTTAGTAACTTTTGAACCTATGATATGGTTTTAGTAACTTTTGAACATGTTATTACAGGATTCTCCTGAAGTGCATGCCAATGCAGCAGAAACACTTTGCGCAATAACACGATATGCTCCACCAGGGTTAGCTGCTAAAATCTCCGGGCCAAGGTAGCATCTGTTTTATATCTTGATCGGAAGTACACAGCTAATAGTATAATTACCTTGCTTCAATCATCTAGTAAACACATATTTGTTTATCTGTGCTTTCGCAGTTTTATAGGAAGATTATTTTGTCATGCTCTTGAAGACTCACGACCAAAATCTGTATTGGTACACTCATTGTCTGTATGCATATCTTTGTTAGACCCTAAGAGGCTATCACTTGGAACATATTATACATACAATCGCCAAGTGACTCATGGATCTTTAGTGATTGCTAATCCTGAGACAGTGGAAGGCATGCTGGAAAGTCTAGGTAAGTTCAACTTTATCACATTTGTCAGATGATCAAATTTATTCAATATTATCTAGTTATACTTTTCACATTTTCTCCATAATCCTGGCTCATGTATTGGACCTGAGATGTGTTTAGTTAATAATTTTAATTTGTTGGTTCTGCATACAAACTGTACACATCCTTTTGTGTTAATCCATATCTATATCTATTACTTGCTGCAACTAGATCTTTCGAGGTTGGTCAGTAAGCAAAGTAAGCATGCAGGGGCTAACCTTGCATTCCTTAATTTTCTTGATGGTTAACTATTCATTTTGTATACTGATAAATATGGTTTGCCTGTAGAAGTTGTAGGTGTTGGTTCAGGAAATCATGTTTGTTTTAACAGCAAATCAGTTTTCAACAAAGCTTGATATTGAGGAGTGAATTCGTGAGAGCTTAACTATGGCTTCAGATTCTTACTGTATGCATAAAATTTGTTAAACATCGTGCAAATGTTTGTTGGTTGATTTGACTCTGTAAATATTGCAGTGACTTTTATCTTGATCTTCTGTTTCATCATTGCTCATATAAATGTGAACATGATTCTCATTCATGCAATTTAATTTCATTACCTTCTTATGAGATTTGTAACTGTTAATCTGTTACTATAATTTTTATGGGTGGTGATATGTTTATAGCATCGTTCAAATTTCTAAATCTTGAACACGAGTGAATCTTGACAGATTTGAGGTTTCTTCTGAATAGTTAGTCCATTCCTTATGGACTACTGCAATTTGTTAGTCGTCAAATTTCAATAATATTTCAAGGATTCTTATAGAGTTTGGCTTGTTTGCTTGAAGTTGCTAGTACATGATCCTTAATTTGAATATGTAGATACAAGCATGGCAAGATGAAGTCGAGCGTGCACGGCAAGGTCAGGAGATGCCGAGAGCAAGCTTTCTTCTTTGGAGGCAAGTTTCTGCCATCTTACGCATAGACATATTCATAAACAATCACTAAAGGCACAGTTATATGTTTGCATGTGTTTTTTGTCTATATCATTAACTATAAAAGTAGAATAATGCAGATTGTGCTGCTTATTAGACATTTTATTAGGAAACTAGGACATGATTTTTTTTGGTTAGAAGTTACTTATATATTCTGATGTTGTAAATTGATTTCTCAAGGTTATGTAAGAATCTATTTCTATTATATACCTGATTGCAGGCTGAAGTTCAAAAGATGAGAGTCGAAATGGCTTCCATGAAAAGAGACGCTGAGCATTATTCACGACAGGTATTATCCTCTTGCTTATTAGATGTCTTCAATTAGATGTCTTCCGTCCCAAATTAGATGTCTTCAATTAGATGTCTTGCTTATTAGTGTTTTGAAATTGTCTATAGGAAAACAAATATACAGAAGAGTGCAATAAAGAAGAGCAAGGAGTCCTCCTAGAATAAAGAAAGGGTAACAAAGTGCTCAACAAAGTGTAACAGTTAGTTTGGTATATTTTGTGGATAGTTGGTATATTTTGTGGATGTAGTAATTTGAAACTGTAAACGTATGGTATTATTGGATGTATTTTGAAACAGAGAATGGTTGATACATTTTGATTTTAAATGAGAATTTAGAGTTTTTTTTAGCTATATATCATTGCATTAATGAGAAACTGTGTATGTATTTTCAACTATGGGTGAACTACAACTGTTTTTCAGTTAAACTACAACTGTCTGAAAACGTTGTTTAAATGTTACTAAATAGATGACACTTTATAAAACTTGTATAAATTTGTTTAAATGTTGTATGATGTAACAAATTACAACATTTTAAACCAGAAATGTGCTAAATAGATGACACCTTTAAAACGTTATATAAATGAGCCTAAACGTTGTGTAATGTATTAACAAAGATATATTACAACATTTTTATGTTACACTACAACATTTTAAAAACGTTGTCTAAACGTACTACAATAGATGACATCTTATAAACGTTGTATAAATTAGTCTAAATGTTGTGTGATGTATCAAAATACAACATTTTATACCAGAAAATGTTGTGGAATGATACCATCTACAACGTTTTCAAGCATCTTAGTAATTTTTTAAAGACAATCTACAACGTTTTTTACTAAAAAACGTTGTAATATTGGCCAACTACGACGTTTTAAAAACGTTGTATAAAATGGGTCAAATAGATGACACCCTTAACCTCGACGTTTCTGAGAGAAAATTACAACGTTTTTTAAGCGTTATCTTTTTACTATTTTGTAGTAGTGATAGTTCAATAGAAAGGTTCAGAAAATAGGAAGGTTCAGTTGAAATAATGAAGTTCAACTATTATGGAACATATAATATTTTCAGGAATTATAGAAGCAATAGTTCCATAATAAGTTTCGATTTAGGTATGTGAAAGAAAATAATATCCCTTACCGTAGCAGGTTTGATTAACAAGAGGTGAAGGAAATTAATATCCCTTACCATAGTAAGTTTGAATAATGGAAGATGAAAAAGATGGTATCCCTTATGAGTATAAAGGAAAATGATATCACTTACGAATATGGAATAAAAGTGTCATGTGATAATTCGTGTAGACAAATTATTTTCACACGAGACAAATAAAAAGGGTTATTCACCAACAGGCGGTAGTCCGCGCCATAAGGTTATTCCCACAATTTAATAGAATTGAATACGAAGAGTTATTCACCAAACAGGCGGTAATCCGCGCCGTAAGGTTATTCTCAGAGATTAATAAAGAATAAATACGATAGGTTATTCACCAACAGGCGGTAATCCGCGCCATAAGGTTATTCCCACAATTTAATACATGGAAATAAATGACACAATAAAGAAATGATATGTGAATCAAAGAATGATAATCACTTCCAGTAAGAAAGAAAATAATATCCATTTAGGATGATGAAAAGAATGATATCCCTTACCGTAGTAAGTTTCAATAATAGAATATGAAAGAAGATGATATTCCTTACAGTAGTAAGTTTAAGAGTATGAAAGAAAATGACATCCCTTACCACAGTAAATTTAAGAGTTTGAAATGAATGGTATTCCTTACCTTAACACGTGTCTGGATATTGATTTAAATGAGGTTGATCAACCTATATATTTTAAATAAAATTAGTAATTACCACATATAAATTTCAAGGTGTATGATAATTCATATATTATGAACTATCAAAATTATATATATTTAACATAATTTTTGTAGTATAATATAACTACTTTAAAATAGTTTTTAAAATAATATTTCAAAATAAATCTTCCAAATAAAGCTTTTAAAAATGAATCTTCTCAAAGAAGAGTCTTCTAAAGGAAGATTTGTGAATACCGTGAAAAATAGGAATTTATAAAATTACTACTCTTTAATAAAATATTTACTTGAAAATTTTCTGCACTCCTTTTGGCTTTCAAACTCTCAAAATAACCTTACTATTCTCAGAGAAAACTCATAAAATTCTTTTAGAAAAATTTTATGTTTTAGGTGTGATTTTTCTATTCAGCTGAGCAAGCTATTTATAGGAGAAAAGAAGTTACTATGCGTGTAGTAGGTGAACTGGCGTGATACACGCCAGCTGAGGAATCAACAAAGGCTGCAGCAGCCTCTGCGCACCAACTTCAGCAATTCCTGCACATTTTGCAATTTTTTTTCAGGTGGGTCCTACAGGGGCCACATGTTACTATTCACATTACTATTCACGTTACTATTTCAAATAGTAAAATTAATTAATTTTTTTTTATATTTATTTTTTATTTATTTATTTATTCTTCCTGTGGGTCCAACATATAAAATAATGCTACAACAATAACTCAACAATAATGTAATAAACACGTTACAAATTATTATTAATTTAATAATATAAATTACATTATATTTGCTACTGTGACAATTATTAGGTTCAATAATTTTAAAAACAGTGCAGCAATAATTATTGACTCAATGATATAAAATACAGTGTAATGATAATTATTGAATCAATAATGCAAAATACTGTGTAATAACAATTATTGAATTGATAACATAAAATATTATGGAATGACAATTATTGATGAAATGATGCGCAATAGTTACGGTGTCAATTATCAGACCAATAATATGAGACACTGTGCAATACCGTGTGCTACAGAAAACTACCATAAATTACCGAATGCTACTATTCTTTTATCACCGGTATTTTAACAGTTAACACCGTTGACTATTTTTATATAAAAATGTTACTTCTGTCGTTTTCTATATCCGACAAATATTCCGTTGTGGGGTCCACCAATAATTAGTTATTTCGGCGCCGTCGTACGGCCCGAATATTCCCCGACAAAACGAATATTGTCCGACAAAATAAAATTTACACATAACATCCTTAACTTTCAATTTCGTCAATTTAACCATTTATTGTTTCATGAATATATATATATATATATATATATATATGAAGAAAAATTAAATTTTATATTTAATAAAATTTGGGGTCTTACACGACTAGCTTGATGTTTTGGTGCTTGGATATGTGTTGATGATTGAGTATGTATTAAATTTATGCATATGTGTATTTTTGGTGTTCCGTCTTATGTATCATTAACTAATTATACATGGTTAATGGTTATGATGATTTTGGGTATAACATGATGGTTGTTTTGGTGGTTTAGATATGTATTGATGATTGTTATTTTTTTTATAAAGGTTTATTTTTTTTGGCTATCTATTTTTAAAGAAAACTCTGTCGAAATTTCTTGAAATTAATAGCTACTACCTTGGTTTTTTGGTGGTTGGATATGTCTTGATGATTGTGATTTTTTGGGTATGGAATGATGATTGAGTATGATAATTGTTATGTCTGTGTCTTTAGGTAATATAGGCTGCAAATAATATATATATATATATATATATATATGGCGTCGCATCTATGTATACTGTTTCAGCAATTAAAATAAGGAACAATTTATTTATTAATTTGTCTATCGCTAAAGGCTCTAGTGCCAAGAAAAAAAAATTGGCCTTGCCGCTAAAGCTTATAGCATCATAAGTCAAAAAATAATTGTTGTCTTATCGCTAGAGCCTTTAGTGACTGTATGTTCCATTATACGTATATTCTGGATGCGCTACCTATACATATATATGTGCGCGCGCGTGTGTGTGTAAGGCATCCACAATAATCGATTGGTAGAAATATTATTCTAATAACCACAAATTAATTTGAAAAAATGTTTGTCGCTAAAGACTCTTACGATAACTTCATAACTGGCCCTTCAAGTAAAGATTTTTTTTCAATTTATCTATCAAAATTTAGAAAACATCAATCAATCTTCCAATTATTTTAAAACAATAGTTATCTCCCTTTTTTGTCGGAAATACCAAATTTAGTTGCCAGAGATAAAACAAATTGCTATGTTGACCGTATTTTAAAATATTGTAGACGGTTTGACCACCTTTTAAATATTTTAACCATATAAATACATTCTCCACTCTTATTTGACTCTATTTAACTAGTTATTAACTAAATAATAATATTCTCCAATTTTTTCCATTAACGTTTAAAATTCTAAAATAAATAATAAGTCAGTAATAAGCTAAATATTTTTTTAAACATCAATGACAAAATAAATAAATAATAAAATATTTATTTATCAAATCTAAATTATAAAATCATAAACAAGATTAAGGAAAAAAATAATCCCCCCTCCTCCCTACGTGTTATTTTTTCATTTAATATTTAAAATCAAGAAATTAAAATTTTAAATATAAATTAAAGGCTTATATTCTACTAAACTAATTAAGACAAAATATTAAAACTCAAAAAAACAAAAATAAACAAAATAAATTGATACAACACAAAACAAAATAAAACAAATATAAACATATTTATAAAATAAAATAGTAATGATAATAATAATAAAAAATGATATAACACAAATCATATGAAATAAACACCCAAATCAAACCATATGAACTCAGAAAAATAAGACAACATACAAAACCAAAAAGAAGAGGAGCAGAAGAAGCCATGACGATTTTCCACCCGCCATCTCCGATTAAAGTTATCTGAGTCTGGCTTCTTTATGATAGAAATTCTCCGGCAGTCGTTCCGATTAACAAATGAGAATAGAGGTCTCCAAAGACTAAAAATGTATCAATCTCTGCAGACCCCCCCAAAAAAAAATCAATTTCAATTATGAAATTAGAGTTTTGTATTTGATTTTTGTGAAGAAAAAGAGTACGAAGATGGTTTTGGATGAATTAAGGAAAGGGTTTTGAATTTTTTTTTAAGGTTCACGTTTTGGGGATAACCGAAACCTTTGCCAAAGTTGAGCTGTAACATCGTAGGAGCCAGCGCTTCATCTCCTGCTAAGTTGGAGTCGGTTCCCTCGTAAGACGAAAAACCAAGGATTTGTTCGAGGAAGTTGTCGGCTGTACCTTCCTCAGGGTTGTTAGCCATGGGCAGTGAGTTGTCCGGGTTAATGTCTGCTGAGAGGGAAGAGGAAGAATAATGAAGAGGAAAGAAAGAGATGGAAAAATTATTGATTTTTGTATTTGTATAATTACTTTCTTGCCCTTATAATAACATTTTTAGAAAAAAATTAAAGTATTTTTTTATAATTTTATACAATCAAAATACAGTCAATATACATATAGGTAGTCAAATTATAGTTCTGGTTAAAAAATAATTTTTCCAGTAAGAAAATTGGTCGAATTGACGAAAAGGGAGATAATTGTTGTTTTAAAATATTTAGAGGTATTGATTGACGATTCCCAAATTTTGAGAGGCAAATTGAAAAAAAATTCATACTTGAGGGTGCAGTTTTGTCACACATATATATATATAGCCACAATTGTAAATCTAAAATTATCCTTATAACAGATTGTGTATATATATAAGCTGATATATAGCCACAATTATAAATTTAAGATTATCCTTACAACAGAGTATGATCGTCCAATTACGAATCTAACAGTGAAAATAATCATCCCTCTGTACTTTAATATAGAGATGTTGGCACTAATAAAGTGTAGATTGCAAAAGTGGCAAAAATGTCATCTGCACTTTAATAGTGTGGATTTTGATTTTATCAACTATTGTACTTTATTAACTATATTAGCATAATGTTATGAAATTCCGTCATTTAGTTATATTATCAATCCGCACTTTAGTTTGTACAAATTGGATTAATGCCCTCTACCAAATCTTGTTTCTTTCTTTTTTTCCTCACATACTAATAACAATTTAGAGAACAAATCATCAACTAGCAAGCATACCAAATCAAGTTTCTTTATTCCTTCTTCACATACTCATACTAGTGAAAGAGCAGATCAACTACCAAGCATACTAGGGAGATGATAATCAAAATTATTCGATAATCTTAATTTAATTTTGACAAGTTATTTATTTGTTTTGCAATGTATTTCTTTGTTGAAGAATCATTTAATTCAATATCAAGTACTGAGAAATAATTACATGATAATAATGATGTAACAACTCAAGTTGATGATAACATTTTTTATGTTGGTCAATTTTATCCTACATAAGAGTAAATTACATTTCTCTACCCATATGTCTGCGTAATTCATGGCCAATCTTCTATCTAAATAATGTGGATTCATCCTTTGACCAATCCATATCCTCAATAGAAATTAAAATTCTTATGTAGCGTAGTCAATGTACTTTATTAGGTAAACTCCGCAATCCCAAAAATTCTTTTGTTTAGGACGATTGACTTTGAAAGCGAACGCTTTTTTTTCTTTGAAAATTTTCTCTCGAGGGCATAAATTCAGAGAGAGTTGGCAAGAAAATCACGTTGTACAAAAGAAAATTTAAGTATTAAGAGGAGCCTTTAATATAAATGTGCATGACAAATTATAAAGTCAAGTATAAAAGCATACCATATATTCAATCTTCAGTCTGTATCGAGTAGTGATTTTGTAGCCTTTTTAATCGTCGTACATAGAATCTATTAGGATAATTCTCCACTGCTTAATGGATACGACGAACAAAAAGTAATTCTCTCCTTGGTGGTTAACCGACAGAAATGTAAAGTCACAATCCAACAATTGATGTTGTTCTCCTTAGTTAAAAACATAGAGATACTTCATAAATATCAAAGTTATTCTCTTGAGACACTAAGAGGTTTTTATATGAATCATATCATGCTGACAATAGTTAAAAGAAATAGTATATAATGAAATAAAAATTGCCCCGTTCATATCGACCTTCTCATGGATGTTGTTTGCATATCCTCAACAAGCTCATATACGCATCTATTGTCTAATTCAAAATATTCTTTTTTTGGACAATTAATATTATATTAGTTCACAACTGGGACCCATTGGATCACTTAAAGAAAATAATAATAATAATTATTTTTCAATTTCTGCAGTTAGGCGCCGGGACACCGAAATTGTAATGGACTACAACGCCGGGGTGTTGACCTCCAGTTCTAGTTTTTGAAAATTTTCCAGCTTCTTGCCTTTGAGGATCATAGCATACATGATCTTTTAGCTACTTTAAACTCATTTTATACTTATATCATGCATGGTTGCCATAGCTACAAGGCTTTATTCTTAACCCAAACGTTATTTTATAAGCATACAAGTTAAAGATTTCATCACATAGATTAAATAACGATGACTTTTGCCTCTATTCCATTCTCATTTTCCCGAAATGGTCTTGGTACGGCCACGCGTTACTGATTTGCTAGGCTAGTTAGACCATTCTAGCATAATCTTAGCTTCCCTTGAAAATACCATTAACTCCATCTTTATAATCAAGTTTTACACATACTTCAACAATCAACTTTTGATTACACTAACAAGGAAGTTGAAATTTAAAATCCCCCATCCTTCTTGGATTTCTATTTTTGCGAAAATGGGTCAATTTTATTAACAAAGTTCAGTCATGTTCATAGGATAGCCAACCATTTAGTTGAAACAAAATAATAAAGCAAGTCATTCTTGAGGGGCGATGTACATGCTAGAATTTGAATTATTTTCACATTATATACATGGAATCACAAATTTCATTCTACATTAATTCACACTTTGAACATCGTAACCAAAATTTATTCATTTGGGCATTTCATCGAACACATGTTGTGCACAGGTTATTCCTTATTCATTTTACTAACATTTAAACATGTAATCCATATAGATACCAAGAAAAACTCCAACCACAAGCCCCTTATCACTTCATGGATCCACCATGATCCTCATTCACTAGCCACACCAAAAAAATCCTCCCATCAAAATAAAAACATAACCATGAACTGAATATACAGTAGGAGTTAAGTATTACATTCCTATACCTTTGGGTTTGACGAAAGACTTGATTCTTAGTTGGTAAAAGGGGTGCTAAGGCTGCTATTGCTGTAAGGCCTCAAAATTCCCGTACTTCCTATAGCGGACTTTGTACGCTAGCTTCCATACATTCTTCCAATAAATTAACCAATGATCCCATAATCATATTGGTTGTATTAGTCTATTACAGATATTTCTTTTAAATTTTTTTTACTTAATCTATGGATCTTAACTTGATCTCGATCTCATCATTTCTACAAGTATCAAATTGTAGTTCATCCGTATATATGGATAATACCATATATACCGGTTACTTTTTAACATTAAGATTTATACATTCTATGCTTCTATATATCTAAGGTTCATATTATTAATAATATGATTGTTTTTGGATCAGAAGAATCTTGCAATAAATATTTGCATCTTTATTTGTGACAATATTCATTTTCTTACAAAACTTTCCATATTATTCAATACAATCACTTAGATACATATCTTCGTAGAGATATCTCTTCATATCGATATTTTCTATGCATTAGAAATTCACAATATTAATAACACACTTGTACTTGAAACAGATGAACCTTGTGATGAATTTGGTTTCTTCATCAGTGTAGATCTCTGTTCTTACAGTGCTCACAATGTTATTCAATATTCTCATTTAAATTTATAGTTCTTTATCCATACTGTAAGACCCCGAATTTTATGAAATATAAAAATTAATTTTTCTTCATATATTTTTTTCATGAAACAGTAAGTGGTTAAATTGACGAAATTGAAAGTTAAGGAAGTTTTGTACAAATTTTATTTTGTCGGACAATATTCGTTTTGTCGGGGAATATTCGTTTGGTCGGGGAATATTCGTGCCGTACGACGGCGCCGAAATAACAAATTATTGGTGGACCCCACAACGGAATATTTGTCGGATATAGAAAACGACATAAGTAACCTTTTTAAATAAAAATAGTCAACGGTGTTAACTGTTAAAATACCGGTGATAAAAGAATAGTAGCATACGGTAATTTATGGTATTTTACTGTAGCATGCGGTACTCTACAGTAGCACACGGTATTGCACAGTGTCTCATATTATTGACATCGTAACTGTTACGCATCATTTCATCGATAAGTGTCACTACATAATATTTTATATTATCAATTCAATTATTGTTGCTACACAGTATTTTGCATTATTGATTCAATAATTGTCATTACACTGTATTTCATATCATTGACTCAATAATTGTTGCTGCACTGTTTTTTTTAAAATTATTGAACCTAATAATTGTCACAGTTGCAAATATACTGTAATTTATATTATTAAATTAATAATAATCTGTAACGTATTTATTACATTATTGTTGTAGCATTATTTTATTTTATATGTTGGACCCACAGGAAAAATAAAAATTTTTATTTTTCAAAAGTTACTATTCACTCCCGGAATTTACTATTCATTCCCGGAAAAGTTACTATTCACTGACGGAAGTCACTGTTCATCTCGGGGGAAGTTACTGTTCATCTACCGACAAAAGTTACTGTTCATTACTGTTCACTTTTTGAAAATTTTAAAGTTACTGTGCAAAGTTACTGTGCAAGTATTGAAAATTTTTAAAAACGTTTGCGCAGCCTCTGCTGATTTTTTTTTTAGTTCACCTACCACGCATAGTAACTTCTTTTCTCCTATAAATAGCTTGTTCAGCTGAATAGAAAAATCACACCTAAAACATAGAATTTTTCTATAAGAATTTTATGAGTTTTCTCTGAGAATAGTGAGGTTATTTTGAGAGTTTGAAAGCCAAAAGGAGTGCAGAAATTTTTCAAGTAAGTCTTTTATTAAAGAGTAGTAATTTTATAAATTCCTATTTTTCACGATATTCACAAATCTTCCTTTAGAAGACTCTTCTTTGAGAAGATTCATTTTTAAAAGCTTTATTTGGAAGATTTATTTTGGAATATTATTTTTTAAACTATTTTAAAGTTGGTATTTTATACTACAAAAATTATGTTAAATATATATAATTTTGATAGTTCATAATATATGAGTTATCATACACTTTGAAGTTTACATGTTGTAATTACTAATTTTATTATAAATATATAGGTTGATCAATCTCATTTAAATCAATATCCAGTCACGTGTTAAGGTAAGAAATGTCATTTTTTTTACACTCTTGAACTTGCTACGGTAAGGGATATTATTTTCTTTCATACTCCTAAATCGAAACTTATTATGGAATTATTGCTTCTATAATTCCTGAAAATATTATATGTTCCATAATAGTTGAACTTCATTATTTCAACTGAACCTTCCTATTTTCTGAACCTTTCTATTGAACTGTAACCGTTATTCTGAACTGTGGATCTTGAATATCATTTTTAAATTTCACTCCACATCATGTTGACAATTTGGACATTATTTGAATCTGCACAAAGTAAACTTTCGATATTTATTGTTTATCCTATGTTCTTCTGTTCATCAATTGTCTCACTATCATTTGAACTAATCTTCAAGAATCAAGCTGTTGTGAACATCTGTGGCCGGGGGCACAGATGTGATATATTTGTTGAACAGATGATAGGTTAAAGGCGATATAATAGGTTAAAGGCGATACATCTGTTTGGTGTCTTTTATGGCACATGGTGAAAGTTCTCTTTGGCCCGTAGTGCATAGATGAACTGTTGTTTGGTATGATTATGACCAAAGGCTGAATCTGGTTTAATCATGACCGCTGGTACTATCTGTGGCCGGGGGCACAGATGCGATATATTTGTTGAACAGATGTTAGGTTAAAGGCGATATAATAGGTTAAAGGCGATACATCTGTTCGGTATCTTTTATGGCATATATTGAAAGTTCTCTTTGGCCCGTAGTGCATAGATGAACTGTTGATTTGCATGATTATGACCAGGAACTGTGAATTTATATTATCATGACTAATGGTATTTCAGGTGTTAAAAGTTGATGATGTTTTTACTAAAAAGAGAAGCGAGTGGACATTATAGTCTACATTATTCTTCTAATAGATTGCTCATTACGCTGCTATTATTAATCTGAACATTGTTTAAGAATTTAACTGCAGTTTCTGATATAAACCTTGTAGTCTGTTGTATTCTATCAGGAACTCAACTGTTGAAGGCTAATGATAATTTATTCGTCATTATCTTAGTCATGATATTTCTTACTGGGCTATTTGAGCTCACCCTTTTGTTCCATTATTTTTCAACAGGGGATGAGAACGTAGCTGGGTCTAGCCGGGGGATGGAGTGAGGGTCCGAGGAATAGCTATCCTAGTCTTCACGTGTTGTAAAATAGTGTGGCAATAATAGTGAAGACTTAGTTGTGTATTATTATACACTGTATTGTTGTACGTTGTGCCTTGTTGTAATAATTTTGTTGTAGTCTTTTGACGACTCAAGTTTGGGCTGTGTGGGCCTAGATTTGGGGGCGTCACACATACTGTATTAATTTTTACCATCTATCTGAAATTCAGAGTATCAACAATACATATTAGTAGATCTTTAACATTTTTAAGTTATATCATGGTAAAGACATAACAACATTTGATGATAATAAATAATATCATTGAATAATATTCGGTTACATGCTTACATATTCGTATTTACAAAAGTCGTAATGACTTAATTCAAAGACAAGAAATAAATCTAGTCTACGCATTATTAATTCTTTATGTTCATGATCTTCTTAACATTCTTTTTTACCTGCAAATAAAGTTTTATTCGCAAGAATAAGCACTACGGCTCAACAAGTTTAACAAATAATATATACACAGTTTATGCGTTCATATAAACTTTAATATGTTATGACTTTACATATCTCTCAATTCAATATCGCAATTAACTTTTATTTCCACAATTTATAGTACGTTATTACACAAAGCGTATAAATCACGTTTATAACTGGTAAACATAAGATATAAGAGTTAGAAGACTTGTCTGTTCAATGCACGATTTAGTTTACGTTAATTTGAACTCATAGTGTAGTCTAAATATGTTTAACATATCAATAATGGTCGTTAGTATACATAGAAATATGCATTTAATTTAATTAATTATGCACATTTATGATTTGGTGTCGAATCGTCACTATAATCTTTGCAATAGATAGTTAATTATATTATTTATTCATGTTCGTCACTCAAATCGTCGCTAAATTAATTAGCTGTTTAATTTAAGGTTTCTGCACTTGTCTGTCATTAAAGGCTATTTCTACAGACTGTCTATCGTTAAATCTCAGTGTTCCTGAAGAACACTAGAAGCAGACTGTCACCAGTCTATCACTAAAGGCCTGGCGCCCTGGCATTCATCCCCTGCCCAGAAATTCTGGGTTTCCCAGAATTTGTGGTTAAGTGACCACTTTCTAATAAACATAACTTTTTGTGTATTAATTCAATTAAGGTGATTCTTGTTTCTAGATCTTCACCTTATGGCATACTACAACTAAAAAGCTTAAAATAGATCAAACTAACAACATACAACATAGATATTCTTGCTTGAAAGTGCCTTATCAGGCTAATTTTTAGGTTTTATGGACAGAGATCAATTTTTTGTTATTTCAAGCATCTAGATGTTATGAAACCATGTTTTAATAACTCAGATTTTATTTTAACATAAGACCAGACATTTCTAAATATTTTATCATAACATCTAACAAAAGATTAAAGATCTACAAGCAATTAGGATTTTGTACCTTCTTAAGCAATCTTGTAAATATAACCATTTGATTCTGATCTAGGCTGATTATGGAACTTTATATGGATTGATTATTGAGTATAATGATAGCTGAATTTGTGGGTTTGATGAATGGAAGAGGGTTTCTATTTATAGGCAAGCAAAGTGTTGGTCAATTTTACTTTCGTACACATAGTTAACCAATAAATATCTATCAACCATCATCAAAAACTCCCCCCCCCCCTGCATGGTCTGTTTTCTAGGGCATTAATGAGAATTAAATGCTCTTTGATAATCACATTTTATGACATCATCATCTCCAATTTGAATGGCCAAGATCTAGCCTACTATTTGATAAAGTAAGAGAAGATCAATTTGATTTTCTCAAGCTTAAAGTGGCTGGCAATTTAGGGGTCTTTTGGTCATTTCACAAGCTTAAATGAATGTTACTTTTGTCATTTCATAGCTTAGTTAGGTTACTAGTTAGTTTGGTTAGAGTGTAACTTGGTTTGGTACCTAGTTTGGTTACCATTGCTTAGTTACACCTAACTTAGATTGATCACAATTAAATACCATTCAACTTACTTTATTTCTAAGTATTTTGGTTAGTTGATTTTTACTATTCATCGATTGACTTTTTATACTTCTACCGTATAATTTTTTTATTATTCTCGTATTTTATCCGTATAATTTTTGTATTATATGCGTATTTATGAATAGTGATTAGGGTTTAATCCTTAGGGTTTTATAATTAAGATTTAGGTTTTAACCTTTTTCCCAATTTAGGTTTTAGCTTTAAATTAACTTCTTAATTTTAATAAGTGTTACAGTTAACTACTTGAACCAAAACACAAAATTCTACACATAGAAATATCACATAACACATTTGAAGCTCAATTCAAGCTTTATTAATCACATAACACATAGCTTAGATTATAGTTTTAACCTTTAGTCGTGTACGATCGTATCTATGAGTCATTTTTTAGTCATTAAGATAGCTCAATGTATACTCGAGCAATCATTCTTATGTTTTAAATTATCAACATTTATAAAGATCTTTTTAGATCATATTTAAACTATTAGGGATATTACATTCAACCCAACTTACAATAATTTCGTCCTCAAAATTATGACATAATTATATCCAATCAATTAATATCATATTTATAAATATTATAAATATTCAGGATATTATATTCACTCCTCCTTATAAGAATTTTGTCCTCAAAATTACAATATAATTAACTCCAACTTAGTCTTCAATATGAATTTCCTTAATTCCTTTTTACTCACATTAAATTCCTAATATACTTAAATTAGGTCAAACTTACACTGGTTTTAAACCTTTAATCATACTCAATTTTCAGTCTTATTTTTCCTTAAGATGATCACTCTAATTGATCCTGAGGGTTCAATAAGACCTTGAACCTTTCAAATACTATAGATGTTATATGACCCACAAGTTTAACAATCACCAAGATTGAAAAATGCAATAGTTAGTATGTCAAGTGATCAGCTTTTAATATCAAATGTCATGTATAACATTTAGAATATCCGTATTCGTCAGATTACTAACATGTCAAACTTCATAACAGGGTCGTCTAGCCGAAACAATTGGCATTGACTCATATTTAAACATTTCAAAACTTTTAAAAATCAATTTTATGACTATATACCGCACCTTACAATAGAGCGTTGATGACTCATCATATATCATATCCAAATCAGGTTCTATGGTGCATTAATGAAAAATTCATTTTTATTTTTCAATTTAGTTGTGTCTAGCTTGAACAATTAACATAGACGTACAAATAACATAGCTCAAAATTTTCCTTTTTTGTAAATCATTTTTTTAAGGCTTGATCATACCACAATAGTTAGCGACGTGTTAATGATAACAAATTCATTTTATCTTTTCAAAGGCACCTAAATGCGAATATATACGTATAAACATCTAGTATAGCTAGAAGATTTGAATACCCTTAATCCTCTATCTCTTCTACTATTCTTTAACCATAACACAAGGCTGAAGGTTGATTAATGGAGCAACAATGCTGGCCAAACTTGGCTCGCAGATGGGAGTAATAAGGCTGTCTTACTCCCTTTGGTATGAAAAAAATATGGGTTGGATTCCCAGCGACAAGGTTACTGAAATTGGGCTACCAAAAGCCAAAAATGGTTGGCCATTCTACCAGAAAAGCTTTGTCAAGGGTGGGTTGTTACATTTGGTCATTAAAGCAACATTATAGTCCCACTTTGGGCTTGCTAAACATGGACTGAAAATAATAATAAAGCCGACCCAAAAATTGGAATGGAAAAGAACAATGAAGTTAAACATGTTTATTTAACAATTGGGTCAAGGATTTGGGCTTTAAAGAAATTAAATTTGAGCTTAATAAAATTAGTTAACCACCCATATTATTTATTCAATTTAATTGTCCACAAAAATCATATCCCAAATTTGTTAATTAATAATTTGGGTCCTAAACTAATTATTGAACATTATCATATAATAGTTTAATTAAACTTAGTGTTTAATTAATTAACACACAAACTTAGCTTTTAAAGGCCCATATTCAAGTTATTAAATTAAATAGCCCAAATTTAGTTCATAATTTATGAAATTAATTTAGATAGATTAATTCATATTGTCTTCTCCTTTTGTTCCTCAATTAAAATAATTAATTGGATAAATTAGGTAACCATTTGCTAACTCATTAATCACACATATCACATAACATATTTAATGAAGCGTACGTTGGCTTTTCTTTTCATTCTTTAATTATTTGGTAAATAAATATACATCTATCCATATATATTTATCCCCCCCCCCCTTTATATCTTTACACAATTTAATTTCACATAACAATTTTTTCTCATTATAAATAATTAATTATTTCATTCATAATATACCATATCATTAGAGTATTTTATCGTAAAAGTCTCTCTTTACAATTATAATATACCATATAGGTTCTTTGTAACGTATACACTAAATAAATAAGAAAATTTATTCATCTCTACACACTTTCTTTCTCAAAACTATGTTTTTAATATTAACCTTTATTTAATCTTTAAAAAAAAATTATTTAAAAGAAATCTTGCCAATATCCAAGATATCGCAATAACACACTATTGTGGGATCAAGTTAACCGTATTTTAAGTATAGTATGAAATAATTCCAATTTCAAGTATAAGTTAAGAACAACTAAGAATGGATGTTCGTTGAATTTTTGGGTGTTAAATGATATACAAAAAGAGTTATTAGACCAGTAGGTTTTGGTATTTTTGTAAAGCCTCGCGTTTGAGATCAATTAGATGTTGTATTGATTAAAGCATTGGTGGAGTGTGGGAGGCGAGTGAGACAAATACATTTCACTTTTTTACAGGTGAAATGACAATTATGTTAGAAGATATATATTTCATATTAGGATTACCAATTCTAAGTAGACATAATATTAATAAAAGATTTAATATTAATATTTGAAATAAGAGAATTTATGAGATATGTAGTAGAGGGAGAATTGGTCTATATACGTGGGGGAATTTTATTATCATGACCGTGTTCCAGATTTTGCAAACTTCCCTGGGATGCAGATGAAATTGTAGTGACAAACACCAATGCATAGTGTTATTTGTGATAGGAAAATTTTTATTTACGTCATCAAACTGTGTTGTGTAGCTCAATTGTTAAATTAAGTTTAACTGTTCTTTTTGAATTGTATAACTTATGAAAAAGAAAAGCATAGTAATATGAATCATGAATTATGTTTTAATATGTCTACATATATAAAATGTCATACATGAATATATTGTTAAGCATGCATGATGCACAAATTATGTTAACTATTAAACTTGTTGAGCTATCGTGCTCACTCTTTTTTAAAACTAATCATTTCAGCTAAGTACAAATATATCTAAGGATTCAGTAACGACCAAGGAACAAGATATGTATAACGACTTTGACATGATCGAAGTTAAGTCTGATAGTAAGACTTCGTTGTCAGTAATATAGTACTTTTAATAAAACCTTTTTTTAGGGGGTAAACAGTGTTGCAAGAAGGACCGGGTTAGAGCGTTGTAATGATCGTATAACGTTCAACTATCTTAGGCGCTTGTATTATTTTTACAAGTCTTGTTTCATAGTTAAGTTAAAGAACAAGTATTAGATTAATGTAAGAGAATTTACATATTTATTGTAATAAACTATGTCATGATTCATATGATCTAAATTGTATAAAATTTATATAAAGATTGTGATTCAGGGAACAAAGATGTTATACAAGTTTTAAAATAAACTAGTCTTATCAATTATTTTATTGATAGATATTGTGGATTTAAGAACAATGTTTTATAATAATGCACGAGGTCGCCTGTAACAAGTAAAGGGATTTTCGGAGCGTTGTAGTTATCGATCGGTCATAGATTAAATTTTATTTTCTACTATTAACATAAAAAACATATATTAAAAAACATTAATAGCATTATTAAATATTAAAAATAGTAAAAGTAATTAATACATCTAATTTAATTATTATATCAACAACAATTATATTATAAACAAATTTGATTTAATAATAATAAAAATAATTCACATCATAATATAACATAAACATACTCAATTTCTCATTGTGATACCACTAACAATAATCATGAATGAAAAAAAATTGAGTCATACAATTTTGCGCGAATGCTTATTTACAGGTACTGTCATTTATTAGGATCAATTAATTACTTGAAAACTTTAGTTAATTTAAAAATTTTAAATGTTGAGGTCATTTGAGTTTTCACTCAAATTATGGTATTCATGTAATGACCACGAATTCTATTAGACATTGTAATTATATTTTTTAAATAATTAGCAATGGATTAAAATTTTCGTACTAATTAATTGTGCATCAAATAATTGAATGAATATACTTGTGCATGTGTATATTTATTTAAAGTAATAAAGCAAGATGTATAATTAATAAAAGCAAGTCTAATTGGATTATATTTTTTAAATCCAAATAGGGTATTAAACTAGGTCAAATTAATTTACCTAGTAGCTCATGTAATTAATTAAACCTTAGCCCATGTAATTAATTAAACAAGCCTAATGCTTGATTTAAGTAAATGTAACACATGTTATTTCCTTGTTAGCCTAATGTAATAAATAAATTGAGCCCAAACAATTTAATTGAATGAGCCCAGCTTATGTAAATCTTAAGTCTAATGTGGAGTCCAATAGGAAGTTAAAATTGTTCATACAGTATATATATATATATATATATATATATATATATATATATATATATATATAGATATATGAATGTATATAGATGTATATATGAATATAAAAGAAGAAATAATAAATCAAAAATAGCGGGTAAAAACCCCATTTGGCGGACACTTCCTAGGGGGACCCACTTGGGTGGGTTGTTTTGCTTATTGCTTCAATTCACTCCTTGTCATAGTAGCTCAACCACTATAGTTATTCATATTATCAATCAAATTGTCATTCACTCCAATAGTAATCCTAATTAGCCTTTAATTTGACTATGTTTGTGAATTAGGAAGAGTTGATGGTGATTAAGGAGACTCTATAAATAGAGTGTTTCATACCTTAGACGAGTTTGTTAATCATTTTGTAGCATTTCCTAGAGAGCAAAGTGAGAGCTTCCAAGAGAGAAATAGAAAGATACACTTGTGAGTTGAAGGAGATAACTAGAAAAAGAGTTTGGTAAATGTCCAATAGCTTCACATCATACTTTGGAAGGAGAAGAAGAAGAGCACAAAAGTCACTAAGGTTAAAAAGTGCTTTAACCATTTCTAAGTTCGTTTTTATAGTCTATATATGATTTGAACGATTAAAATGTATTTTTAACTGATCAAAAGTTATTTTTATGGACTAGAAGTCTTAGACTATGTTATATATGTATATTCATGGTTTGATGTGTTAAAATCATGTTTTGGTATGTGTGGTATGCATAAAAATGGAAGAAATGTTCATATTAAACTTTATTGGTAAAACCTAGTTGAGTATACGGTATTTAATGTTGTAGTTTGAAATGTACAAGTTGGAAAATAGATTTCTATGGACAAAAAGTTACATATATGAGTTTTAAAGAAAATTCAACTTGAAGTTTTCAAAAATATGGAAAGAACAAAGAAGTTATGGCTTTTACTGTAAAGTATATCGTTTTTAAACCCTAAGTGGTTCGATCTTTAAATTTGTGTAAAAACGATTTAAATAATGTGATCGAACCATGAAATGTTGTAAAACAAGAAGCTAGGAACACATCAACACTGATTTTGTGTCATTTGAATGTGTAAATTTTATTTTATACAAGTTTTAATCAAAAGAACTAAAAATTAAAAATTTCAAAATTTTGGTTGGAATACCCGAGCGTCGGTGGCACTGTATTAGTTCAAAACTGTGCGCTGACAGTGCTCAGACATTCTATTTCTAGCGCCGGCAGCGCTAGACTCGGTTCATTCCGAGCGCCGACGGCGCTGGTCCGATTTTCTGAGTTCTCCCGAGTCAGGTTAAGTCGGTTCAGGTCAGAAAATGAAAAATGCTTCAAAAAATTATTTTATTATTTTTGGACTCAATAAAAGTATTTTTAAAATTATAGATAGTTGATTTAGTAAGTAAAAGAGGATAAATATTATTAAAGGTTTAATAATATAAATTGAATTAATATAATATTATTATTAATATAATAATATTATAAAGTCAATAAAATATTATTAAATGGGTAATAATATTGGTAAATTGATAAAATATTATTAAATGAATAATAATATTAGAACATAAATAATATATTATTAAATAGTTAATAATATTAGAATATTAATAAAATATTATTAAAAGAATAATAATACTAGAAAAAGATTTAAATATTATTAAATGATTAATAATATTAGATAATTAATCAAATATTATTAAATAGTTAATAATATTACATAATGATTAAAATATTAGATAACTAATAAAATATTATTAAATAGTTAATAATATTAGATAATTACTAAAATATTATTAAATAATTAATAATATTAGATAATTAATAAAATATTATTAAATAGTTAATAATATTAGATAATGATTAAAATATTATTAAATGATTAATAATATTAGATAATTGATAAAATATTATTAGATGGGTAATAATATTAGATAATAAATAAAATATTATTAAATAATTAATAATATTAGAAGACTAATAAAATATTATTAAAGGATTAATAATATTAGGTGTTTAATAAAATATTATTAAATGATTAATAATATTACAATGGTAATAAAATATTATTAAATTGTTAATAATATTAGATAAGTGTGTGATCTATATTATATAATTAATATAGGTTTTATATGATTGAAATTTTATCAAGTAGTGATAATATTACCTAAATGTTTATATTATTGTGGT
Source organism: Hedera helix (assembly GCA_947179155.2). NCBI lineage: Eukaryota > Viridiplantae > Streptophyta > Magnoliopsida > Apiales > Araliaceae > Hedera > Hedera helix. The sequence continues at coordinate 744,110 of OX359274.1, read as the reverse complement.
TAAGTAAGAGTTATAAAAGTTATCATATGAATGTGTATATGATACTAACTTAAGATCAAACTGATTAATTGTTAGGTCTATTCAAAGAAAATTAATTGAATTGGTTACTAGTAGACTACGCACGAGTCACGTTTTCCTTAACCCTAACTTGTATTTATTATTGTAAGTTTTCTTCAACCTTATTTACATTGAGTAATTCAATTATAGTTGAGTAAGTATCTATATTCATAGATATTTGACAAAGCTTTAAGTGGGTTAATTATCTAAAATTATTCCACATCATTACTGTTATTGTATTCGCACATAGTGCTTTTGCAAATGTTTTAGTTTATTAATTCAAGAACTGTTTAAGAATGTCTAAGCTAATTATTTCGGCTAGACAATGCATGTTTAAATTCATCAAATTGAATATTTTAAAAGTTTATCCAAACTATTGGTTGGAGCGGATTCTTATAGTAAGACTGAGAATGAATAACCCTAAATAAGGGGGATTTTTATCTATAGGAAAACCAAATTTGCGCAAAATGTCTGAATGTTATGCTTATACATAGGGTACAAGAAGCTGATCCCCTTGTGTACCATGTTTTTTGAGGTGTCAGATATATATGTCTGTTCTACCTTAGTAGCAGTTCGTGGTCTTTAAAGACCACTTAGCAGTAAAGAGTCAATCTATTATTATATTGATATATTGATTCTTGATTTCTTTCATAATTGTTATCTATTGTTGAAAACCCTGATGTTAATTATACTTTCATTATGATATATCTTATGTTATTTGTTCTTAAACTTGCTGAGCCATATGGTTGCTCATTTTTGCTATATCATGACTTATTTTCAACTAAACCCGAAAGTTCTAAACAAGACAAATGTAAGGGAAAAGCCAAAGTTTAGATTAGCTTAATGCATGCTAGTTAAATTACTTGTTATGTAATATCTTTTGTAAATCTTTTGTGTTCTCTTAAGATATGTAATGTTTATGTTAAGATTAATCGACCTTGGGAGGCGTTGCCTTTTTTATAAGAAACCTTTTGTATTATTCTACGAAATTTAAATGCAATTTATGTATTTAATTGTTAGTAAATATTGAATAATGGAGAACCAAACCCAAGGTTATGGAACCCGAATTTGGGGTCGTCACAGGTTGGTATCAGAGCTGTAGGTTAGAAACGTTGGGATCGCGAAAACTAAATTATAACCTTAGTACTAAACTCATATCGAGTGCGTTGGGAGATGAATCGGAAAAATTCATCATGTTGTGTATTTTGGAGGTGGATTGAGAAAATTCATTGAGCCGAGATGTATATGATAAATATCATTTCTTTTCATCAATGAATATATTTTATTGCTGTACTAACATGTGTTATTTGTGTGATTGTAGGATGCCTGAGATTGGACAGTCGAGTCATACTGTTGAGGAGATGGTTTACACTGATATCCATATGGATACGGCATAACCGCTGGTGGTTGCACCGATAGAGGAGCTTGAGTCTGATCCAGAGGAGGGAGATCATGAGGAGTTCGTCAAGGGTGGAGTGATGAGGCCATATAATGACGATGAGGCCGAAACTGAGGAGTTAAAGGAGGAGGAGCCATCGGAGTACGCTGATGGCATGGGCACTACTGCAAGTGACATTGTCGAGGCGCTGACCACGAGGAATGATGAGTTTAAGGAGAGGGTTCCGCACTTGGAAGAGCAGAATCAGACACCAGTATACGGAGAACCAGTATAGGAATGCAGTTTATCAGTTCTCTGGCGAGAACACATTGCTGAAGGAGAAGATGACAGAGGTGGATGCTAGACTAACAGCTTCCAAGTTGAAGGTTTAGCAGGTGCAGACAGAGAAAGAGGATATTAGAGACCATTGGCAGCAGATTATAAAGGATAGGATCGAGATAGTGATCCAGCGAGATTCAGCACATGGGCAGATGCTAGAGCTGGAGGATGAGGTTAGAGAGAAGAGAGTAAGGATCGATAGGCTTATCTATGTATATCGTTCTTCTTATAGAAAATTGCAGAGTAGGGTGTATTACTGCTTAGTTGAGGAGGGTCAGTCCATGCACACTATTAGCATGAGCGTGGTGATGGCTATGGAAGATGAGGAGTATTATGACGCGGTTCGTCGAGGGATGCGCAGTCATTAGTAGTAGTTTTCTTTATGTTGTAGGTATATAGATGCAGTAGAAACCCAGCTTTTGATTTGACAGAGGGTTAGTATGATGTAAATCCCAACTTTAGGAAGTTGTGGGATATGATTATGGTTAGATCCCTTTTTTGTAATATTTCAGGGATAGTAACATTTATAGCAGTATACTTATGATGTAAAAGTGTTATGCACTACTGTTTTAGCATATGAATATAAATGCAGTTTTGTTTATGTTTATATGTGTTGAGATGCTTATTTGTACTTTAGTTTCAATTGCTTAAGATACAAAACGAAAGTAAAAACATGAAACAACTTTATTAATTTAAATTTTCTTTATATAGAAAATAAGGTCACATAGACAATTATCGAGAAACCAAGGAGTAGAAGAATCCGTTAACAACGATGAGAGGGCACCACCAAACTCAGTGCAAGAGTTTATGAAAATACTAATAGGGGCATTCCATGGACGTAACACGAATGCTGTTGGAGCACCAAACTCTGTCGCTCTACTAGCAAGCTTTAAAGATTTCAAATTGATAAGACCACCTGAATTTCGAGGGACAACAGATCCTATAGTTGTGCAGACCTAGATAGAGGAAATGAAAAAAGTCTTTGAGGTCACACGAGTAGCGGAGGAGCAAATGAATTCATTTGCTAACTTTATGATGAAGGAGGAGGCGAACTATTGGTAGAAGGCCAACAAAAGCAGAGCAGGAGAGGGAACTATCGCGTTGGCGCGATTTAAGGAAGTGTTCTTAGAGAACTACTTTCCACAAAGCACACAAGCCAGGATGGAGGTTAAATTCCTGGAACTCAAGCAGGGAAATATGTCCGTATCTGACTATGCCGCCAAGTTCAATGAATTGACAAGATTCGCTCCATACCAGGTGGACACTGAAGTGAGACACGCAAGGAGGTTTGAGCAGGGACTGAAGCCATGGGTTTAAGTAGGGTCACTGCTCTTCAGATTATCAACTTTGCAACTTTGCTGGGGAAAGCTATAATCGCATAAAGGGGAAATGAAGCCCTAAATAAGCACTATCAGGAATGGAACAAGAAAAGAAGCGAATGAGGAAATAGAGAAGGTAGCAGCAGGGGCAGTGACCCGAATAAGCGCAAGTGGAACAACAACAACAACAACAACAGTTCGGGAACACCCCAAGGGAGCAAATCGAAGAAAGGAAACAAATGCAGCCAGTGCGGCAAGAACCACTTGGGGGAGTGTATGAAGGGAAGAAACGTATGCTACAACTGTGGGCAAGAAGGGCACATCGCTCCTAATTCTCATGCGGAGCTGCGGACCATCAATTTAAGGATTGTCCGAAAAGGAAGAATAGTGGGGGAAGTACTGGATATAAGTTAAACAACAACAAGCTCACCATTGGAGGCCTGGTGCAACAGAGCAAACCAACAGCAAGGACTTTCAAAATGACGGTGCAAGACGCCGTGGAATCAAAGGACGTGATGTTAGGTATTATTTCGATCAATGGTATAAATGTTTATATATTGTTTGATTCAGGTGCTACCTGTTCAATTATGTCTGATGATTTTGTTAGATGGTTAAAATTGCTTAGAGAAAAATTAGAAAACCCAATGAATATAGAAGTTGTTAATAAAGAAATGATTCATATAGAGTATATACATAAAAATTATTGTGATGTAATCAGGGGTCAGAAGTTGAATGTGAATTTAATTTAGATACGTTTGGGGGAGTTTGACGTTATACTTGGAATAGATTGGTTGTTTAACCACGGAGCGATAATTGATTGTCAGAAGAAGTGTATACACATTAAGACACCAAACAAGTCTAAGGTCATATTTTATGGCAGCAAGTCGTTAAAACAATTTCCTTGTTTAACGATGATACATGCCAATAAATTGTTGAAGAAAGGTTATGTAGGGTATTTGGCTCATGTTGTGGATATACAGATGGTGAATTCCAAGATAGAGCAAATACCAATAGTTAAGGAGTTCATGGATGTTTTTCCAGATGAACTGTCAGGTCTACCACCAGATAGGGAGACAGAATTTGTAATTGATTTAGTACCGGAGATTGCACCGATATCGAAGGCACCATATAGTATGGTTCTAGTAGAAATGAAGGAGTTAATGGTTCAATTGTAGGAGTTGTTGGATATGAAGTATATTCGGCCTAGTGTTTCTCCTTGGGGAGCACCTGTGCTGTTTGTAAAGAAGAATGATGAATCAATGAGACTTTGTATGGACTATAAAGAGTTAAACAAAGTAACCATTAAGAATAAGTACCCGCTGCCAAGAATTGATGATCTTTTTGATCAATTAAAAGGGACGAAGTACTTTTCAAATATTGACTTAAGGACTAGTTATCATTAGTTGAAAGTCAGGAAGGAGGACGTACCCAAGACGACATTTAGAACTCGATATGGCCATTATGAGTTTCTAGTGATGTCGTTTAGACTAACGAATGCGTCAGCCGCATTTATAGACATGATGAATAGAATATTCAAGCAGTACTTGGATAAATTTGTAGTTATGTTCATTGACGATATTTTTGGTTTATTTCAAAACAGAGGATGAACATGCCGAACATCTAAGATAGGTATTGGAGATATTACGGAAGGAACAATTGTATGCTAAATTTTCAAAGTAGGAGATAGTTCAATTTTTAGGTCATGTTATTAACAAGGAGGGAGTTTCAGTAGATTCAGTAAAGGTATAAGCGATGATGAATTGGGAACAACCAAGGACGCCTATGAAGGTTAGAAGTTTCTTAGGTTTAGTGGGTTATTATCGGAGATTCATCTAAGACTTTTTGAAGATAGCAACGCCATTAACCAATTTGATAAGGAAGACAGTGAAATATGTATGGACAGAGAAGTGCGAGGAGAATTTTCAAGAGCTTAAGAAAAGACTTAGTAAAGCACTTGTATTAACTTTACCGGACGATACAAGAGGTTTTACGGTCTATAATGATGCATCGCACAAGGGACTAGGTTGTGTGTTTATGCAAAACGGTAAGGTCGTTGCGTATGCGTCAAGACAATTAAAGGATTATGAGAAGGGATACCCTACCCACGACTTGAAGCTAGCAGCAGTAGTGTATGCCCTTAAGATTTGGAGGCATTATTTATACGGAGAAAAATGTGAGATATTCACAGACCATAAAAGTCTGAAATATATCTTTACACAAAAGGAGTTGAACATGATGAGGTAGCGGAGATGGTTAGAATTGATCAAAGATTACGACTGTGAAATTCTATACCATCCTGACAAAGCCAACGTAGTAGCAGATGTTCTAAGTAGAAAGAACAGGGAGAAGTTGTTTGTATTGACAGAACAGGAAGAATTGGTGCAAGAGATGACTCGAATAGAGTTGGAGGTGAGAAATTTGAAGGAGTCAATGGAAGTGGAAGCAAGCCAAACCTTGTTAGATAAGGTGAAAGAGGCTCAAGACAAAGATGAAGAGTATGACAGAATAAGGAAAAGGATGACCGAATGAGAAGAGGTCAAATTCAAAATGGATAGCATAGGATTGCTAAAGTTTAAAAATCGTGTTTGGGTACCGTTAGTCACTGAATTACGAGAGAAAATTTTGTAAGGGGCTCACAGTACGAGATATTTGATACATCCGGGAAGTACGAAAATGTATTAAGATCTACGTCAACAATTTTAGTGGCCGAATATGAAAAGGGGGGTTGCAGAATGTGTCAACCGATGCATAACTTGTCAGAGGGTAAAAGCTGAACATCAGAGACCAAGTGGATTGCTACAGCCGTAAGAAATTCCTGAGTGAAAATACTGATGTATCATCAATATATTCTATTCATCATGTCCATATTTTAATAGGGTAGAATATTCGTTTAGACTAACGAATGCGTCAGCCGCATTTATGGACATGATGAATATAATATTCAAGCATGTATGAATTTTGTAGTGGGACTTCCAGCAACATAGAAGGGATACAATGTTATATGGGTGATTATGGATTGGCTAACAAAGTCAACGTACTTTTTGCCGATTAAGATTAAGTTCAGTTTGGATTAGTTGGCTAAACTGTATATCAAGGAGATAGTTTCAAGACATGGAGTGCCGATATCAATTGTATCATACAGAGATTCATGCTTAATGTCAAAGTTTTGGAGGAGTCTTCAGGAAAGATTGGGGACGCAGTTAAGAATGAGTACCGTGTATCATCAGCGGACTGATGGGCAAAGCGAGAGAATAATTTAGACATTGGAAGACATGCTCAGAGCCTATGTGATGGATTTTAAGGGCAATTGGGAAGACCATCTACCGTTAGTGGAGTTTGCATACAATAATAGTTATCATGCAAGCATAGGCATGTCACCTTACGAAGCCTTATATGGGAGAAAATATAGAACACCTCTATGTTGGGATGAAGTAGGAAAACGTCGACTGTTTGGGCCGGAATTAGTTCAACAGACTGTAGAAATTATCAAAGTAATAAGTGCTCGACTAATAGCAGCTCAAGACCGTTAGAAGAAATATGCAAATCAACATCGATAGAAGCGTGACTTCGAAGTAAGGAATTTTGTGTTTATGAAGGTATCTCCCTAGAACTGGAAGATCAGATTTGGAAAGAAAGGGAAGCTGAGTCCGAGGTTCATAGGACCGTTCGAAATATTGAAGAGAGTGGGTGAAATGACATACGAGATAGCTCTACTTCCTGAACTGGAGCATATTTACAATGTGTTTCACATGTCAGTGTTGCGACCATATAAGCCTGATTACAATCACGTCATATCCTATGAGCCAATACAATTTGAGAAAGACTTATCGTATGAAGAAATTCCTATCCAGATATTAGATAGGAAAGAGCAAACACTACGAAATAAGGTTATACATTATGTCAAAATCTTTTGGATGAACCACAACGCTGAGGAATCTACGTGAGAACTTGAAGAAAAGTTGAGGAATGACTATCTGCATATTTTTAGGTAGCTTTAATTTGTAATTCCGGGGACGTAATTCTTATAAGGAGGGAGAATGTAATGACCACAAATTCTATTAGACATTGTAATTATATTTATTAAATAATTAGAAATGAATTAAATTTTTTGTACTAATTAATTGTGCATCAAATAATTAAATGAATATACTTATGTATGTATATATTTATTTAAAGTAATAAAGCAAGGTGTATAATTAATTAAAGGAAGTCTAATTGGATTATATTTTTTAAATCCAAATAGGGTATTAAACTAGGTCAAATTAATTTACCTAGTAGCCCATGTAATTAATTAAACCTTAACCCATATAATTAATTAAACAAGTATAATACTTGATTTAATTAAATGTAACACAGGTTATTTACTTGTTAGCCCAATGTAATAAATAAATTAAGCCCAAACAATTTAATTGAATGAGCCCAACTTATTTAAATATTAGAGTCCAATGTGGAGCCCAATATGAAGTCAAAATTAGTCAAACAATATATATATATATATGGCCGGCACTTCCTAGGGGGACCCATTTGGGTGGGTTGTTTTGTTTTTTGCTTCAATTTCACTCCTTGTCATAGTAGCTCAACCACTATAGTCATTCACATTGTCAATCAAATTATCATTCACTCCAATAGTAATCCTAATTAGCCTTTAATTTGACTATGTTGGTGAATTGGGAAGAGTTGACGGTGATTAAGGAGACTCTATAAATAGAGTGTTCCACACCTTAGATGAGTTTGTTAGTCATTTTGTAGCATTTCCTAGAGAGCAAAATGAGAGCTTCCAAGAGAGAAATAGAAAGATACACTTGTGAGTTGAAGGAGATAGCTAGAAAAAGATTTTGGTAAATGTCCAATAGCTTCACATCATACTTTGGAAGGAGAAGAAGAAGAGCACAAAAGTCACTAAGGTTAAAAAGTGCTTTAACCATTTCTAAGCTATATATGATTTGAACGATTAAAATGTATTTTTAACCGATCAAAAGTTATTTTTATGGACTAGAAGTCTTAGACTATGTTATATATGTATATTCATGGTTTGATGTGTTGAAATCATGTTTTGGTATGTGTGGTATGCATAAAAATGGAAGAAATGTTCATATTAAACTTTATTGGTAAAACCTAGTTGAGTATACGGTATTTAATGTTGTAGTTTGAAATGTACAAGTTGGAAAATAGATTTCTATGGACAAAAGGTTACATATATGAGTTTTAAAGAAAATTCAACTTGAAGCTTTCAAAAATATGGAAAGAACAAAGAAGTTATGACTTTTACCGTAAAGTATATCGTTTTTAAACCCTAAGTGGTTCGATCTTTAAATTTGTGTAAAAACGATTTCAAAAATGTGATCGAACCATGAAATGTTGTAAAACAAGAAGTTAGGAACACATCAACACTAATTTTGTGTCATTTGAATGTGTAGATTTCATTTTATAAAAGTTTTAATCAAAATAACTCAAAGTTGAAAATTGTCAAATTTTGGTCAGAATACCCGAGCACCGGTGGCGCTGTATCAGTTCAAAATTAAGCGCCGGCAGCGCTCATGCATTCTGTTTCCAGCGCCGGCAACGCTGGAATCGGTTCATTCCGAGCACCGGCGGCGCGGGTCCTGTTTTTTAATTTTTTTCAGTTCGGGTCAGGTCGATTTTGGCTGGGTCGGGTCGGGTTGGTACGAGTCAAAAAATGAAAAAAAAATTAAATTTTTTTTTTATTATTTTTGAACTCAATAAAAGTATTTTTAAAATTATAGATAGTTGAGTTAATAAGTAAAAGAGGATAAATATTATTAAAGGTTTAATAATATAAATTAAATTAATAAAATATTATTATTAATATAATAATATAAGAAATTCATTAAAATATTATTAAATATATAATAATATTATAAAGTCAATAAAATATTATTAAATGAGTAATAATATTGGTAAATAGATAAAATATTATTAAATGAATAATAATATTAGAATATAAATAAAATATTATTAAATAGTTAATAATATTAGAATATTAATAAAATATTATTAAAAGAATAAAATTTTTAGAAAAAGATTTAAATATTATTAATGATTAATAATATTAAATAATGATTAAAATAATATTAAATGATTAATAATATTAGATAATTAATAAAATATTATTAAATAGTTAATAATATTAGATAATGATTAAAATATTATTAAATGATTAATAATATTAGATAATTGATAAAATATTATTAGATTAGATGGGTAATAATATTAGATAATAAATAAAATCTTATTAAATAATTAATAATATTAGAAGACTAATAAAATATTATTAAAGAATTAATAATATTATAACGTTAATAAAATATTATTAAATTGTTAATAATATTAGATAAGTGTGTGATCTATATTAAATAATTAATATAGGTTTTATGTGATTGAAATATTATCAAATAGTGATAATATTACCTCAATGTTTATATAATTATGTGGTTAAGTAAGAGTTATAAAAGTTATCATATGAATGTGTATATGATACTAATTTAAAATCAAACTGATTAATTGTTAGGTCTATTCAAAGAGAATTAATTGAATTAGTTACTAGCAGACTACGCACAAGACAAGTTTTCCTTAACCGTAACTTTTATTTATTATTGTAAGTTTTCTTCAACCTTATTTACATTGAGCAATTCAATTATAGTTGAGTAAGTATCTACACTCGTAGATATTTGACAGAGCTTTAAGTGGGTTAATTATCTAAAACTATTCCACATCGTTACTGTTATTGTATTCGCACATAATGCTTTTGCAAATATTTTAGCTTATTAATTTAAGAACTGTTTAAGAATGTCTAAGCTAATTATTTCGGCTAGACAATACATGTTTAAATTCATCAAATTGAATATTTTAAAAGTTTATCCAAACCATTGGTTGGGGCGGATTCTTATAGTAAGACTGAGAATGAACAACCCTAAATAAAAGGAAATTTTATCTGTAGGGAAACCCAATTTGCGCAAGATGTCTGAATGTTATGCATATACATAGGTACAAGAGGCTGATCCCCTTGCGTACCACTTGTTCGAGGTGTCAGATATATATGTTTGTTCTACCTTAGTAGCAGTTCGTGGTCCTTAAAGATCACTTAACAGTAAAGAGTCAATCTATTATTATATTGATATATTGATTCTTGATTTCTTTCATAATTGTTATCTATTGTTGAAAACCCTGATGTTAATTATACTTTCATCATGATATATCTTATGTTATTTGTTCTTAAACTTGCTGAGCCATTTGGTTGCTCATTCTTGCTATATCATGACTTATTTTTAACTAAGCCCGAAAGTTCTAAATAAGACAAATGTAAGGGAAAAACCAAAGCTTAGATTAGTTTAATGCATGCTAGTTAAATTAGTTGTTATGTAATTTCTTTTGTAAATCTTTTGTATTATCTTAAGATATGTAATGTTTATGTTAAGATTAATCGACCTTGGGAAGCGTTGTCTTTTTTATAAGAAACCTTTTTTATTATTCTGCGAAATTTAAATGCAATTTATGTATTTAATTATTAGTAAATATTGTACAGTGGAGAACTAAACCCGAGATTATAGAACCCGAATTTGGAGTCGTCACAGTATTCTTGTATTTTCTCAAATTTGCAATATTTCAAGCTTTTAGGTATTAACATTTAAAAGGATTATTTGTACTTACAGTTGATTATAGTAAAAAAAATTACCTCTTAATTTTAGAGGGTTTTCGAGATAAAATTTGATTTTTTGTGTTTGGTTTACTTTTCATATTATTATTATTTGTGTTTGGTATTAATTTGGTGGGATTGAATTAATTATACTTATTTGGTGAGAAAAACCGTATATAGGAAATTACGTCTTCAAGATAACTACTAATTAACTTAATTGTTCACAACAATTTGGGGAGAGTAACTATGTATCATCACTTACTGACTAGATTTCAAATTCACATCCTTACATTTTAAATTAAATAGAGGGACATGGAGAGTTGTACGTCATAGGTGCCCCCATCATCAACCAATATATATATATATACTCCGTGGTTTTAAAATATAAAGTTAATGGAGTATGAACTATTTGAAGTTAATTTGAAATATTTTTAAATTTAAATTTAATATAAATTAATTTATTATTAAATAATATAATTATGAAAACTATAAATTATCTAAATAAAATTAGCTAATAATTATAAAATTTATTGTTGTTAAAAATTAAATGAATTACTTCCAATTTGAATTCAAAAATATTAAATTAATTTTGAAAAGATAAATTTTGAACATGTATATGTAGGGAGTTGTACTTAAATACGAGCATGTATTATATTCATTAATAATTTAATATAGGTGGTGATACATGCACTTACCTGCTTAGTTGATATATTCTAATGTATCATATTAATTAGTTTCTCAAATTAACTTCAATTCCGATCAGGGGTGGCTCAAGACAATATGAGGCCTAAAGCGATATTTTTTTTATAATGCTAAAGCGATATTTTTAATGAGGCCTTCTATATTTGGTAAATCTTTCATTGACTTTTATAGTCAAATTGATCATTTTTCAAATAAATATATCTTATTATTATTTAATATATATGTAAAAAGTCTATAAACATTATAAATTATATAAAATTTAGTACTAATCTCAATGTTTACTTTTTTTAAAATCTAAATATATATGTTTAATTGTTAATTTTAAAAATGGTCAATTTGACTACAAAAATCAATGGAGAACTTTTATTTTGGTACGGAAGGAGTATTAATAATTTTTATTTAAATGAGACTTTTTTTTATACTATTAATTTTTTTTACTTATTTAATATTTGAATTGGATTATGGGCCCTAAAAAATTATTTGGCTTATATTTTTATATGACCTTTTTATAAGGATTATTTATGATGTTCAAAAATTTGGGGCTTTTTTTAAAATGGGGCCTAAAGCGCAGGCTTTTTTTTTATATATGGTTGGGCCGGCCCTGGTTCCGATGATCGGATTTCATCTAACTAGCTAACAGCAGTTGAGGCTTCTGAATCTTAATTACTACTTCAATTACAACTAGATAAAACTCCCCAGAGGAGCCAGTCAGGTCTTGAAAGGGACCACATGCGGCATTTGATTGAGCTCGAGTCAAGCATGAACTCGATAAAATTAAAGACCACTTTATCAGTCTGATGATTTTGAAAAAAAACTGTGTTATTAAATTGAGATTTGAATCAATGACACATCCAGCCAGCCCTTTCTAAAAGCCAAAATCAAAGGCTTTAATATGTTTGCTAGCAGCAGCAGGAGCAGTTGGCCTGGACTGGGACTAGGACTGGGTTAACCAAAACATATATATATGGCCAGTACTAACTGCAGCTCATCTACTTGAGTAGTTTCGTCTTCTTATTTGTTGGAACTGCCCCTCACAGAGATTCTCTCTCTCCTTTTTATAGTTATGCCAAATTATATATATTGGCAAAATGAAATTTTATTAAAATCCAAAGCCTAATACAAATGTACGTAAATGGAAATTCAAAAAATAATGCTTGGACCAATATTCTCACTGAATAAACAAGTGGTAAAATTAACTTAATGGAATTAGCTGATCATTATCGAAAATAAATTTGGAGTTATGTCACTTCCTTACCATATTTAAATTCATAATTTTTGATACATTTATTATTAAAAGAAATTGCATTCACTATTTTTGTCATTTTACAATTTTTTTTTGTCGACTAATTAATAGGGATGTAACGTACATTTACTAAAACAAATATAATTAATAAAATACTAAATTTGTATATAATCAAAAGTGTGACAATTTTATAAAATATGGAATCATCGAAATTAATAAGCAATAACATTAACTTTGAACATTTCCTTTTCCATCATATCTCATACTATATTAAAAAAATAAAATAATAGTATTAATTCTCTTTTCTTAAAGATGGATGAAGCTAATACTTTTTAGATGATAATCTAGTTAATGTTCTAGACAGTTCTAATACTAGTAGCATGTCCTTAGGCATGTTTATTTTTGGTTTTTGACATTTCCTAACTTGTAAGCCGTAATTGCAACATACTTGATGCAGTAAAATTAATTAGCTAAGCGTGGACATGCATGCAGGCTCCACCAGTACATAGTGGCCGGTAACAACTAGTAGAGTTTAGTGTTTGGACTTGGGAGAAGCAAGAGAATGAGGATCGATAGAGGGATAGAGGACACTACAGCATTCTTCTAGAAGATGTATAAATCAGAATTTAGTGGAGTTTAAAAAATTATTTCTACGACTACTCAATAGTAGTCCTGATCAAGGAAAGATTCATGGGTCCATTTCGTAGTTACTAGCTTCTAGTAACTCCACTGCTACTATATACTTCTATAATACCAGCTACAAAATATATATATATATATATATATATATATATATATATATATATATATATATATATATATATATATATATATATATATATATATATGACTTGTTTCAAGAGTATACTCTCTTAAATATCATACTAAGTATACCCCCTTTAGCGACGAACCTAACAATAATTTAGTTCGTCGCCATAAGTTCGTCCGTCGCTAAAACTTTTAGCGACGGACAACATATCGCGATGGACAAACATATAGCGACGGACAAACTTATGGCGACAGACCAAACCGTCGTCAGGTCTTTCGCTAAAAGGGATATGCTAGGTATGTCCTTTAAGGAGATATGCTCTTAAACTTTACTCTCTCTCTATATATATATATATATATATAAAGTGGGATAAAGTGGGAGGAGTATTATTGCCTGCTGCATGTACCGCAAAAAGTAGACCAATTCACCAGGTAAGCCTATTGGAAACAAACTTTACAAGTGTATATATACAATTATACATACAGACATTGAGTCAACTGCTTGGTAATTAACGTAGCATCAAAAAGAGAGAAAAGTGTGCTATATATGCGATGCTATGGTATGCTTTTAATATGTATCATGCATGTTCCAGCATGCATGGTCCAATCTCTCTCCCTCTCTCTATATATATATAGGCTTCCAGAAGCAAGAAAAAAGTAATTAAGTAACTTTTTGGCATAAGATTGACAAACACCATCTTTTTAGGCCATCATGCTTCCAGCTCCCACTTGAAAAATTGTGGCTCAACAGAAAGCGATTGATTTCACTGTGAAATCAATCGCCATCCATCTTTAGGCTTAGCCCGCCACCCTCAGATACCTTTTCTCTCTCACATATTAGGCCACCGCAATCACGTAACTTCCTCCCTTCACCACACATATTTAGGGTACTTTCTTTTCTTCTTGTTTTTTTTCTTTTGTATGTTTTTATTCTCCATCTAGAAGAAGCTCGCTTGATTTTTTGTATGTTTTTATTCTACTTCTAGAAGAAGCCGGCTAGGTTAAGATCTTGTGAATAATTGGGTTATCATGATTGAGGTTTGACTGGCATATCTGTCTCATTCTTATCCATGTTTTCCACTTATTTGTGGGTCTCTAGTTCACTGGGTCTAGCATTTATATGAATATTTGCAGTCATTTTATTACATCAATACACTAATAATCAATTAATTATGTTTAGCTGACCCAAAAAAATAATGGAGTATTACCTTCAAGTGGTATTATCACTAAATTCAGTAACACTTAGAGCGAACAACCCCATCAGGTTAAAATTACTCTAGATCTCAGAACTAACTTACATAATTGCTCCAATTAAATACGAAAACCAATACGTCTGATTAAACCAAATCAACTACGGAAAGCGCAAATGAAGAATTTAAGGTGGTCATATACGTACCTACATTTTTTGAGACCGCATATATATATATATATTATATATATATATATATTGGATAATTGTAGTTACTATAGCCATGCTTCCATTTCTCTTCTATATTTTAGGGGTAGTTTTGTCAAGTTACTAATTTTGTCATTTTATACTTTATTAATCAAAACGAGGTAGTTTTATGGAGGCTAACCAAAGCAACTGGTTGAAATTGCGGTTACAACGGTCACATTTTTTTCAATATATATAATACACAGACACACACGGTGAAAATCACAGCCATGCATAAAATTACCCCTCGGATATATACACTTATTATCTCACAAATTAATTATAAACACAAATAAACCTATAGCTTGTAATTGAGTCGCCTCAAAGGATTATAGAGTATGGAACCACCTAGTCTTAAAAGGCACATATCACTAATCTCAGTACCAATAATTAGGTTCATATATACATATATATGTGAATGCATGTTTCAGGTGGTTTATGTATGTTCAAATTAAGAGGACACTGTGGATCGGATCAATTATTAGGTTTCTACGTACCGGCATAATCTAGAGAAGCTCGACACTGGTACATGTTACGCAATATTAACCGATTATATTTTCTTTTATTAAAACTTACATTTTTTAACCCAACTCATTCAGTTGATGGCAACTATATACAAATACATAAGGAAAAACGATTGCGGTTGCTGGTTGCGACTTGCCACAGTACTAGTTGCTTCTATTCTAGTATCGGTTCAAAAACAAAGTAATTTATATCAATAAAACAATAAATTATAAAAGTTTAGCTTAATAAAATCGGTGAAGCTGATAAAGTAAGTCCTTTTAGACCATTATCACAATTCACAGTCAACTAGTTATAACCAAACGCCAAGTATTTTTTTTTGGCCTGATGTGGATTTTATGATAAATCTTTGCATAGCAAAAGTGCTGACTGCAATCCTCTAATAGTTGTAAGGAATTAATGGTATCAAGAAAATAATAAATAATAATGATATGGCTTGCTTTTGTTAGTAATTCTGTGGAACAGGGACTCGGACAATATCATCAGATGCTTCTGCCCGTTTGATAGAGGGGTTTGTTTCGGTGGAGCAAACGTACTTTTAAATAAAATGTGAAATTATTTGCTATGTTTGATGATCCTTCAAAAGTGTTTTTAGGGAGTAGAGATCTTAATTGGTATAAAAATACTTATGGCAAAAATAAAAAATAAAAAAATGATTTTCTCATAAGCACTTTTAATTAGCCGAAATATAATGTACTAGTTTGTCTTTAAATGATTAAAGAAAACTTAAAATTTCACACCAATTTTTTTTTATAATGTTGTCTGTTAATTTTTTAGAACTTTTTCAACTTTGTTTTATATTATTTCTAAGCATTAAATACTATTTTGTTTCTCTCTCATCTCTTTTCAATTAATTTAAAAAAATAATATTAAAATTATATATTCTATTTAATCTAATAATATTATTTACATTTATTAATTTTACGCTTATTCCTAAACTTCAATTAAAAATGAAGGGACATGGTATAATATTACAAATTGACAAAATTAGGTGGGGTTAAGGATTATACGGTGACGAGAGGGGATGGTGGACCATAGCCCCCACAGGCCACCGATGTTATTCTTTCCTCCCTAATTATTCGTGCCAAAAGTCCAAGTAAAGACTATGACGGTCAAAAGGGCTCCGACTAAAAGACGAAATAATCATAAAGCTCATTGTTTGGTGGTCCCGCCCTTTAATTCCTGTCAATTAACTTCTGCTTTTATAAACTCTCTCTATTAGCAAGGATGACTAAATTTGGTAGGGATCCAACGGAATTTAATTACATATAACTAGTATAGGCACATGGTAAAATACAAGAATATAATATGGTTGATTTGAAGATGTATCACCAATTACTTGATAAACGTCAAATGATTTTTAGGAAGTACGGTTGATTATATTTTGTATATATATATATATATATATATTTATATAAATAGAACACATTTATAGCAACCGGTTACTGAGAATATTATTTTAACAACTAAATCTTACATCGTTCATAGCAATAATTAATGGGTGGGATTAATTTGAATAAAGACTCTATCACTACAGGTTGTAGCGGCAGTTACAATACAATGAAATTTACACTTATGCTTTCCGCTTTAACCAAGTCAACATGCCTACTACTACATGCTGTACTGGGAGGGTCCCAAATTGGCAGCATTTTTACAACAACTTCTAATGCAGCATCCCAAAATAGTATCGTTCCATTGACACTATATCATTGCTTGTCGCTACAGGTAGTATATTAGCGGCAGGGCCTCAAAACGGCAACATTTTTCTAAAAGACTTTAAAACAAGTTCAATTGATAAACGGGAAATGACAGCATTTTTGTAGGCGGTAGCTTACCAATAGAATCCATAAAGGAGAAACTACACTATTTTAACCCCTGTCATTAGAGACTCTAGCGACAGGTTGCCCTAAACCAAATAATGTGCTAGCTAACTACAATAATGTTCTTGTCATTGCAACGGCGACTATTGAATTCTTCTTGCTGCTGCTATTGAAGAGAGAAACATAACAACCTCCAAGTATTCTTTCAATTCTCATTGGTGCAATCATCCCAAATTGGAGTAAGAAATATTTCTATCGATTTTTTTTTAAATAATATATATTGTGATTTATTTTGAAAAAATTAGGAATTGAGAAATATATTTTTGTGACCTATTTGGGAATATTAGCAACCATATCTATGTATACATTTTGGCATGTGAAATTTGGTGAAAATGAGTGAGTTTTTTTTTTCCCCGTTAAATCTATGCATGTTATTTTTTGGTGAAATTGTGAGTATATAGTTGGGATATATAAATGTTTTATTGTTACTAAATTAGTGAGTTATAGTTTGGGGACAACATATGGATGTGATGATTTATTGGGAATAATAGTGGCACTATATAAACTTTGTAAATTGTCTTGTTTTGAAATTATTGTTAAACGGTGGTATAAATAATTGGAATATAATTTTTTTACATAGTTTTTAAAATCATACAAAATGTATTTATGTTGTTTTTATTTATGACAAAAATACCGTCGTTTCTCATTTATTAATTGAACTTATTTTAAAGCCTGTTAGAAAAGCGCTATAGTTTTGGGACCTTGCCACTACAGCTTGTAGCGGTAGGCAATGATATAGTGTCAATGGAACGATGCCATTTTGGGATGATGTATTAGAACTTGTTACAAAATGCTGCCGTTTTGGGTTCCTGCCGCTATAAGCTATAGTGACAGACATGTTGACTTTGTTAAAGTGGAAGGCATAAGTGTAATCTACAGCGTATTGTAACTACCGCTATTGACTTAGTTAAAGTGGAGGGCATAAGTGTAATTTTTACCATATTGTAACTGCCACTATAGCCTGTAGCGGCATGACATTTATCCAAATTAATCCCACCCATTGATTATTTATATGGACGATGCAAGATTTGGTTGTTAGAATAGTACTCTTAACAATCGGTTCCTATGATTGAGCCTAAAAATAATGTTGTCCATTGCAATAGTTCAAATATGATGCGTGGTATCAATGGTGAGTTTTTGGCGTTTTATGCTCATCCGTGATTTAACTCAAAAGGATAGCAAAAACTTAGGTTTAGTAATAAGCGGAGGACTTCTAAACTAATCAGACCTTGCTCTAATGAGTCGTTTATGTACTTAAAATTTGAGTTCAATCTTTACTCACAGTGGATGATTGGTAATAACTTTACGTCCTATACGCTCGGCATAGGTGCGGTTCTTTCATGTGTGAAGTTTGGCATGTCTTACGTACATCCCATTAATTGTAACGAAAAAAGGTACTTCTTGCAATAACATTAGGAATGGTTCCTATATCTCAAACAATAAAAGGATGGAATCTATTAATATTTTATTTTATTTTTATTAATTATTGATATTTTATTTGTTAAAATACATTACATTCCGGGGGAAAGGGTTAATTATGAAATTGACCCAGCTTCTCTTATCATAAAAGCTATTAAGTACTAAAGATTTAAGTAGAATATTTCTCAATCTTACTATAATATATATGTTTACTTATTTACTACTCTCTGTGATCCATTTCCCAAAAAATAAATAAATTATTTGTCAAATTATTTTCAAAAAAAGGGTTTACTTTTAATGCTAGTAATATAAAACAACACAATATCATCAAATTTGTAAACTTATGTTATTATCGTATCACCTTATAAAAAATATTATTGCCTTACAAAACTACAAACTTATTATTTTTAGGGATATATACGAACTAAAATATATCCTTAATTAATATTTGCAAATTCACAACAAAAAAAGAGTCTATTTGCGATAGCTTATCAACTGTCAATTTTGGTAGTTGATAAGTTATAGTGACCGAAAACGATAGCTATTGTCAGATGCAGGTAATCTGGTCGATAAAAATACATTTCTAACCGTCATCAACGATCGTCGTATCAACGACTATTACCAGTGACAGAAACTGTCGCTGATTTGAGTCAACAATCAAGTGACATGGTGCCACGCGTCAGCAACCAAATTCGACGCTATTATTTTGTACTCAAAAAAATTTAAACCTTAAAATCGATCGCTGATGGTTATTAGCTATCGATTTCGATCACTAATAATTTAATATATATATATATATATATATATATATATATATATATATATATATATATATATCTTATTTTATGGATTTTTCAAAAATATTTCGTACCTATATTCATGTCCCCACACACACAACACAACATATATATACAAACTAATCTCAATCTAACCAAATAGCAAATTCAAGACAAACTTAAATACATTTTTTATACAATTAAACCAAAATAAAATCTAAGTACATATATATATAATCAAAACTAAAATCTAAATATGATATCTAAACAAACATCGTAATATATATGGTATAGAAGAAAAGGAAAACAAAAGGACAAACTCGATCCTAGACAGCTTATCATGCATCATCGTCCAAACGTTCCTATAACAAAAGAAGAAAACATGTTTAATATACTATTGATTGATTTGATTGTACTAATTATTAATATTATCTCGTTGTGCTCTTGTTCCTCGTCCTTATCCTCCTCCTCCTATCATGTTGATGTCACTAATGCGTCTGCTAAGTCATCAGGCCTCAAAGCCTTCATACGAGTTTGAAGTGTACGAAGAAAGGAAGTGTCTCTACATATGGCTGTAACACAATCAACATCAGTGTATGGAGTCGACTGGTATGATAGTTGCGTCAATTGGCTAACAGAGTTGCAAGAACCACTAACACTCAGTCGTCGTCGCTACCCTTGACCCTTGAAATAATTCTTCTTCACAACCAACGCCCTCTCCCACAATTTCTGATCTATCTTGGTCTATGCCTGCATTATGCAATGTTTTTTGCTCTTCTTTCTTCAAATTGTCCTTTGTTTGAACATCATACTTTTGTCATAAGAGTGTCTTAATAGCAACAGCATGTGTCTCATCCCACTTTTATTTATTCTGAAATAAAAATAAAAAATAATATTCAAATAGTTGTAATATAATTCAATGAGACTACACATTAGTTAATTAGAATATTTGTAATTTAACAAAAAAAAAATACCTAAAACTCTTGCCAAACTATCTCCTTATTATAGAGAGATATGATAGACCACATAATAATCGGTGTAGGCCAGTTCTACAAGCATAGCTGTGTTATAAACTTCACAGCCCTGATATTTATAAACTCACTAACGTATACAATAATTTATATTAGTATATATAATAATGTTAATATCAATTAATTATAATACATGGTAGATAATTTATGTCCGATCAGGATCAGGTCGAATCTGTAATAGAACAAAATCCTTAGTATTAGTCGGAGCCTTCGAAATCTGATTAGGACTATAATGAAGCCTCGCTTTCTAGAAAATGCCAAAAAAGACATCTATACCCAAAAAAAAAAACTAACATTATGAGATATATGATAATAATTAAATAACCAAAATGAGAAATCAATAATAACATGTATTGGTTTGCAATGATTAAGTACTACAACTAAAAACTGAAATGTACATGAATATGACAAGTATAGAACTGTATATGGCTCTCCATATTATAAGTAAAATGATATATACATTTTAATAGAAATTGTTGTCTGATTTAAAATCATTTTCAACAATATTTGGAGATTCATAACTATCTTTTTCTTCAGACTTAGTGTAAGTGTCACTCAATAACTCTTCATCCTCAGTATCAAGGTCATCTAACTGCTTTACAAACTCGGAATTTAATTCATCATATTCACCTTCGCCCTCTAACTAGTTTAGTAGATTGTCGTCCTCCACATTAATTATAGGAGGGTTATACAACGTCTCCTTTTAGTAGAATTTTTTATCTACTAATTGAAAACTACTACGCGCGGGAGTATGAATGATAGCTTGCTAATCTGCAGGCAGTCTATCTCTTTTCCTGATAGCACTAGGAGTGTAGTATACTTGTAGTGTTTAAGTTAGCAACATAAATTGTGCATTCACATATGTCCTTTTATGGAGGTTAATATCGACAATTCTATGTCGATTGACATATATTCTTTTTTTCATAATCAAACCATTGACACATAAACAGATTAATCTGACCTTCATAGGTAACCTTGTACGACAATTCAATGATATTATCTAATTCTCCATGAAAGGTACGACCAATCTTATTGTAACAATCTCCTTGCACCCACACTTTAATATTAGTTGTTCTTTTACAACTAACATATGCCTTCTTATAAAAGTCACGACCATTTACTTTATAACCATTGTGAATGACAAGTTCCTTATCTGGGGCCATGGCTAGGACTTGTCTATTTTAATGAATTGTATCGTCATTAAGAGCCGAATTTTTTTTAATACAATATAAATAATTATTTCATAAACTAATTTAAACTAAATGAATTGCTTAATACTTAATCATGCTTAATTAAGTTAAATAACTTATATACTTTGACCTTTAGCCATTTTGCAAAATTTTGATCACGACTCACTTGAATATCTTTATTAGTGATGCCATGTTAATTTGTTCTTAAATTGTCATCATATGCTCTACATATATATTATAAACATAAATAAAATATATGATATATATATGTGTGTGTGTGTATATATATATATATATATGTGTGTGTGTATATATATATCTATGTGTGTGTGTGTGTGTGTGTGTGTGTGTGTGTGTGAATTGAAGGCTACGAGTATAAGTTAAATATGAGATTACATGTATACCTCAAAAACTCGTCAATCTCCTCACAATTAAGAATAACGTAAGTATATGCAGCATATAATTCTTGCTCAGAAAAGAATATGTGCTTTCCTTTTTCATAAGAATGTCTTCGTAGATCAAACACCAAGACTTGACCATTAAGTTCAGCATTGGCCCCATGATCATGTCTTGGAACTCGATTGGCCTTTATCAATACTTCGTTAGGAAAATAGTCTGAGACAAACGTAGATATCTCATTGAAACTTCCTCACATACATATCAACCCTTCGATATAAGCTCTCTTTTCACCTTTTTTTCTTAAGGGTTCCCATCACCCTCTTGACCACCATGCATCTGTATTGAACTAAACCACCAAAACGACATTTATAGGTAGATGGATTTGCACATGTTCTATAAATTCAAAATAACCCAGGTGGGAATATTTTTTCAAGCTTAAACGTGATCTCAATGATGTTCTTCTCAAGTATATATATGTCATTTTCATGTAACGTTCTTGAACATATGTCTCTGAAGAAATGACTAAGCTCAGTCAAAGCATCCCATATTACTTTATCAAGTAAGTCCCGAAATGCTATAGGCATCAGTCTCTCCATAAACACGTGGCAGTCTTGACTCTTCATTCCTTGTAAATTCTCACGTGTAACACACCTTACAATGTTTGATGCATATCCATCCAGTAGTTTTAGAGACTTATTCCATGCACACATGTCTTTAATCTGCTTTTTAGGTAAAGTGTACTTTGCATACGGTTTTACTATCTTTCCACCAGGTGATTGATAAAGTTCTAATTCAGGACGCTTAAAAATATTTTTCATATCCAACTGTGCCTTATATTATCTTTTTTCTTGTCCTTAACATCCATCACGGTGTTAAATATATTGTCGAACATGTTATTCTAAATATGCATCATATCTAGATTATGATGAATCAACTTCATAGACTAATAAGGTATTTCTCAGGTTCTCTAAACCCAATTATGAGAATCACCAAACCCATTAATTATTTCTAAGGTAGCACTCTTATTTAATGGGATTACAGATGTACAAGTTTATCACACGGTCACACACCTCCAGCCCAGACAATTGTGGTGCCAAAAAATATTCTATATTTTCTCTTTTTCTGAAATTTTATCTATTTCTTCAAAATGAATGATTTACCAACAAGAAACAACGATGACAATCAAACCAACAGGACTTTCGATCATGTAATAGGTTGATATACTATGTATAGTCCATACAATATAGATAAGATATCTTCTCATGTGTACTCCACCCAGATGATATACCATAAGTAGAAAAGTCACTAATAATCCACATAACCACTATCCTAAGGTCGAAATTTATTTTCGTTGAAATATCCTAAGTATTTACTCCATCCTCCCACAATACCTTCAACTAGTCTATAATAGGTCTCAAGTAAACATCTAGATTCTTTTCAGGACTCTTGGGGACTAGAAATCATCAATAAAAGAAACAAATATGGTTGTTTCACACACATCTAATGGGTCAAGTTGTACGGAGTAACAATCACGGGCTAGCAGAAGTGCGAAACAACTGAGTGGCTGAAGGGGTTGAAACCATCTGTGGACAGTCCAAGTCTAACATTTTGGTGGTTCCAGTGCAAACCCAAGATGTACTATATTGAAATCTTTCCAAAGCCTTCCCATCTACAAGATGGTTAAGTTCTCCATCTTTCGTTGGAGATCTCACATGTCAAGTCATATGTTCAGTTATTCTTGAACACAGTTCAATCTCTTAAGCCTATCTATTATTGGAAAATATCTTAAGATCTTAAAAGGTATATTTGTGTTCTTCGTAATCACACCCTCTTTATTAGTCTTAAACCGATCATAACTGCACATCGTGCACTTTGTCTTCTATTCATCTTCCTTACAAAACAACATATAATTGGTCAAACATGCATCAATCTTTTGATATCCAAGACCTAATTTCTTTACCATTTTCTTACAAAAGTAAAAGTTATTAAGTAATTTTTCATCGTCACACAACATACTCTTAATAGCCTTCAAACGAGACTCAAAACACTCATGTCTTATATTGTGATCAGCATTGATGTTAAATAATGTCGTCACTACAAACAAAGTAGTTTGCTTCGTGCAACCAGACCACAACGGCTCACTATCATCTTCCAATAACTTAAAGAATGTTTTGACATCAAAATTCATAAGTTGATCTCTGTCTTATTCCTGATCAAAATTTGGCTATGTAATATTCTGAAACATGTAATTCATACGATTCATACTGTTGTCTGGATTTTGTACCAGTACAATGTCACCACCCATTTTTTGCCCATGTGCCTACTAGCATTCTTCATAATTATGCATGAACAAACAATGTTATTTTATCTTATTCTAAGCATTGACACATTTTTAGTGACTATATACGTAATCCAGAAACACTTCACAACTAGTTCTAATCAGTTGCAGCACCCATCTTGCTAGTCGATTTTTTCCGGCTCATCCAATGACGATCTGAATAGAAATCCATGATACTATGATACCTATTTTTACAAGAATTACTGCATTACACCGTGTCATTGGTTGGTATAATGTATGGTTCCTATCTAAATATATATCCACCTTTATTACGTTGGTTATGTTTCTATTCCATTCAAGTATGCAACATCCTGCTAATGTCAATGACTTAAACACATGTATCTGTTGTTCGAAAGAAATTTCGACTGCATCTCCCATCGGTCTCCAAGTACACAAAATATATTATGATTTATAGTCTAAGTATGCACCCGGAGAATAATAAAAGATAAATAAACTAATTTTTTTTAGAACAATTAGATACACGTGCTAAGTCATTGACACTAGCCTAAGTGGAAGCAGAACAGAATTATTCAAGATTCAATCCCAAAAATGAAACTATTCAAAAATCACTCCTAATAAATAAATATTTTTAATCGCTTAAAATATTTTTTCTTGTAGTGATTTTACAAATAAGACTCTTTTGTGTGTCGGAGCTAATTGGAGCTAATATCTCATTCCAATCCATTTTTGCAAAATAAAGAAAGATCTCATATTAGGCTGGATTCGAAACCTAAGCTTATGCTTCACGTGCTTACAGATTAAAGGTTTTGGTAGAGTCAAGTTTGAATTTAATTTTTTTGCCAACTTCTCTTCGAACAAGAAATAAAATATAAAAAAAAAAACTTTTGATTCCTACCCAACTTATTTATTTTATTATAAAATGTATAGTAAAAGCACCCTTGATGAGGAGACTGATATGCATGTGCAAATTACTTGAAATATTTGTCTGCAATTAATTATTTCTCAACTAGTATCATGCACACTACGGCAAGACATATTTACTACTATAAGACATATTTATGTGTGATTGTATAAATGAGAAAACGGGAGAAATATTATCCCTAAACCAAATTAAGTAGTTCCTATATTGCCTTTAACCATATCAAATATTTACTTAATTAACCTTGATGAAATATTTTATAACTAATGTTGAAGGTACAACTACTACATATATTTATAAGTTTTTTTTTTTTAGGTTAATGTGTGAGTGTGAGTGTGTGTTTTTTTGAGGTTAATGTGTGAGTGTGTGTGTCTGTATACATACATACATACATACATACATATATATATATATATATATATATATATATATATATATATAGAGAGAGAGAGAGAGAGAGAGAGAGGACACTTTTGTTAGCACGCCCTCTTTTGATCCTGTATATACGTATATCCTCTTTCTGCACATGTTGCTGTAAGTTTTGATAGCACGCCAACACACGCCCTTGCCCTCTTTTGTGTTGGAATATTGTAAGACTGATGCTCAAGGGGTTTGATGCAATCTTTTTGTAATTTATGAAATTTCCTATTTGCAAAAATAAATAAATAAATAAATAAATAAATATTGGAATGCTATGTCTGTCCACACTCTTTGAACAACCAACCAAATCAATAATAATGTGCAGTCGTAATTAGATAAGATGAATATCGTAAAAATAAAAAATAAAAAGTGGCGGGCCGGGTTTGATCAGTTTAGTACTTGGTACACCAGCTCTCACCTAGAGCTTTCAGTACAATAAACGAACATGCATATGTTTTATGTATACTCAATCGGTCGACCGTATAGATGTATGCCTCCCCAAATGAGCATATAGCTAGCTAGTTGGAGGAGGACTAAATTTTGTTAAGCAGCTAATGATAGAATTTGGACCCCAATAACATAGCTAGTCGTATATGCATGGTTGTGTGTGGGTCAGAAAAGCGACTGTCTTAGCTTACAGTACTTGCATACCCCACACCTGTTTTTATTTTGAACCAAATCTTAAAGTTATGATTGAAAAATTACCCTCTTTTTCCATACATCTAAATATTATTTTACGTTTTCACCATGCGTCTAGAAGAAGCAGATAAATTATATACATGCTTAAAATTAGTCCCCTATCCTCATTTCTTACCTTTTGTTTGAATCAACAGGCTAAATATAATGCAATGTATATGTGTAAGGGGCTATTAATCTTATATTTTAAGACGAGCATAATTACTTTCCACACAAATGTATGAATCCATCAAAAACTATTTTTGTTATTTCAGAGATTGGATTAAGTTAGATTTAATTTTAACCTTGGAGCTAATTATAGTCCCTCGTATGGGACTATGAACCTCCCCCTCCACGGTCCTTCTCTTCAATTAGTCCCTAGCTCATACGGGATTATATTTTTAATCGAGCATAGTCTCGATGACAAATGACACTGATGATTAATGTCACATCTCCCACGAAATACTTACATTAATCCCTGGTCATATTAAGCCTATTGAAATTTGTGTTGATGGTTCATTGGAACGTAATTAAAATTGCCTCAAATGGACATTCGATCACTTCATCTAAATTGAATGCACAGCATGCAGTTACAACTCCATACATAATCAAGTGTTCAGTGTTGCTCATATATATTTATGCCAGTCATGCAAAAATTGATTCCAATCGCATGTATTAGACGTTCATTGATTTCATAAAGAAACAGAGAATCTAATACATGGCTTGACTGAAGTAACGTGTATAATATATATATATATATATTGACAAACCAATTAAAAATTAACAATCTATAATACATGGCTGTAATGTGTCCATGTCATCTCCTATCTACTCCCAAGTTCTTCCATAAATAAGATTGTAAATAAGTCTGAGTTGAGTTGAACTTTGAGTAATCAAGTTTGAGTTCAACTAACATTTAAATGAATATGAGTCCATTCGAGCTCTTAAAAAACCCTACATATGCTGTTCAAATTTTCTAAATGAGTCGAGCTTGAGCTAAGTTTAAATGATTTTAGTCGAGCATGATTCGTGCTGAGCTTTAATTTAATCAAGTTATGTCAAATTTAAATAATTATTTTATTATGTTATACATATAAATTATATAAAATCACTTATTGTAATTAGTTAAATACTAATGGAGCAGAGCTTAAGCAAATTCAAGTCGAGCTAAGATGTATATTGTATCTTTAATTTTAGAATAAGGGAGTGTATATTTATATTGTATAAACCTTGACTGAGAGCGATGGAGTAGTACTTATGGGAACGCGATGATTATTTAGAGGAAATTAGGGAGTCTTACAAAATAATTAAGGACAGAAAATAATGGAATTAAAATATCTTTTAATTGTATTGTACTAAGAATGAGAGGTTAGCCTAGTCAACATACGTCAACCTTCATGCATGTGGAACCCGGCCCCTCACCCAGATGCTCTATCAATCTATTCCATCCCCCTTTAATTTCTGTGTTCAGACTAGTCCGACCACAGGCTAATGCTGCCCAACAGTACGTAGTTCTGGAAAGTGTATATTACGACTACTGCTTATAAGTTGTAATATGTATATTTTTAATCTCTGTGTATATATAGCCCCTGTCATGCCTCAACGTTTTACCATAACACACTCTACAACCTTCCTAAAAAATATTGCCTTCTCTTCGATTTCCCTTTTTACTCTATTTTTTTCTCTCTATCCGAACCAATTAGCTGACATACAAGATAGAGTAATTAAGCCCTAATTAAATATATATAAATGGAAGATTTAATCTCTTGCAATTCTTCATCATCATTCCTGTGTCATGGGGGAGCATCACCCACAATTCAACAACGCCTTCAATTCATCGTCCAAAGCCGGCCAGAATGGTGGATGTATACCATCTTCTGGCAAACCTCTAAAGACAGCACCACCGATCGTCTTGTTCTATCATGGGGCGATGGCCATTTCAGAGGCACCAAAGATTTTATGAGAAGTACCACCAATAATGGTATTGGACTAAATGGACAACAAGACATCATCCAGCAGCAGCAGTCAAAGTTGGGATTCGAATTGGAGAAGAAGAAGGTTGCCAAAGGGATTCAATCGCTCTTCAGCGACACCTTACCGGGCATTGATGGCGCGGTGGTTGAAGCTGAATTTCCTGATTCCGAGTGGTTTTTTATGGTATCGGTGACAAGGTCCTTTGCGGCTGGAGATGACAATATTGTTGGCCGGACTTTTAGTTCGGGTTCCTACTTGTGGTTGGCAGGTGATCATGAGCTTCAGTTCCACAACTGCGACCGAGCTAAAGAAGCTTATCTGCATGGAGTTAAGACAATTGTTTGTATTTCAACTCCATGCGGTATCATTGAATTGGGATCCTCATACACCGTCAAAGAAGACTGGGGGCTTGTACAACTGGCCAAGTCTGTCTTTAGCCCTGAATGTAATAGTAATTATATCATGAGCATGATGAGTACTACGACCCTTCCTGCACTAGCTCATGCTCCTCAAAATCACCCCCGAAATCTATCCTTCTTTGATATTAATGTTGTTTCAACAGATCAGCGGAACAAGACTTGTGGAGAGGAAGCTGAAAACACTGAAAAACAAGCTAAAATTGGGCGATCGTCTTCTGATTCTGGAAATTCTGATTTCGAAAGCCCTCTTGATCAGTCCACCGTGAACTTGCGGTTAAACAACAGAGGAAGAAAGGCAGCAGCTTCTCGAAGAGAATTGGCACAAAACCACGTAGAGGCAGAGAGACTACGAAGGGAGAAGCTAAACCATCGATTCTACGCCCTTCGAAGCGTGGTTCCAAATGTGTCAAGAATGGACAAGGCCTCCTTACTTGCGGATGCAGTCACTTACATCAACCAACTCAAAGCCAAAGTGGAAGACTTGGAGGAAAAACACCGCGAAGAAATGAAAAAACCCAAAAGTATATCACCGGATCATCATGTAGTATATGATAGTACTGCCACTCAAAGCACATGCACTACTACCGTATATTATACAGCAGCAGTTGGCTTTATACAAATGGAAGTGAACGTTAAGATTTTAGGCTCACAAGCCTTGATACACGTTCAAAGTCCGGACATAAATTACCCGGCTGCAAGATTGATGGATGCATTTAGATTGCTGGAGTTTCGAGTTGCTCATGCAAGCGTGTCCAGTGTCAAGGACCTCATGCTTCAAGATTTTGTGATCAAGGTTCCTGATGGGTTCACAAGTGAGGAAGCCTTGAAATCTGCAATTCTTGGAACTTTGCACAATTTTTGATATACTTGGTCATTGCTCCGGGTCCATGACTGCATTCCTCAGATTATAGCGCATCTACGTACGATGATCAATGGCAAGGGACCTGTTTCCAAGCAGTCCGACTAAGATGGACAGTGCCTCCATGTAGGAAGTCATGGAGAAATGAATTTCATTTATATATTAAAGAGTTGCATTTTTCACAGTTATACAAATATTATACTGTTGCAACACTTCTCTACTTAAATCTATAGGACTTGCCGTTTAAGACTGCTTGACAAGGCGGGAGGCACAAGTTTATGCTTAATGGATTGCCTATGGCTTTATTTAGTACTACTGTTAGTTAATTAGGAGCGAGTCTAGTAATTTTAATAAGTTGTTGTATAACTACGGCTTGTATTTTAGGACTTTTATATCTTGCTGCGCAAGATTATATTATTTTAACTCCTTTTATTTGTAATGTAATGGTTAACTAGCTTTGATGTAATAAAAAATTGAGATAAATTTCTTCTTATGATCCTCTTTGATACTCTCCCAAGTTCCACCTCTACTACTACTATTATGCTTCTCTAGGTCTCATTTTTCTTTCCCCTCTTTTTTAAGTAATTATTCAGCGGTTCTGGGACACCTATCACGTGATGTTCCACACCACTCATGTGGTGTCATATGAGCACTTAAAGTAAAATAACCCATTTTAAATGCCCACATAGCACTACATGATTGGTGGCCCAGGAACATCTAATAATTTTTTTGCTTTTTTCCCTCTATTTTTCTTTTTTTCTTTTTTTGATATCATTGAAATATCACATTATTTATTATTATTATGGGAGAAGTTGCATGATCGTGTTTAAGGTTCATGCTAAATTCTTTACTGGTTTCAAATTATTGAGATATGTAGTCACATTAGAGACCCACCCGTATGCTGATTGTCACCGAATCTGATGCTATCAAAGCCCATTTGGCGCTGTTAAAGACAGATACTTGGCCCAACTCATTGCCTCCGCGCGCGCGTTACAGATTTGGATCTCACTAATGTTAAAAAAGAGACTCACTTATAATGTCATTCAAATCCTCCCTTGGCATGACACCAAAAGAAAACTCCCACAAATACTCCCTTCACAATAGCATCTCAAGTATGGCCATATGATGATGATGCATTCTCCTCCTTTCGATTTTTAACTTTTTAAGAAATTGCATTGTTGTCCCATTCAATTTAATTAATTGACTTTGTAAAAAAAAAGAAAAGGTTTTTCTTAATCTAGCTAGTTTGATTATAAGTTGGAGGAAGTGTTAACATAAAAGGATAATAGTCGTGATGATGCACACCACATAAAAAATAGTTTGATTAAAAAAATGTCATATTTATTACTATTTACTTATCTCATTTATTTATTTTTCCGGAAAAAATCTCTCTTTAAATATTATATATATCTATATATATATTACATACAAAGCCTTTTGTTTTGAGGATATATATTGCAGCTTATATATATTTCATACACATACATACATACTGACAAACTAATTGTGTGCAATAATAATAATCTATCTATCTATCTATCTATCTATATTATAATTAAATAGAAAATTTGATTCTTTCTCCTCTCTTTTTTTGTTTAACCTCTTACTTTCATTCTTCTTCTTTTTTATTCAACCTCATACTTTTCCTACATTAGATCAGTTTTTATTATTTATCTATCCAAATCATAAATTAGAATTAGTAATATAATTTTATAAAAAAACAAAAATTAGTAATATAGTTTTATAAGAAACAATCAAAAAAAAATTATCTTACATACTACGAATTTGTTACTTTCATTAAACTATATACAATAATACAAATTTAAGTAAAATTATCTTACTACTTAGATAATATAAATTGAGAATAAAAAAAAAAAAAATCTTACAAAGATCATCTGCCTAACTTAAATTTATTACTATTATTAAAATATAAATATAAAGTACAAGTAAGATTTTATTATCATTTAGATAATATGATTTTAAAATGAAAATATTATATTATACTATAATATAATTTAGATAATATAATTTTAATGAAAATCACTTTACCAAAGATTAAATTATACTATATATATATATATATATATATATATATATATATATATATATATATATATAGGTGTGAATATAATACATTGACCAATAATATGTCCAATTATTAAATTAAAAAATTAAATGTTAAAAACTAATTACCCTATTCAATAATATATTTAAGAAAAATAATAAAAGCAATCATAAAATCATCATACCTTAGATAATTTGTTATTATTATTAAAATATAAGTGTAAATGTATATTTCAAATATAGGAGGAGTTTTATAATTACTTTAATAATATAGTTTTAGAACAAATAACTACTTTTTTATGAGGACTATTTTATTTAATAAATTTAATACAAATAATAAAGCTATACTATAAAATAGGAGCAATATTATAATTAGATTAAGACCCCATGCTAGTATGCATGCCATGTACATTCATGTTATTTGTTTAGAGTGCAATTAATACGTAGAACTAGTAGAACAATGAACATGGGAAGAAGTTAGTGTTGCAATTTGAAGCAGCCACTAGTAATTAAAGACCATAGTGGTCAAATTAAGAATGGGCAGCATGGAAAGTTACTAGAATCTTTCAATTCGCTAGACTACAGCTAGAAATTTGTTAGGTTGTTTCTTTCACCAACTATTTCGTGCGAATTTAAATCACGTATGCACATTACTAAGATTAAACTTAGGATTATTTCCTTAGTTAGGTTAGCCAACAGCAAAACCATACAAGTAAAACTATTGTTGCAAACAATGCGTGACTAAAAGGTTGCAAAGATCTATGTTTTCCTATAAGTCCACCGCCCTACTATGAATTTTTGCATCATAGAGAAAATCAATGTTTGTTTGGTAGTAAATATATATATATATATATATATATATATATATATATATATATATATATATATACACACGCACGAAATTTCAAAACCCAAACGTACGAGACAATTATGTACCTTACCTACTATTTTCTCCTTAATTTCTAAATTTTTTGTTTTGACAATTAATATTGCTAATTAATGGCAACTAAATTTGTAGCAGACAGGTGAGAACCAATTATAGTAACGGTGCCTGCCAGCTGCCTCAGTGCCTTGGCGTTAAGGCGGCCTCTTAATTACTCTTTATTAGTCCAAAGAAAAAAAAGAGCTTTTTCATATAGATATTAATATATATTAAATAACAGAATATTTTCAAATTTGTTAATATAATTTTATTATAATATTATATTTTGAAGATAAACATCAAATTAAAATATATTATTAATGTTTTTAAATTAAACTTTTTTTGTTAAATAGAATGAATAGTATTCGTAGACAGCTATTAGCAAACAAAAACACAAGTAATTCAATGTATTGAAAATGGAATCAACCGCCAATTAAATATTAGATGTAATTTTTAATTTTATTATAAGCTTTTGATCTCAAATAAAAATATAATATTGCAATATATATTGACAGTCTTAAGCCTTGGAATTAGCGTAGTCTTGCACAAAAGGTTGGCCTGACAGATTTTGACCGTTAATCAGGCCAGGTCAGACTTTGATTTTTGGGTCTATAGGTCGGGCTTTATAATAAAATTTTGGCCTTTTGAGGCCTACGGGCCGGGCTTTTTAATAAAAGTTTGGTCTTTTGAGGCCTGCAGGTCAGGTTAGGTCAGACCTTGACCCAGGCCATTTTTATAATTCTATATAATCAGACCTTTAGAGTGATCTGTAATTATGTAAAAACTTGATAGTGGAGTAACATTTTTTGAAAAAACAAACTACGATAAAAGTTTTTTCGAAAATGCATATAATTTATTAGTTTTTGAAAGGGTATTTTCTTATATCTTTATTTTATTTTATTTTCATCTCCCTCATTCTTTTTAATTACAGTAGGAGACAAATGTAAGTAGGTGGGGACTATCTTTTTAATATCTTAAACATCTAACAGAGTGAATGAATAACTATTTTATTATTGGTTGAATATAGGCAAACATTTCTAAAACAAAAGCAATACTTACAATAATAACATATTAATTAAAGATCATTTTATAACAGCGCCCGAGCAGGACATTTTTTTAGGCCAAGATGAGTCAGACTTTAGTGTTCAAACAACGGCCTTTTTGCAGCCTGTAGGCCAAGCCCGAACCAACCAGGCCTTGAATAAATCGAACTTTGACCAGGACAAGCTCAAACCGGACCAGACTGGGCCGCAGGCCGTGGACTTTTTGTGCATGTCTAAATTAGCATAATATTAGCCTATGCTAACAACAGTCTTTTTACGTGTATATGGGTGTTTTTCAATGGATGTCCTGTAGATGGTAAAATGCTACCAAGAATTCCATTTGTGGTCACTGACGATGAACTCTTATTTGTGCCTGTCCATTACTCTCTTCTTTTTATTATATAGGTCGTTTAAGATATAATCACATATATTAAGAAATCTCATTAATACTAATGTTAAGTAACTAATGTTGGTTTGAAATTTTATTATTAATCAGATACTAATTAATTATTCCTCCTCCTACTATTTCTCTCTCTATCTCTCTTAATTATTCTATCTTTAAAAAGAAAGTAAAAAATAATTAATTTTTTTCTCTTAAATTTATATAAAATATTTTATATTTAAAAAAAATAAAAATTTATATAATAAAAAAGGAAGAGTTATTTAAAAAAAAAACTAAAAATTAATGGAATTCTGCAATATATAAGTAGTAGAACAGTTAGCTAATTTTATTTTTCTTCTGAAACCACTTATATAATTATAGATCGGTCATCCTGCTACCTGTATATTGCAGACTGTAGAGAGACTAAATTTCTTAGGAAATTGATATTTTTACTCTTTTTTGATATTTTCACATGATAGAATTCACACTTTAGAGTTATAGTGATGACTATAAATGTATAGTGGCGATAAACTATTGTTATAACTTTAAATGTGGGTCCTATTGTGTGAAAATATAAAAAAAAAACGTGTGAAAATATTAATTTCCATTTCTTATTATGATGTAATGCTATTTAGTTGTAATAAATTGTGCCCCTAGCTAACTGTCCTGGTACCTATATGTTGCAAACTGTAGAGAGAGATTCTAGCTAGCTACTTGTTTTCTGCTCCACACAATTCAACACAATTAAGCTACGTACGTCAATTTGAAAGAAATGATGTGTGTGTGTGTGATATATATATATATATATATATATATATATATATATGTTATTCATCACATACATTGGCCCCACTCCCACCATGAGGATTAAAACTTTTTCGCATTTGAGGGCCTCTTACTCAGATCAGTGCCTGATCTAGTGCTGGGCTAGGATGAAACATGTAGAAATATGGGGAACATCAAATAATTTCTCCATTATGCTATACTAGATACTCAGCCTAACAGAGATCGATGTCATTAAATATAATATATGTGCTAGCCAGTTATATATATTACTAGTTTATCATCGACAATGATCCCATAATTTATGAAAGAAAATAGTTAAATCCATAATAAAAAATGATATTTTCATAATAGTTCTTCTCACATGGTTATGAGGCTTACTTACTGTTCATGTGAGAGGGTTGTTATGAAAATATCATTTTTTGTTGTAAATTTATCAATTTCCTTTAAGAAAGGGTTAACTCAATTATTTCACTACAAGAAAAACAGCTAAGGCCGACGGAATATTACGTCGTATATAGTGTTTTTCCATCAAAAATATGGTAACCTCGACGAAATTTTAGGTCGAACATTCGGTCGAAAATAACCACGTCGACATTATTTTTGTCGTCAATTCTGTCGAAAATAAATAGTGATGACGAAATTTTTCCTTGGGAATTTTGTTGATTTTAAGGTAATTATAACGAAAAATATTCCTTCGAAAGTAACAATCCGTCAGGCATATCATTTTTCCCCGACGAGAATTCCGTCAAAAATAAATCTAAGACGTTGAAAATATATCTTTATTTTCGACGGAATTTTTGTCGTAAATGATATATTCTGTCGGAATTTATTTTTAAATAGCCTTTTATTATTAAAATGTTTTCTTAATTTCCGTCGAACATATATTATTCCGTCGGAAATAAATGATTTTTTTTTTTAAAAAAAAATTGCTTTTTCAATATCTGGTTTTAAAACCACATTTTTTTACCTGCAAACCTACTTTATCCCAATAACACAACAACAATCCATTTCTTTATGTTCACGCACAATATAAGAACACATATGAATTATAATAAATATAAATTACGACACATTATAAATAAATCATCGTTTAAAAATACAATATTTTACAAAACTTAACAAATTTACGATGAATTTCAATTAAGTAAGCTAAATTAAAGTAAATACAACCAAATTATAATCTACAAAACTAAATGAAAAGTACTACTAGCTGTTTGCAAAGAATCATCGGTCGGGGATCCACGATTTTATTGTGGTGTATAAAAATCATCGTCGTCACCCCCCTCCCCCCCCCCCCCCCCCCACTCGCGATCGGCATCGCCAACATGCTCGGAATTGTCATCTTGTTAATACAATTACAAATATCAGTCATTAGTCCGTACTTGAGATAAAAATTCACAGCTAAATAATAATTACAGAACATGCATAATATACAACTTACATTGAATAAAATACTTGTGCAGTCGGGCACTGAGTCAACATCAAGCCAAACGCCTCCAATAGTAGGGTACTCATCATTCGAATCATCTCGTCTCGTATCGCGGCGAACCGCTCCTAAGATATGCCCGTACTCTCGACGCTAGCCCCTACTGCAACGTCCTGAGTAAACTGGTGAAAACGAGTACTAGCAGTTAGGCTCTGACTACAGAATATCGGATTCGTACGAAACATTTCTGACACCACCACTATAATCCGCTGGAACAATGCGTCGTCCAAGCCAGCGCTCGTATGAGATTGTCCATCAGGTGCTCTCGAACGTTGACTAGAACTTGCAAAATTAAATATAATGTCAAATAAATTAAAAAATCAATATGAATTTTGAATTAACGAGTAACATACTAAAATAAATACCTCCGGTCAGTGTATATGTCGGTACCCTCGGCAGCCCCAACCCTCGATACTTGCTCGTAGTGCTACTAGGGGGATCTTGAGATGCGACCCAAAGAGTCATTTACTCATCCCTAGAAAAGCTAATGTCGTACGGAGCGATGGTGGAATCTCCCCTAGCAGTCTGCAACTCAGCTACACACTGGTCCTGAAGGCTCTGAAATCGGTCATGCAATTTATTATGTATATGGTAGTTTATTGACTCATTTTATTAAGTACATGATATTAATAATTACATAACTTTATAAAAACTCTTACCCGTATAGCTGCAGCTGCCTATGACATAGTACATTCCTTTGGCGTGTGGACCCTATCCCAAAACTCGACCATGGTGGGAGGTTATCCCAACTCACCGCTCATGACCTAACAAATAAAATTTTAATTTATCCTTTATGTAGTACATATTTTTATGAGAATATTAAAGTAAACAACTAAATATATACATACTGACTTCACTTTCTCAAATGACTGTGAACCCATAGTATGTACTACTCGGAGCTGGCTACGATTTTTCTTCATTTGTTCTGAATTTTTTTTTAAGACATCAACATCCCAGTGAGTACACATGACCTCTCATGCTGCATCTGAGACAATATCGGGCTGATGGTCTTGAATAGTAGTCCCGGGCTGGTCTACAACTGCCCGGACAACCCTATGTCTCATCTCGTACAACCAGCCAGTGTAGTTCTTCGCGACATGTGCAATAATAACACCGTCGCAGGCTGTCTGAGAGATGCCTCCTTATATCTAAAATAAATCTAAGAAAAAGAACTAACTTATCAGAAAATATAAATTAAATGTGTAACTAGTATTTACGTATATAGTTTAAATTATTTAAAATAACTTACATGAAAGTCACGTAATACAGTATCCATGAAGAAGGCATCATGCTACGCATACTGTGTAAATCGCAAGCTGTCAATGGGGAGGTGTGTCAGATAGATGGCATGTAAAGTGGCCTTAGCCATATGATCCAGAATACTATAATACAAATCAAACAACTCAAAGATATGTTTATTATTTTACAAAATAAATTAATTTAATTTAACATAACGCTATTTTACACTTACTGCTCAGAGTCAAAATCTACGCGGACAATCTGTGCTACAGCCGACAGACGACCAAATAACCCGAGGTTCGTCCCTCGGTAACGTTGGCGAGCTGTATCTATAAGTAGAATTGAATAATTAAAGTAAATAAATCAATTTCCAAAACATAACCTACAAATAATAAGCAAAACAAATTTCTATTTAAGAAAACCTACTAGCTGATGATGATGACCCGCCCTGAGTAGCGTCAGAGGATCTTGCACGACCACCACTGCGACGACCGCTACCACTATGCCTAACCATAAATATACTATTGAAATACGAAAATAAAATACAATTAATATGCAAATAATTAATTTAATTAAATAAAACATACTTCTTAAGTTTAGTTTTAATACATCGCCAAACCCATCAGAATCATTTTCATAGTCATCCTCGGATTCTGACACGACTTTTTCATTATCAATTTCGTCATCGTTATTATCTTGTATAAAGACATATTCATCGTCAACCACGTCTTCCTCCACTTCCTCATTATCAGGTACGTCAATGACATCTACCAACATATTGTCATTATGTAGGACTACTTGGCTGGATTTGCTAACATCATCTTGCAATGGCTCATTTGTCCCAGACATATTAGTATCATCAAATGAACGAGTCTTTGTTGTGATAACTGTATATCAGGGGCTTTTACAATTTATGACATTAGATGTGTAATACACTTGAGTCGCTTAACTGGTTAACACGAATACGTCAGCAGACTGTAACTTTGACTTTATATTTACTATGGCGATTCTGTTATGATCAACTTTAACACCCTTCTCAATATCAAATCAGCAACATTTAAATGTAATTACTTTTTTACCCCCAAGATAATTGAGCACAATTACTTCCTCTAAACGTTAATAAAAATTGGACTCTGAATCTTAATAACAACTGCCCAACACGACAACACCAGATTTTACTTATGTCGGTTCATTTATGTTATCGATCTTAAATCTATACCCATTGACGATGTAGTATGAAAATGAACTAATCAATTTGTAAGGTCCTTCGATGACATCTTTAAAACGCTCATAATTGTTAACTTCTCCAACCCTTCTCTTAAACCACTATTAAAAATTTTCAGTCGTGAATGATTTCAACTGTGCTGCATTTAAGGCTGGGTTTAAAGCACATGTTTCGTCTTCGAATAAACTGAAACAGTGATAACACGATTTAATTATAGGCTAGACTTTTAAAAATTAAAATATTAAAAATACTAGGTACATACGTTATGTATGACGATACTTCGGGCACATTTAGAAGCACATATGTAGATACAATTTTTAAATCTTTTCCACTTAAGTACGTCATCGTCTCATGGCCAAATAGTTTAGCCGGATAGAAAAATACAGCTAACTCATTAACACATGATTGGACTCCGACGACCTCATTTCGACTTAAACGATTGTGTTTCGTTGTGACAACATCCTTAAAATACAATGAGCTGAAGTTGACAAGTTCTTCTTCCGTGTACCGTTCAACAATAGAGTCCTCTACACGAGCTTTATTTTTTAGTTTATGCTTTAAACGATGCATGTACCTAAAATACAATAATTAAGTTCACAAACATTATGAATATGAGTGATGAATATCATAAAAAAAGATATGTAGATGATAATACCTCTCAAACGGATACATCTATCGATATTGCACAGGTCCTCTGTGCTTAAGTTCATATAGCAGATGAATAGGCAAATGCTCCATCAAGTCAAAAAATTCCACAGGAAATATCATTTCTAACTTGCACATTGTCTGCACTATATTTTTCTCCATCTGCTCCACATCAGTATACCTTATAACCGTTAAACATAGATCCCGAAAGAAATTTGAAAGCTCGATTAAGGCGTCTACAATTTTTCTAAGTAACATCTTGCGAAATGCAATTGGAATTAACTTGTGCATGAATAATGACAATCATGACTTTTGAACCCAATAATTTTCAACTGTTCAACCTTACTACAACGACATATATTAGAAGCATATCCATTTGGGAGCTTCAACGCACTTATCCATTTATAGATGTCTTCAACTTGTTGCCTGGTTAGACACAACAGAAATTTAGGTTTTGAGTTGTTAGGTCGAAACCACAAATCTGGTTGATAGAGTTAAATTATACGATATTTTTATTCCCTAATACTTAGTTTTTATATTTATTGTGTGCTTAAATGTTTAATTATTTAGCTTATTTTGGTTTTAATAGGTTTTATAGGATTTTAGTTAATTTATGTTAATTTAAGTAATTTTATAGTAATTTTATATTTCTTTTTATTTATGTGTTTCTAGTTATTTTTAGTAGTTTAGGAATTTTATTTATTATTATGTGTTTTTAGGATTTTTAGTATTTTAATATTATTTTTAATTATTTTATATTTTATTTTGTAGGAAAAATAAACTTGGGGGCAAACTTGTAAATTCTGCAAAAGTCTGAGTGACAAAATCGTAAAAAATCAATTCCGGATGGCAAAATTGTAAATAAGGGAAAAGTGCCGACCGATGGCAGTTTCATAAATAAATCTTTCGTAGTCCGCGCAATGTGCACGTTAATGAGACGGCATATAACCAGAAATGACGTCGTTTTGCATTTGGTAAAACAAGCCTCCACGCAATGCGCGGAGGAGGATGGTGACGTCAGCAACGCGGCTTCCGCGTTGACTTGGTCAACTGGCGTTAAGGCTGCGTTTGGTTGCGTGTTATTGCTGGGAAACGAGATTATTTCGGGATTATTGCATTAATTTGATTCCAAATTGGATTTCTTTTCCACATTAGCTTAGGATTATTATTGTATTTCTATAAATATATTAGGAGACTCATGTTTTCAGTAGTTTATAATTAGAATCAGATTATTATATACAATTAGGAGCTCTCTCTTTCATGTTTTTCTTATCCATTATTTTTGGCTAATTTTTAATATTCAGTTCTAGGGAATTTCAAACCCAATTATAATTAATGGTTTAATCAATTTATTAATATTTTTTATTCTTCCTCATATGAAATTATTTATGGTAATCTGTCTTAATTGTTTATTTGATATTGGGTTTGATTGATTTAATTTTGGCCTGTTGAGTTAATCAAATTATTATCAATTGCTAGATTTAGGAATTATATTAGGTGTAATTGATATTGTTCCTAATCGTTGGTAGTGAATAGTGATAGATGATTGTGGTCAAACTTTTGTTTATTGCTATGGTTATCATGATGTTAGTTAAACAATCCGAGCTTATGAGATTGTTACTTAAAATAATCTAATTTTCTTGTGATTAATGCTTTCATTATATTAAATTTAGAGAGCTTGTATAATGGTTAGAATCTAATGAAGAGCTTGTTTTGTTAAATTAAAATTATGGAAAATTTCGGATAGCAGAACATGTTGTTATCTAGGGTTATTAGTTTCATGGAAGGATAAAAATATATTTTGATTGATTGATCTATTAATTGTAAGGGTGAGATTGAACCGAAGAACTGAAGTTTGTAATTTATTAATTAATTTTATTAATTTACTTTTATTTATTTACTTTTATTTATTTAGTTAATTATAGTTAGTTCAAAACCCCCAAATCTAGTTTATATTGCATAAAAATAAATTAATCATTCTCTGTGGGTTCGACCCTTACTTGCTATTATACTGAATTTGTGATTGAAAGTAAGGATTAATTTTGGAGTGCTAACGACAGTTACCAAATTTTGGCACCGTTTCCGGGGAGTGATTTTAATTTATTTTTGTGTTTTTGTAAATTTTCTTTTAATTTAGTAATTTTTCTTTGATTGTATTTTTATAGTTTTTCATAGTTTAATTGAGTTTTGCAGGTTAAGGATGGAAGACATTCCTGATTATGTTAATGAAGTATATATTTCTTCTCATGAGCAACAAACTGATAGTTTAACTTCTTTTGTTTATCAAATGGCTGTAGATACGTGTAGGATTTGTGCGGTAATAGGACAGCCAACTGATTTATGCCCAATGCTTCGAGAGGATTCCTATGAACAAGTCAATGTAGCTGGTGGTTTCCTTGAGCATTTCAGCTATGAGAATTCACCAGTGAATTAGCATGCAAACCAAAATTTTCCAAATAATCCATAGTACATACAACCATATCCCCAACCACAATATGAC
Organism: Hedera helix; assembly: GCA_947179155.2. NCBI lineage: Eukaryota > Viridiplantae > Streptophyta > Magnoliopsida > Apiales > Araliaceae > Hedera > Hedera helix. Next base: position 702,141 of record OX359274.1, on the reverse strand, counting down.
CAATCGTCTAGTTCTAACATATCATTAGAATATATGTTTAAAGCTTTCATGACTCAAGCACAACAATTCCAACAAGAGACAAAAACTTCCATACATAATTTGGAGAATCAATTGAGTCAGCTTGCTACTACAATTGGTTAATTAGATTCTCAAGGGTCATTCTTTCCATCGCCGATACAAGAGGAAGCAGACAACATCAATGCAGTAACGAACAATATTAATGTAGAAAATGATGTTCTTTGTGATGATAACATGCCTAAAATTGAGGAAATTTTTGGGAAAATAGATAAAGAGAATTTAGAGGATGCAAGTACAAACAGTTTGAAGTTAAAGGAAGAAGAAGAAGAAATTGAGTTAAAACACGATTTGAAGGACGCTGAAGCTGCATTCAATTTATTGCTAATGATTTCATATAGTCCAGCAATTAGTTCCATTCCATTACATGCTACTCATGAAAATTTTCTATCTTTTGTTTTGCAGGATCCCATTCCGAATATAAAGACTCTCCCCAATCATATTAAATATCTATTCGTTGAAGAGGGAGTAAAACGTTCATGTCACGTGCAAGGGAGACTAAATCTACCGATGAAGAATAATGTGATGGATGGGGTACTCAAAATTCATGAAGTTTGAATGACGTAGTACTTTGGCGTGCTGTCGAGCCAATGACAATAAATAAAGGCGCTGCTTGGAAGGCAACCCAAGAAATCAGATTTGTATTTCTTTTTCTTTTTCTTTTTATAGTTATTTGTGCCTGTTTCTTTGCATTATAGTTTATATTGGGGACAATGTAAATTTTAAGTGTGGGGGAATGGATTTAGTATTTTGTTTTATTTTTAGGAAATTTGAAAATTTGAAAAAAATTATTTTATTTTTAAAAATTATTTTATTTTATTTTATTTTTTATTTTTAGGGAATTTTAAAAAAATTTAATTTTGGAACTTTTGTGGGTAAATTCACTGCAAACTCTTACGAGACAAAACTCGTCCACTAGGGGTAACCTTGGGGTTTAAAGGCTTGTTACACATGCTAAGTGTAACCGTGTTACCTACGAAAATGGGATAGTTTTTTTTAGGATTGAGTCAGTTGAGCAATATTTTGATTTGAATTTTAATTTTTAACCGATGAAAAAAAATTGATTTTTATTTAATAACTCTTGAAAATTGATAAATTTTGCGTAATCTGAATTTTGACATTTTTGTTGCTCAGTACTTTGTTTGAAATCTTTTATTTTATTATTTGAACATATCTATATGTTTGAACTAATTTTAATTTGGAGAAAATTTATTTGGTTAAAAGCTTATAAGATATTTTTTTTATTCTATATCTTATTTGAACATTACTTGAAGCGAATATAAGGTAAATATAATGTGGAGAAATGATTAAGGTAATTTTTCTGGGATTATTAGATTGATCTTACCTTGGAAAAAAAAAAGAAATGAAACAATTGTCATGTGGTGGGTTGAGATGGAGCGTAAAACACACTCACTCATAAACACATGTAGTGAGATGGAGTATAAAATGCACTCACCATGAAAAAAAATGAAAAAAATAAAGAAAAAAAGTCTTGCTAGCGGATTTTAATAATACTTGGGAAGGTATGTGATTAAAGTTAAATCCTAGTGTGGTTAAAATATAAAACATTTTGATCTTCTAGTTTGTATTTATCTGTACTAAATGGAAAGTGATGTGAAAATATATGTATAGAATTTTAATATATTTTGTGATGTATTTGATTAGATGAATTGATCTAAATTTTTATTAGTTTGATATATATAGATTTTCACACACACACACACACAAAGGGTTGGGAATAAAGTGGACTTAATAATTAAGTTAAAATTTTGGATAATGTATTACTTTGAAATTTTTTTAAGAGTTGTTGATTATAATCTTTGAGGTTGATGTGAAGTTCATATTAATTTATTGCTCATGTAAAAAGTCGAGTTAGTTGAGTCGCTTTAGTTTGTTGGGCTAGTTAGATTTATTTTATTTTTGTTTTTCCCGAGGACGAGCAAAAGCTAAGTGTGGGGGTATTTGATAGGATTAAATTATACGATATTTTTATTCCCTAATACTTAGTTTTTATATTTATTGTGTACTTAAATGTTTAATTATTTAGCTTATTTTTGTTTTAATAGGTTTTATATGATTTTAGTTAATTTAAGTAATTTTACAATATTTTTATATTTCTTTTTATTTATGTGTTTCTAGTTATTTTTAGTATTTTAGGAATTTTATTTATTATTATGTGTTTTTAGGATTTTTAGTATTTTTATATTATTTTTATTTATTTTTAATTATTTTATATTTTATTTTGCAGAAAAAATAAGCTTGGGGGCAAATTTGTAAATTCTGCAAAAGTCTGAGTGACAAAATCTAAAAAAATCAATTTCGAATGGCAAAATTGTAAATAAGGGAAAAGTGCCGACCGATGGCAGTTTCGTAAATAAATCTTCCGAAGTCCGCGCAATGCGCGCGTTAGTGAGACGACATATAACCAGAAACGACGTCGTTTTGCGTTTGGTAAAAAAAGCCTCCACGCAATGCGCGGAGGAGGATGGTGACGTTAGCAACGCGGCTTCCGCGTTGATTTGGTCAACTGGCGTTAAGGCTGCGTTTGGTTGCGTGTTATTGCTGGGAAACGAGATTATTTCGGGATTGTTGCATTAATTTGATTCAAAATTGGATTTCTTTTCCACATTAGCTTAGGATTATTATTGTATTTCTATAAATATATTAGGAGACTCATGTTTTCAGTAGTTTATAATTAGAATCAGATTATTATATACAATTAGGAGCTCTCTCTTTCATGTTTTTCTTATCCATTATTTTTATTATGTTTGGCTAATTTTTAATATTCAGTTCTAGGGAATTTCAAACCCAATTATAATTAATGGTTTAATCAATTTATTAATATTATTTATTCTTCTTCATATGAAATTATTTATGGTAATCTGTTTTAATTGTTTATTTGATATTGGGTTTAATTGATTTAATTTTGGCTTGTTGAGTTAATCAAATTATTTTGTTAGATTAAAATTATGGGAAATTTCGGATAGCAGAGCTTGTTGTTATCTAGGGTTATTAGTTTTATGGAAGAATAACAATATATTTTGATTGATTGATCTATTAATTGTAAGAGTGAGATTGAACTGAAGAACTGAAGTTTATAATTTATTAATTAATTTTATTAATTTACTTTTATTTATTTAGTTAATTATAGTTAGTTCAAAACCCACAAATCTAGTTTACATTGCATAAAAATAAATTAATCATTCTCTGTGGGTTCGACCCTTACTTGCTATTATACTGAGTTTGTGATTGAAAGTAAGGATTAATTTTGGAGTGCTGACGACAGTTACCACTGGCCATATGTTAAGTGCCTCAAGATATTTTCGTGCATTATCGTTGTCTTTTGTTTTACCACTCGTATCTAGCACGGTGTAAAATAAGTTATCAAATACATTCTTTTCTGTTTGTAATACATCTATACAGTGACGGACTAAAAGCGTCTCCCAGTACAGCAATTCAAAGAACATGTGTAAATGCGTCCAGTTATGAGCCTTGCTGTAACCTAATGCTTTATATTTACTGTGCTCATTCCCTAGCGGTGGAAATTTCAGATCGTTCAGCCAACTGAAGATCTCGCTGCCTGATAATCAATCGACGACCCCATTTTTCTCTATTTTTCTATTAAACTGTGTAGACATCTTTCTGTAACTGTGATCAACAGACAAGAATCTACTAGCAGTACCAAAGAAACAAATTTTTCCCCCATGTTTTAGATGTGTCCCGCGAGTCGACCACCCACTAATCATCCTAAGTGTCGAAAAATCAGTGATAGTCCACAACAAGGCTCATTCATCAGAAAATTTTGCTTTATTGATTTGTCATAAGTCTGCACCCCTGTCTCCCACAACATCTTAAGTTCATTGAGTAACAGCCTGAGATACACGATTATGTCCTTTGCAGGACTCTTATTCCCAGGTATGAGTAAAGTCAAGAATAGATACGGATCCCTCATGCACATTGACAGTGGAAGATTGTAAGCTACCATGACCACTGGCCACACAGAGTAGGGCTGACTAAAATTATTAAATGGAAAAAACCCATACATAGCCATGCCAAGCCTAACATTCCTACTTTCCTCAGCAAATTGAGGAATTTTTTTTTTATCAAACTTCTTCCATTCATCTCCATCTGCAAGGTGAAACAACTGACCAGACACGACGTCCCTTGTTTTATGCCAAGTCATATGCGCAGCAGTGTGGGTCAACATGAATAGACGCTGAAATCTCGACGCAAGAGGAAAGTACCTTAAGATTTTTTTAGGCACACACTTAGTTCTCCCCCCCCATGTTTAGTTGTCTTGTAATGAGGCAGGTTGCAAATGTCACATTGCAATTTATCTATGTTAGCCCCATAGTATAAGATGCAATCCTGCTCACAAGTATCGATCTTTGTATACCCCAAATTCAACCCACTTTACCATCTTTTTCACTTCATAATAATTTGAGGGCAGAGTGTGACCCTTTTGTAAGAACTCGCTGATAAGCCTAAGCAACTCATTGAAACTTCTCTCACTGCAGTCATGCTCATTCTTAAAGTGTAAGAGCTTCGTCACTGCAAATAGCCTAGTATGCTTATCATTTCCATCGTACAATGAGACAACAGATTCAGATAGCATATTGTAAAAGGCTGTTGTTATGTCCTTTGACTCTTGCTGACCAGTGATTGACGACTGCTCATTTGCACCCCAATCAATATTGTTAGGGTCATAAGCATCAACCAACATCTCCATGACATCATAACTATCATCGTATCGATCCCCGTGAATTGGTTGGAATACACTGTCACTCATTTCGCTGAACTCATCTGACTCTTCTTGATAAATCCATACATAATACCCATCTAAAAACCTACGCGAATACAAGTCATACTTAATGTTGTCGGCTTTCTTCGAAATCAGGTTTTTACATTTGAAACACGAGCATCTCATCTTTCCGTTCGAATTATCAGCATGTTCATTGGCAAAATTCAAAAATTTGGACAACCTATCACGGTACTCAAGCAGTAATCCTCTACCATCAACCGGTATTTTATGGTACATCCAGCTCCGATCGTCTGACATATTTAACTCAACAATAGGATGTATCAAATTAACTAGGATGATTAGCGTATGTGACGTATGCATGATTCCTGCATAACTTCAACTTCTAAGTATACGGGCCAGGCTTATATCTCGTTCCTAGATGTGTCTTCTCACTTGTGCCAACACCTTGAGCACGTTTATTCTGTTTAAAGGGAATTTCGATAGCACATCCCCATGCTTTCTAAGTACACAAAATAGACCACATCAACGTAGGCTAAGTATGCACTCAGAGAACATGTAGAGATATCAGCGAAAAGTCCCCAAAACAAATAAAACATACTCAAATTATTGGCACATACCTAAGTGAGAGACATAACATCTAGCAACAGTCCTACATGGGGGACTATTCGACATTCACTCCTAATGAGTAAATGTCAAACAGGTTTCTAAGCTCTTAACCAAAGTACATGCACAAGTGATTAAAAAGAATTGAATTAAGAGAGATAATTGAATTTATTAGACGAATTTTTGCGTACAGCGCAATTGAATTTCTAAAATCCTAAGCAAACTGCATGTACAAGTGATTTGATTAAAGTAAGAGTATTCAAGATTCACTCGTTACGAGTGCATGTCAAACGAGTGACGTTGTACATAAATTATTGCTAGTTAGGAGTGCAAATAAATAATTAAAGAGTAATTTTGTGAACTTAAATTTATTAAATTTAATTTGATTTAATTCAAATTCATTTAATTTAATTATACTAAAACTAATTTGAATTGAATTAATTAAATTGAATTTTATTTTAGATACTTTAAGTTATTTTAATTATATATAAATTAACTTAATTTAATTTAATTTATTTATTTAATTAATTTAAATATATTAAATTAATCAAATTATATTTTAGTTTAGTTTATTTAATTTAATTTATTTTAATTCTATTTAACTTAACTTAAATTTATTTAATTTAATTATATGAAATTAAATTTTTTTTTTTTTACTTAATTTACTATATTTTAATTATATTTAATTTAACTTAGTTTTAATTTAATTATATTTTATTTTATTTTATTTTATTTTACTTAAATTATTTTATTTCATTTGAACTTTATTGAACTTAATTTAATTTAATTTAATTTAATTATATTACAATACATTAATTTTATTTTACTTAATTTAATTTAATTTCTTTATATTTAATTTAACTTAATTTTATTTAATTTAATAATATGAAATTAATTTAATTATATTTTAGTTTAGTTTATTTTATTTTACTTAATTTAATTTAATTATATTTAACTTTACTTAATTTTATTTAATTTAATTATATTGAATTATATTAAATTAATTTTATTTTATTTGGTTTTACTTAATTTACTTTATTTTAATTATATTTAATTTACCTTAATTTAATTATATTTTATTTTAGTTTATTTTATTTTGCTTAATTTAATTTATTTTATTTTAGTTATATTTAATTTATTTTAATTTAATTTTGTTAAATATATATTAATTTTTTATTTTACTTAATTAAATTTATTTTTATTATATTTAATTTAATTTTACTTAATTTAATTTATTTAAATTATATTTAATGTAAGTTAATTTCATTTCATTTTCTTTAATTTAATTTTATGTAATTATATTTAATTAATGTTATTTATTTTAATTTATTTTAATTCATTAATAAATATATACTTTGTATTGTAGTATATTATACTATATTATTTAATTATTTTACTAAACTTTAATTAATTTATTTTATTTAATGTAATTTATTTTTTATCTTTCTTTGATGTTAGTTCATTTCATTTTATGTTATTAGTAAAAAAACTAAGTAAATACTCCTTAGTTTATTTTAATATTGAAAAATTAATAAAACACATAAATACATGTAGGGCCCATAAAATATTGCAATTTAAGAATACAGACAGAAATTCCGCCAGGAATTCCGTCGAAAATAGCTAATGTAACAAATGCACAAAATAAGCATAAAGGAAACCCAATTGAAACAATTATCAGATGCTATACACTAACAAAAGCTATAATTGCACAAAATAAATCCACATACTGAATTTTCAATACACTAATATTAATCCTAATGTGCACAATAATTAATCCAAATTTTTAGAACAATTGTTGAACACCTTTAATTCCAGTTTCATAACAATTCTATGACAATTTCAGGGCACAAATTAATTTCCAATTTCATCAGTAAAATTCAAAATTTGTTCAAATTTTAACAATTTCACTAACAATACACACACACACACACACACACACACACACACACACACACACCCCCCTTACGATCGGAGCTTGCAACGGATAGTGATTGGAGGTGGCAACGGACGGAGCTTGAGGTTGCAACGGACAGTAAGGTGATCGGAGGTGATGTGAGGTCGGTTGGAGGGAGAGTGAGAGAGACGAGAGAGCGACAATGAGAGCGATGGGATAGAAAGAGAAAAAAAACAACAAAGGCGACGGCTGGGAGAGAAGACACTGGGATTTGACGGAAGTTCTATCGAACTTAGTTTATTCTCGACGGATATTCGGTCAAGGATTCGTAATATTCCGTCGAGATTATACTTGGTCCTAACAAGAACTTTGGCGCCAACGGAAGGACTACAACGCCGACGAAATTCCGTCAGGCTTACTTTATTTCTGAGAGAATTAAATCCGACATAATATTCCGTCGAGATAAGGGTAATTCCGACGGAATTCCTTTCATCGAGAATAATTCCATCAGCACTAGCTAATTTTCTTATAGTGTTTTTCACTGTACTCGACCTCAATTTACATATGTATCATTGTTTTGATTTTTTTTACAATCGAGTCATTATACTTGAAATTTTTTACAAAAAATAAAATTTAAACTATTTAATAGAAAAATGACGTGACAGTATTAAATATCATTTTCATTATTGAACTGCATGTCAATTTACAGTTGTATCAATAATAATAATAATAATAATAATAATAATAATAATAATAATAATAATAATAATAATAATAATAATAATAATAATAATAATAATAATAATAATAATAATAATAATAATAATAAGAAGAATTTTGTAGATACCAAATTGTGAAACCCTATTGTAATTGCGACGAATTAATTGAAGAAGCGGTGACATTAATTTTTGTCGTTTATGTGAAGAACTAATCCTTATGACAGCTATAATGCTTACTTTATCATCGGGGACGGGTGGTTATCAGATTTATAGAGATGCTTGCAAGAAGGACTTGAAGTGTGTTTTGATGCAGCACGGTAAGGTGATTGCTTATACTTCTAGACCACTTAAAACTTATGAGGTGAACTAACCCACTCTTGATTTGGAGTTGACAGTAGTAATATTTGCCCTAAAAATTTGAAAGCATTGTTTGTATGGCGAGACTTATGACATCTTCAACGATCACAAATTTTTTAAGTAAATTTTTACTCAGAATGAGCTCAATATTGGGCAACGTCATTGGTTGGAGTTTCTCAAAGATTATGATGCTAAAATTCAATATCATCCCGAAAAGGCAAATATTGTTACAGATGCTCTTAGTCGAAATAGTTTAATTAGTGAGTGTAACAACCCTCTTATTTCAAATAAAAAATTTCTAGAGTTGAAGTTTTATGTGCAAGGTTCAAATGGGCATTTAACAGATATAAGAGTGGAGCCTTCTCTTATCTCGCAGGTTAAGGAAGCTCAAGAAAAAAAAAGAGGGAATTATGGGAAATAGTACAAAAGTTGGAGGAGTGCAAGCAGTCTGAGTTTCGTATTGATGCCCGTGTTCTGATTTGGTTGGATAAGCGATTGTGTATGCCATCAAATCCAAGTATTCTAAAGACAGTGTTGGTTGAGGCTCATAGTTCACTATTTTTTATTCATCTAGGTTCCATGAAGATGTACAAGGATTTAAAGAAGAATTTTTATGGGATGTGATGAAGCGAGATGTGGCTAGATATATGGGGAAGTGCCTTACTTACTTGAAAATGAAGATTGAGTATCAACGTGCTAGTAGATTACTGCAACAATTAGATATTTTTATTTGGAAGTAAAAGGATATTGTAATAGATTTTGTGACTGGGTTGCCAAAGACTTCAGGAAGAACAATGGCATTTGGATTATAGTAGATCAATTGACCATTTGGGAATAATAGTAACTTGTAGTTGTGTAAATATATATTTATAGCTTTGGGTAAAATTTTGTTTAGAATGAAGGGTGATAGATTGCAAAGTGATACTATAATATATTAACATTGTAGATGAAATTGGCATATATTCATTTATAATGAAGGTGCTAACCACAAAGTGTGAAATCTAAATGCTTAGAAGTATAAAAGGTAACATAATATGATAATATAATAATAAGAATAAGAATTTATAAAATGTTAATAATAAATTAACGAATTTAACTTTTATTTTATAAATTATCTATTTATTCATTTATTTTGGTGATTAGTTTGGACATGAGAATTATAAAGAATTATATTTAAATTTACTATGTATTACATTGCTTAATCCAAATACGGATTTCTTACTCCTTCAGCGATACTATTTTAATTTTAATTTGTTCATTTTGTTACTTTTTTGAAATTCGCGTATTGTCTCGATATTTTATTTATTGTCGAATTCATATGATAGTTTCGTTTGATTATGATATTTGAAATTTTATAACTTGTATTCATTGGACTTATTGATTATGTTTAGTAAATTATTTTAATCCCTATAGAAATGTACATGTTAATATATTTTGAGATTTTATGTTGATGATTTGTTTCGGTTTGACATGTACGTATTAGAACCCTTTATTGTTGATAAGGTGTCACATATCTTGTGATATTATATCTTTGTTAAAATATTCCGTAAGGTATAACTAGGCATGCACAACAGGCCGGCCTGGCCTGGGCCTGGGCCTGCCAGGCCTTGACCGTTGACCAGGCCGGGCCGGGCCATTGACTTTTGGCCTGCAGGCCAGGCCGGGCCAGGCTTGACGCTCAAAAAGGGGGCCTGTTGAGGCCTGCAGGCCAGGCCTTGGGCCGGGCCAGGCCATGCCAAGCTTTGGGCCAAGCCAGGGTAGTCCAGTCCGATTCAATCCATTCAAACAATTTTTTTAGTAATTTTAAATATTATTCAAACACCAATTAAAATTTTAAACTTAATTGATGTATTAATTAAAAGTAATGTATTACAAGTTACAACTTTCAAATTACAATAATGAAAATTATCTTTTTTATTATTATTTTGCAAATGACTTTCTAGTTGTTACGCTAAGTATTTATTAAAATAAAGATGCAATGAAAAATCTGTAAGAAGTGTAGGTTGCTAGCTAGGTAAGGAAAATCCTTATATATTACACTAGTCAATGTGTTTTCATGGATTTCTTTATTTGTATATAAACAAACATGCATGAATGAACGTATTAAAATGCGTCAATTTTATTTTATTTATTGAATGAGTTGTTACAAAGATGAAGTTTTTGTCTGCAGTGGGAGAATTGAAGTAGCGAATAAAGAAAATCTGCAGACTGGACCAAGCTTTTAGTGAACCAGGCCAGATTAGACCTAAGGCCGGGCCAGGCCTCAGGCCGGGCCCCAGGCCGGGCCAGACCGGGCTTTTTGGCAAACCAGGCCAGGCCGGATCTGAGCCAAAAAACTGTGGCCTGTTCGTGGCCTTCAGGTCAGGCCGAGCCAGGCCAGGCCTTGACCAGGCCAGGCCATTTGTGCATCACTAGGTATAACTGAGCTATAATCGTCTGTGATGGTATCACAAACATATCATCTTGGCATCAAGGCATGACATCTTCTATGGCGGTATTATCTGTTTATGCTGTCTCCATTTGTGCTTCTATGAGAGTTGACCATATTGTGATTTTGTTTTAGAAGGCATATAAGCTGGACCCTAGTTTCTGTTTTGTTTTGTTTTGTGGATTGGTGATATTTGTGCCGAACACACCTTCCGATTTTGCATGCATCTGGATCTGACCAATCCGATGTATGTTATGCCTGTGTGGCATTATTTTGACTTACCTGTGTGGCAAGATATATTTCTGTTTTATTTTGACCTCGGTGTAAAATAACAAACAACCATTTGATTCAACCTACTATTTTATTGTGATAACCTTGTTTGTTTTAGTTCAATTCAGTTTAATGAATTATTCACTTTAGTTCTATTACTTTTACACTCTATTTTCGTATTGGGTCTTTATCTTACGTTGTATAGGTAATTAAAGGGATTAAAGGCAAGTGTAATGAGAGCTAGCTTTGAGATTTTAACATATGATCTAGAGTTATTTATATTTGAGAGTTGTAATTAATATTCTAGATTTTGGTCTTGGGTTGGTTTGACATGTGAAATTTATTGGTTATTTAAATCGTTCGTTTGTGGCATAAAGTTTTTATTTTATTTTGTAAGTTCATTTGTATTTTGTGCGTAACTTCTCTTTCTATTTCGGAAAGGGGTGTTACAAAAAATATATTAAAAATATAAATATGCTTTAAAAAGCTAAAAGTTAAAACAAATTAGATCATTCTAAACAAATTAAAGAATTAAAATTAAACAACTGGAGTTATTGTTCATTTTCTTCTTACTAAACACCATCACCAACAACCTTATAATTGCCACCAGTTGCACCACCACCAACATTGATCCCTTGCACCCCCCCTCCCCCCATGTATCACTAATGTCATCGCTCCTAATTCTTCAATCAAACTCAATAAATAAAACCCTAGAAATAAAAAGCACAACCATACCTATCAATTGAAAGTATCAAAAATTGGCATCCCAAAAGCCATGACGACAACTTGAAAAAATAGGGCTTATTGTTCTTCAGCGCACAGAAGCTAAAAACCTTTGGATTATACTTTTGTTTTCGCTCGCCATTTCTCTCCTCTACAAGTCAAGAGATAAAATAAAATGAGAAAATTTATGGAAGAAATTAAAATAAATCTTGACATAAATTTAAGGGAAATTGTAAGGAAACCTATTTTTTTTCTCTTTGCAAACGTGATTAGAGAAAGTTTGCGGCAATGAAGCTTAGATTTTTTTAACATCGTGGCAGGGTTGGATTCTTCAATTGGGCTGGGTTGAGAAATTGAAGAAGATTGGGAAACGGGTTGATTACTTTCATCACTGCAATATTAAAAAGGGGAAAATATATTTCCCTTTATTTCCTTGAGTTGGTCTTTTTCATCTCTAAGGAGGTAATTTAGATCTTGATCTAGATATAAAATAATATTCTAAACTTTGAATACAAAATAATAATTAATAAGCTCTTATGTTTGATTTTGAAAACCAAAATAAATTACATAGTTTCTTGTTAATGGATGAATTTTGGGTAGGTTATATGCAAAGCGGGTTGCTACTTGAATTGGGGTAAAATTGCCACCTAAACTGAATACTTTAAATTAGAATAAATTAAGTCACGTCATATTGTAATGTCAATATTAACGCTAAAGACGAAATTTTAAATTTTTATAACAGAAATGAAATTTAATGAGTTAACTGTAATAAAAATATATATATAATTAGTCATTTGTAAATTGATTTAAAGTATACTAATAAAAAAAACATTTAACCCACCGATGCAAGGGAGTGATAGATAATGGTGACAGAGGATGGGTGGAGATAGTTAGCGATGGTTAAAGCATTGGAGACAAAAATAAAAATAAAAAAGCATAATGAAAAAAAAGAAATTGTGAGATAAAATGTAAGATGAACGCTTAGTTGTAGATTACGTATCAAATATATTTAAAATACTAATACATGAATTTATCTTGTTTCTTGATTTTCATTGAATGTTCAAGATTTAAGGAACTCCAAAATTTAGAATTCTCTAAGAACTCAAGAGCAGGGGTGGCTCAAGACATTTTGAGGCCTAAAGCGATATTTTTAAATGAGTCATTCTATTTTTGGTACATCTTTTATTGATTTTTATGGTCAAATTGATCATTTTTCAAATCATTATATCTTATTATTATTTAATATATATAAAGCCTATAAACATTATAAATTACATAAAATTTAGTACTAATCTTAATATTTATTTTTTTTTAAAATCTAATTATATATGTTTAATTTTTAATTTTAAAATTTGTCAAATTTGACTACAAAAATCAATTGAAAACTTTTATTTTGAGACGGAAGGAGTATTAATATTTTTTATTTAAATGAGATTTTTTTTATACAGTTAATTTTTTTTACGTATTTAATATTTGAATTGGACTATAGGTCCTAAAGAATTAATTGAGCTTATATTTTTATAAAATATTTTTTATATAAATTATTTATGATATTTAAAAATTTGGGGCCTTATTTCAAATGGGGCCTAAAGCCCATGCTTTTTTTGGTATAATATAGGGCCGGCCCTGCTCAAGAGGATTGCGATTGTTTTGTTCTTGTTCTAGGCCGCTATTCTTAGTGGCGGTCCGAACCAAGCCAAAATCATATCGTTTTGCCAAGTCAAAATGTAACTGTAATTCAAATTTTATTCCCAGGAGGTCAAAATTGTAATCCATACAGGCCCTGGGAAAAAAAATCAATTTTTTTGGTATTTTTAAAATGATCGTTGGATCAATTTTTGAACGGTTATCTAACATCAGTTTGCTGGAATAGTTGTCTTAGCAAATAGTTGCTATATCAGTCGATTATCAATGGATTAGATTTTTCGAGGTTAAGCTGAGAAAAATATTTATATTACCGACACCTACCTGTAGATGGGGTGAATATTTGGTTATAACTTAATCGAATTGTCTATTCAATTATAATTAAATATTGAATTTTATACAAATTTACTATCCAAATAAGTATTCAAATTAATACTAATCGTAACCGAATTATACTATTCGGTTATTTTCACTTATTCGGTATATAATTGAAATATTAATTAATTTATTTATCAAACAAAAAAAATTATTTCAAATTTTACACTAATATTTTCAATCAATATTTAACTACAATTCACAATCATAATAATTCATAAACTAGTTTAATAATTTTAAATTAACAATATATAAGTATATAATCATAAAATAAAGTTAATTTTTTTTTTAAATATCTAATTTGGTTATTCGAATAATGTAATTTTAATAACTATAACTGAAACTGAATATCGAATAATTAAACAATTATGACCGAATTAAATAAAATAACTAATAACTAAAATAATTCGGTCAAAATTTTTTTGATTTGATAATTCGGTTTTAACCCTTTTTTTTCTCAACCCCACCTACAGAGGGAAATTCATTTAATTTGGAGAGGAAGAAAATCTGCAGGGAAATTCATATAATTTGGAGAGGAAGAAAATCTAAAGTGATCGTGATTCATAATTAAAGGAGAAGGTGACCAATAATGGACATCCCTATGTATGTAGAGAAAGAAAGAGTCTGCACAACATTAAGTTAAGTAAGGGAACAAGAACCGGTCAATAGTATTTCCTGCACGTACTAATGGCTCTGAGTCAGCCATAGAATGCAGTTTATTAACGTCACAGTATTTATTGCCTTGAGCTGTTACAGATCATCCCGGGCTAAGTGACAACTTGCATATATTTATTTATATGCAAGTTTTTTTCTAGATAAAATAGATAATTTTTGTTCAGCAATTTAATATTTTATATATATATATATAAATACAAGGAACGGAACAAATAAATTAAGCGTTACAACATGCATGTTTATAGAGACGGGGGGGGGGGGGGGGGGGGGGGAACGATTTTATATTATAAGCTTTAGTTTTAAAAATGACAAAACATTTCAACTGCGTGACAATATACCACATGACCTAATATTTAAGTAAACGACTTCTTCAAACAGGATTAAGAATATATTAAAGAAGGAGGTCGAAAACTTAATTAATATGTCCATCCAATATATATTTTATACTTGTATCTTTTATCCATTTCCTTGGTTTGGTTTGGATAAAACTTTTATGGTGATTAAATTGCGGCTGGACATTTCTTCTGTCAAGCGAGCGAACTAGGTGCGTACATATATTGAGAGAGAGATGAAGGAGAGTAATGGAGTCCGTTTTGGTGCATATATATTCTCTAACTGTTAATTGATCATGCATGTTTAACCACTTGAACTACTTGTCTTCCATATTTGCTCAAGTTCTCTGGCAAAGGCCTTCTGCCTTCCAACAACAATGGTGATGTGATCTTTCTTCTCAATAATCTTAACGCGGGCGCGAGGAACCCTGGACTTCACATTGTAGCTACATTCAACAGGGATGAGTTCATCATTTCTACCATGGAATATATTCACATCACATTTGAGGCTGTTTTGTAACACATCCAAATACCCTTCCATTATTCCAGCAGTCCCGCAGATTATGTTGTGGAGAGTATGCCATGCAGCATTGTGTGTATGGCAACAGAAACCATCAATCAAGTATGTCCTCATCCTATATATATTTGTACGCATAAACACAGTAATTAATAGGTGCAAATTCAGGTGGAACGTACATAAAAAAAGTTTCAATTGGTTCAGCTGATGCCATCGTTTTCAAGTCGGACCAACATGACTTACGGGCCCTAAAAAATTGACTGATATAGATGTACCCTAATTATTATGAATTAATGCCATTTATGTTAACAAACTAATTTTAACAATTCCCTAGAGCTTTAGCTCCTATAATCATTCATGTTATTATATGTCATTTTCATAATATTTATACTCGTACAAATTAAAAGATTATATAAATTTAGTCAAGTGGTATGTAACTTTTTGAGGAATATCACACAAACCAAGTGGTTTCAATATCAAGAATCACAAATTATGTTGAAATTAATTTATTGACGTTATAAACTCCTACGAGGACAAAATATCAAAAGATGATCAACTGAAGTGAATTAATACATTTTTTTCCAGGTAGATTATAAAGGCATTTAATTACCATGGACTATATACTACATGTACGGAGTACTAGCTAGTAATAAAATTCATTTTACACAATTATATCTTGACGTGTGAGGGTACTGGGTAGACATGGCAGCTCAAAGTATCAACTAGCTGATGCAGTTTATATATATATATATATATATGCGCGCGCGCGCGCGCACGTAGAAAATGGTTTAAAAGCATACCTCTTAAATAGTATACCTCTTTAAGTAACATATTTTTTTCAAAACAATATCGTTTTAAATTTTTTTTTATGATATTTTCGTAAATAAAAAGAAAACAATTGAGACCGCAAAACGTCACATTATGTCACATATTCTTTTAATAATATTTTTTTAAAAAAAAGAATATTAAAAACTATATCGTTTTGATAAATACATATCATTCAAGAGAGGTATATTTTAAATCCGTCATCTCTCTCTTTATATATATATATATATATATATATATATATATATATATACGCGCGCGCGGTCCCTTGCTTGAAACCGTCGTGATCAAGCCTTACTCGAGTACACCAATAGCAGATAAAAGTGATTACGAAGTGAGCTATTTCATCTTGTTTGGTATACCCACAGAATACCCTTTCATTTAATGTGAATATATAGTATAACTAGAAAATTACGCAACTAAGGAGCTTTGTCTCAGCATTAACATTTTTAATGTTCTTTATTATCAGTGGCTGTTGTTTTCCAAATAAATTCCTCCTTGAAATAAGATGTCCTCTCTTGACTTGAATTCTTCCTTGTTAATAAAGCAAGCTTTACTATGTACTTGGGTTACTCTTTTTCTTTTTAACATTTTTTTTGGTCGGACCCCAAACAAGTGTTTTTACGAAAATGCATCCCATTTAGAACTATGGCATGTCACGTGATCCAATGGTTTTCTGTAATTAATTCCAAGAAGGAAAAAAAAAAGCTGTGATCAATTATTCACTGACCTGGTGAAGCAAAGTGGCAAGGTCCCGCGAGTCCTATCAGTATTAATGTTACAATGCAGTATATAACTAATATTGTAGCCCAACATAGAAACTCCTTAAATTAAAAAGGACGGTATCCTTAACTTTCAACCTTTGCCAGTTGAGCAAACGAAACTGCAGCTCCTTTTCTAAGATATTAATAAATATTCAACATGGCCTCTGGGAGTTGCCCATCATATTGGAAAAATATACACTAGTATTATGCTGCTAATGAAGGATCTATATATTATTATTTCTATTGCTCTGATCCTATTCAATTTGGAATTTTGCAACAAAACATGTCAGTGTATAATCGTAAATATACATATGGGAATGATCTAGATTCATAGTTGAATCGGAGCATTTATCTATTCAACTCAATCTTTTTAGTCCGTTACTAGATTCAAAGGCTCAGATAAAAGAATACCGCATAATAATTGTGTGTTGTCTAACAAACTGTTATGTGATATATGATCAAATTACCCCTCAGCTTACCAAAAAGAAAGCACAAATACTGCATATTTGTTATGTGATATCTATTAGTCGCATAACAATTATGCGATAATAATTGTAATTTAATAGCCGTGGTTGGAGGAAAAAATAAAAGAACAACACACAAAAAAAAAAAAAAAAACTGCACAAAAAAAAAAAAATAAACAGCACAATTATTATGCAGTACATAATAGTACTGCATAACAATTGTGCGATAGAAAAAAATAATCCTGTATTAAAAAAAAACGGCATAATTATTTTCGTATAATTGTTATGCCAGATTCCTTCAACTCAAAGCAATCCTTATGTACTGGTGATGCTCACCGTGCATATATTCTAGAAGGTATCAATTTAGTTGTGAATTACAAGAAGACACTATTAATGCACAAGTTCATAAGGCACCAATAGGTGTCGCAGAACAATTGTACAATTTTTTTTTTTCCTACCCCGATTTTTTCTTCTTTTTCTTTTTGTTCATACCGCACAATTGGTATACGATACAATTATGTATCGCATAATAATTGTGCGGTTCCTTTTTTTATGTTGGGCATTTTTTTTGTTGTTCCATTTTTTTTTTCTTACTGCAGCTCTTTTCTTTTCTTTGTAGTATCGCATAATTGTTATGCGATTCCAATACGTACATTTTTTTTACAAGCTAAAAGGTAATTTGATAAAAAAAATTGCGGGTCATATATTGCATAACAATTTGTTAGGTACCTCACAATTGTTACACGGTATTTTGTTTTAAAAAAATTTCGATCTCGCAACAGACGAACAAGAAATTAAGTTGGATGGATAAATGTTGCGGTCCAATTTTAGACCTGAATCATTTTTCATATATATATATAATAGATTTTCATATATTTATATGATATAGTATGTATTAGTAGTATGTTTTTATTATAAGCACCAGAGTAGTTTGGAAAACTATACCAAACTAAAAACAGTTGAGACTATGAAAGACTAGTGTGTAGCACTTGTTGAAATATGATGAATAACTTAATTAATTAATTGTAAAAGTAAGTGACACGACAATTAAAAAAGCAGAGAGATAGTGTAGGAGACTTGTATTACCTGTTTCTGGTGAGTAATTTGGTTAGAAATTCCCAGACTCTGTGGTTCTTGCAAATGAGGAGACAAATGGTTCGGCTAATATGCTCATACCAGCACGCAATGGACGCCCCAAATGCAATCATTGGCCACACTCGCCTCGGAGCCACCCTTCTCATCACATACTGTGTTGCTTGTTCTCCCTTGGGTACAGGAAAATATGGCTGCATATATATGTATATCAATTTTCATTTATAACTATTAAATATATAAATATATATATATATATATATATATATATATATATATAAAATAAAGAAATGTATGTGACGTACTGGTGCAAGTAAGGTGAGGGACTTGACAGAGGCAGGGTGCTTAACCGCGAGAGCCAGAGCGAGAATGCAGCCCAAAGAATGTGCCACAATGTGAAAGGACTTAACTTTGTTGGGTTCAAGAACAGATCTCTCAATCATCTCTAAATGCTCCCTTATGGTGTAAAGTGAATCAGTTGGCTTGGGGCTCTTTCCGAAACCTAGCAGATCGAATGCGAGTAGCCTGTATCTGGATTTTGCTGATTTTGAAAAGTTGGGAAACAGAGTTTCTGTCCAAAATGCAGAGGAGGAAATGAATCCATGAATGAAGAGCACATCTTCTTCAACATTGTCTGCCAATATATACATATCACACATCAAGGCAATAGTAATTAATTATTTGAGATGTTGTCCACATGTATAACTAAGCATAAACACAAACACAATTGCGAAGTTAGTAGGAGTAATTAACTATGTATAGGTGCGTACCTATAGGGCCTTCAGCTTTGAGAAAAAGAGCGTCTTTGGTGGTAGAAGCGGCCCAAGCATTGCAAGTGTGGCAATCGCAATCGGACCATCTTGGTATTGGATGGGATTGTTGGCCTCCAATTTTCCCTTGCAGCATTTCAACAATGGTGGAGTTGACGGTGAATGTAGATCGGCCTTTCTTTAATTTATGGATTTCTTGGGAAGAAGAAGAAGATGAGGACAGAATATTGTTGTTGTCTACTCTGAGGCGATTGACGGTGGTTTTGGAGACCTCGGATACTAAAGATGAGCGGGTGTAGAGAGTGTCGGAGATCTCTTCAAGCTGCAATTTGGTAGAAGAAGAAGTGAGGCATACGATCTTCTTGGACTCTCCTTGCTCAGAGACTAAGATGTTGCCGCTGCTGGTGATGGCTTCTTTGGCCGAGGAGCAGTAACATGGCTTCCATTCTGCTTCTACTATGAAATCCACCACTTTATATGTGTAACACAGGACGAAATCAAGAATGTCTAGAACAGAGAACACAATGAAGCTCAAAACTTGGTTGATGAAATTGCCCGTCAATGTTAAAACTGAAATAGTTTTCTCCATGACATGATGATTATTCACACCCATTCTCACTCGAACCAAATGAAGCAGCTGCTGATGGATTTAAGTATGTTGTAAGAGGGAGAGAGTGATGCGAGATTCACAAAGCGAAGATGCTTCAAAACTCAAGATCTCATTGTTAACAATTAACAAATAATTAATGCTACCGCCACAATATTAACATCATCGTCGTCTTTGTTTTCTTTCTGTCTAAAAATCAAGTACTACTACTACTATTACAACACTGACACTATTAGACTAGACGATGGATGATTCATGTAGCTAGGCTAGCTACTATATAGAAATTAGCAACAACAGAAAACCCAAGAAGAAGAAGAAGAAGAAGAAGAAGAAGACGAAAATGTTGGAGGGCGTTGAGTGTTAGTGAGTGTGTCAGGATTTCTGGAAATGGGTCATATGGAAATTATAAACCCCCACACAATATTTTATTACAATGGCAATGGCAATACCCTTCCTACCTAGCTAGCTTCTTGACTCCTCTTCTTCTTATCAATTTGGGGGAAAAGCGTGTGACCATCTACTTGTCTTAAAAATTGAGAGGGGGAGAGAGAAGTGGCCTAACACGTACACAAGCGGGTAACAGATAAATTGAATTCATTGTTTCATTAAAATCGTTTGCTGGCCAAGGAAATTTGTTAGGTGGTAGTTGGTATGAAGAAACCATTCTCTTCTCTTCTCGTCTATACCCCCTTACAAGTTTCCTTTTCCTTTTTCAATTATATCTTTGTTACCAACATTTTCTTCAAAATCATTAATGTCTGCCATCCAATAATCCAAAGATCCACTCATCATAATGCTATTATTTTTCCTTATATATACATATATATGTATGTATATATATATATATATTTATGTGTGCTTAATTGAATTACAAGTTTGCTGTAGTTACTAGCCAAAGTAGCCTAACTACTACAATTAATGTGCGAATAGTTTTGTCAATGTAAAATAAGAGAAAGAGCGGCCGGACAGCCTTCCAAACCTTTCCACCCCCCAGAGTATTTATTGCTCGTAGGCCACAATCCACATGACTCCCATCCCCTAAGGAGCCAAATCAAATGCCAACCCCCCTTCCCCACTGTCCTAACCCCCTTGCCATAAATGTTGATACACATACATCTAACAGTCATTTTTATAACAAATGTCAAATATAGTAATAATGCCGCACAAAAAAAAGTCTTCAATTGAAACAATTTATAAAATCTTGAAGTTAAAATTGTAGTTATTTAAAATTATCAACGTAGTACTACTAAACATTTTATTGTTTCAGAACCCACAGAAATTGTACTCCATCCGTCTTAGAATAAAAGTTCTGATTGACTTTTTACTTGTATTAAAAAAAATTATAAAATGACAAAATTATTCATATTTAAATTATTATTTAATTACATAGTTTTCTGTATATAACTAGTGATACTGCATAAATATGCATAGAGAACAGAAATATGACAATTAATACTAAGGATATAATAGGCAAATTATTATAAAAAAATAGATTATTTAAGATAAGTAGACATTTAACTTTGAATTACCTAAAATAGTAATAAAGACTTTTATCCCAGGACGGAAGGAGTATCAAATTTAAATTTACACAAACTTACTTTAAGATTAGTTTGCAAGAATAATTCTTGGGGTTCGAACTATTAATCTTAAATCTTTTGTTTATTTTAAAATTTTGATTTAGGATTATTAATTTAGAGATAACAAAATTTATTAAAAATAAGAGACTATTTAATATCATATCTAACCAGACATTATAATCCCTACTATTTGAGATTAAAATTTTGTGTATGAAATTAATCTTTATCTACACATTCCATCCATCTATCCTCACATTACTAAAAGTACAATTTCTTTCTTTTTATTGGTAAGGGTATAATAATAGAAATGATATTTTTTTATCCAGTCATTTAAATAATTCAGGACAAAAGAAACATAATATAAGATTTTTTAAAATTATTTCATGAATAACTTCATTCTAAACAAATATATGTCTAGAACTATTTAATCCCAAAATTAATAGTCTTGAGATTATAATTCATAAGAAATTAATTATGAAATTATAATTCTCGTAAACAAACTGTAATATCCATTAATAATTTTAAATATATATATATATATATATATATATATATATATATATATATATATATATATATATATATATTCTTAAAAATATATATTAATTGGACTATCTTTTATTTGAGTCAAATTAATTATTAATTTATGTGGACTAATAATAATTAATGAATAATATTAATTTAATAAATTTGGGCCTTAAAACTAATTAAGTCAATCTATATTTTGTATAACTAAATCCTATTAATTACTATTAGGAGGGTTAATAATATATATCGATAAATAAATAAAGCCTAAGTATCTTCGCAATACTACTTAAACGAACGGAGGGAATCGAAGTGGGCGTGGGAAAGGAGAAAATCATCAAACTCGATTATTCGGCAAAATCAATTTAGTAAGTTATTACTATGTATTATGTAAGATGAGACCATTGAAATATATATATATAAATGTATTATGTATGTTGATGCAAGATTGATGTTTAGTTGGCTTATTGAAGTCTATATGGGTATGGATAAGTTATCATGGAAAACAATAGATGGGTAATATGTATTGATTAAAATATTATTTTCCCAATTATTGAAGATCTATATCCAGGTTAATTGCTATTAATTTGTATATATTATTGTAACATCATGTTGTCTGTACGAGTTGGTATTAGTCAGTAAAAACTGACCTTCTTGTATTTCTTTTATAATTTATATCGTAAAGATTGTATAGATTTAATTTGTAAATCAATAATGGTGTTTAAAATGTTTATAAAATTTAAGAAGTTATTTAATTTTTTTTATTAATTTGGACGAAGGAAATTTAACGAGTTACATTTAAATTATTTTTTTTGGTTTTATATTGCTCATCGTTAGAATTCGAGTATTATTTTATATTATTATTCCTTGTCATGTTCACGCCATAGTTCTATTTTGATATTGGTATTTATAAATCATATTTGCACTATTTGAACTAGTTTATCATATTTAATATTTATTTTGATCTTCGTAAAAATGTACATATTATTATATTTTTGTAAACTTTGTGTTGACGATTTGTTAGGTTTAAAATGTACATATTAGAATCTCTTGTTTTGATATTGTGTCGCATGTGCTATGACATTATATTTTTGATAAAATATACTGTATAGTATACCTGAGCTATAACTACCTGTAGATGTACCAAAATCATGTCATTTTGGTACCAAAACATGACACCTTTCGTGACAGTATTATTAGTCTATTGGGAAAAGTGCACATAAAATAATCTTAATCCTATGAATTACTTTTTCGTCTTTGTGCAATTAAATAGGAAATCAACAAACTATATAATGAGAACAAAAATAACAAATAAACATCCACAAGTAAGACACAATATTTTAATGTGAAAAACCCTTAAAGAAAAAAATCACGGGTCAAACTCCGAAAAAATTCACTATAATCAACGATGAGTACAAATTAGCAACTTGTGAATTTGTTACATTTAATGTCAAGTGGTGAGAAAAAATTTCACTATAATCAATGATGAGTACAAATTGTCCTTCCAAGTTTTAACACCAAAAAACCTTTGAATATTACAAAATTGAGATATTACAAAAACACCTTAATTTGAGTGAAAACTCAAATGACTTCATCACCTAAATCTTTTGAATTAATTAAAGTCTTCCCGCAATTAATTGATCCGAATAGATGATGTAAGTGTCAATAAACCTTCACGAAATTGATCTCAATTTTCTTCTTCTGATTACCTATGGAAATAAACTTTTGCGTTGTTGTTCTTCTGTCGAAAAACTAAAGCCAATTTGCCTCACAACTATTATATAACTACTATTTCTCTCTCTAGCTCATTCACGCCACCAAGTCTTATATATAATATATCAAGACTCTTTATTCCTTTTTCAATTTGGACTTTAACATTCCAAATACTAATTGAATTAATAATCTAATTGACCACTTTTCTTAGTCACCAAGAAAATTAGTTCCATTCTAATTTGGGTTCTACTTTATGGTCCCCCTCCACACCCACAAGAAAGAGACTTTCACCTTGACTTAATTCCAACGAAGTCTTGGCTTAACTCAAGCTTCTTGGAATTTTCAACTGTCTTCATATCCAACTTTGACTCATCGACATGGTTCTTCTCAATAGGAGGATCCAACTCAAACTTGATAGATTTTTTCTTGCCAAATTATTTCATAACTGCTTCGTTCCTTAGTTGTAAGCTGTCACTTTCCTTCTTCACTTTCGGTACCCATTTAAAGCGAAGAGTTTTCCTCTCGTGGTTCTCATGCAAGGCTTTTCTCCCATCTCACACGGCTTTGTACCAGATCTTTTTGTTCCTAACTCTCCCATCTTCAACACCTCTCACATGCGCCCACATCGTGTTAAGAGTGCCTAACTTCTTACCTCTAGCTACCACTAGAGACCCTTTGGTGAGCTTCCACTGACCTTCACCAAAGAAACATTTATAACCATTCTCATCAAGCTTACCAGTAAATATCACATTAAGGTGAATATCTGAAACATGTCTGATAACTCTAAGCATCAACCTGCAACCACTGTTAGTCTCCAAACAAATATCTCCAATGCCGGTAACATTTGATTCACTTCCGTTTCTCATCCGTACATAGCCAAAATCACCACTAGTGTAGGATGTGAATATCTCACCATATGAGGTAGCATGGAATGAAGTACCAAAATCAATCACCCAATCAGTAACATGACACTTGGGTTTACCATGACAAACAATGGTTACATCAATATCGGATAGATACACAATCGAGTCTTTATCCTCATCTTTTTTCTTAAACTGCTCTTTAAAAAATCTGCACTCTCGCTTTATTTTACCCGACTTTTGGCAGTAAAAGCAAATTATCTATTTTCTATCTCTAGACCTTCCCCTGGATTTGTCATCTTCATGAGAAATTTTCTTTATGTTTCTGCCCCTACTCTGTGTGACAAAAACTTGTATCTCAGCACCAGTCACTATCGTATCTTTTAGCCTTTGTTCCTCGTTGAACAAATTATCCTTGACTGTATCCAAAGTCAGTGTACCATTGGAAACGAAGTTACTCAACGATACAACCTGCGTTTCCTAGCTATCAGGCAAATAGCTCAACAACAACAAAGTCTGCATCTCATCGTCAATGATCATTTTCATCGTACTAAACTGATTTATCAAACTTTGAAAATCACTCAAGTGTTCTACAACGGAGTTTCCATTCTTAAACTTAGAATTCATAAGTTTTCTATTCAAAAAAAGCTTTATTTTACACCGTCTTCCTTCCATACATGGACTCCAATATATGCCAGAGATCATAGGCTTTAGTTTTCATGACAACATGATGAAACACACTTTGATCAATCCACGATCTGATCAGACCAATAGTCTCCCTGTTCATCTTGTTCCACTGCGCGTCACTCTTATTTGTGGCTTAACTCCATCGTTCTCAAGTGGCTCATACAAATCCTTACAGTAAAGCAAATCCTCCATTCTTGATTTCCAAATTGCATAATTTGAAGCACTGAGTTTAATCATTCAAAATGATGTCCAATCCTCCATTTAATCTGCCCAAGAAAACCATAAAACAACCAAGTTCTTGATACCACTGTTGGGAAAAATGCACCTAAAATAATCTCAACCCCATGAATTATTTGTTCCTCTTTGTAAAATTAAATAGGAAATTAACAAATCCAATAATGAGAACAAAAATAACAAATAAACATCCACAAGCAAGACACAATATTTTAACGTGAAAAACCCTTAAAGGGAAACACCACAGGTCAAACTCTAAAAAATTTCACTATAATCAACTGTGAGTACAAAATTGTCATTCCAAGTTTTAACACCAAAAAAACTTGGAATATTACAAAATTGAGAGATTATAAAAATACCTTAATTTGAGTGAAAACTCAAATAACCTCACCACCTAAATCCTCTGAATTAATTAAATTCTTCCCACAATTAATTGATCCAAATAGTCAATTTTTTTCTTCCGACTACCTATGGAAATAAAATTTTCCATTGTTGTTCTTCTGCCAAAAAACCAAAGCCAATTTGCCTCACAATTATTATAGGACTACTATTTCTCTCTCTAGCACCTTCAACCCACCAAGTCTTATATATAGTATAACAAGACTCTTTATACAATTAGTTGATCCAAATAGATAACGAAAACCCCGTGAATAAACCTTCACGAAACTACTCTCAATTTTCTTCTTTTGATTACCTACGGAAATAAACTTTTACATTGTGGTTCTTCTGCCGAAAAACCAAAGCCAATTTACCTCACAATTATTATATGACTAATATTTCCCTCTCTAACACTTTCACGCCACCAAGTCTTATATATAGTATATCAAGACTCTTTATACAATTAGTTAATCCAAGTGCATGACGAAAATCCCGTGAATAAACCTTCATGAACTGCTCTCAATTTTCTTCTTCCGATTACCTACAGAAATAAACTTTTTCGTGGTTGTTCTTCTGCCAAAAAACCAAAGCCAATTTGCCTCATAATTATTATATGACTATTATTTCTCTCTCACTACAAAAAAAAGGTCCATCAGCGACCAATAGTTTTAGCGACTGCATAAATCGATCGATAATGATAACAGTAGCGACCGCAGGTTAATCTAGTCACAATTGGTAATAGCGACCGCCTAGCAGTTGCTGATTGATCACTAATAGGATTTTACCGCCCAAAAATTTGGAGCTAGAGTTGGTGGGAATGCTTTTGCGACCAATTAATAACAGCAACTACCGTGTGGTCGCTAATACGTCCACGTCAATAAAAAACAGCGACCGCATGCGGTCGCAAAAGAAAGAAGGGAGAAGAAAAAAGAGAAGAAGAAGAAAGAAGAAAGAAGAGAAGAAAAAGAAAAAGGAAAAAAGAATAAGAGAGTGAGCCGCCGGCCGCTTCCCCGCCGCCGGCCGCTTGTCCGAGCGCCAACACTTCGCTTCGTCGCTGCCATAGTGTATGCTTTAATTTTATCTGTAACCTCACAATTTGATATACATATACACACATACACTTTGATTGTATAAATATATATATATATATATATATATATACTTAGAATTGGTTGAATATATGTTCAATTGAATGTGTTATCATGTATTATTAGGGTTTATTTTTAGGAAAATTGGTTGTCTGTGAATTTGCATTCATTCTTGTTATTTTTCCTAGCTGTAGCTATTGAGTTAAACACTATTTTATTGGTTTGATCTAATAATCTGTAGCTACTGCATTATGTTGTTCTCTTAACTGCTTTGGTATTATCTACAAAAAAATTAGCTTGCAAATGGTGAAATAAGATACTTAATTATGCTATAAGACATAAGTCATAGATGGATTGTGGTGGGTTAAAGTGGAATCATTTTATGTTGTGCATAGTGCATACCAGTCATGCCCTTAGATTTATGATAATTTTATCTAATTAACACTGCTTGTTGTTAATGTTTATATATTTTGCATAGAATAAATGAATTTAGTTTTGTCACATTATAAACTTCATTTTATGTTATGGCAAATTATAGTTTATATGTTAAGTAGCTTTCACCGGAGATGATTTAAATCAAGTTTTAAACACAAAAATAAAATAATCATCATATAATATGATATAATTTAAAATAAAATAAAATAATATACTTTAAAATAAAATAAAATAAAATAATTTAATTTTAAATAACATATTATATTATATACAATAATATAACATAATAAAATTAAAATGAAAGCAAAAATTAAAAAAATACAAATAATATAATATGATATAATTTAAAATAAAATAAACTAATATAACTTAAAATAAAATAAAATTGTATAATTTAATTTATTTTTAAATATCGTATGATATTTTAAACAATAATATAATATAATAAAATTAAAATGAAAGAAAAAAATACAAAAATACAAAAATTATAATATGATATAATTAAAAATAAAATAAAATATAATTTAAAATAAAATAAAATAAAATAATATAATATAATTTTAAATATCATATTATATTATATACAATAATATAATATAATAAAATTAAAGTGAAAGCAAAAATTAAAAAAATACAAATAATATAATATGTTATAATTTAAAATAAAATAAACTAATATAACTTAAACTAAAATTAAATAGTATAATTTAATTTATTTTTAAATAACATATGATATTTGATACAATAATATAATATAATAAAATTAAAATGAAAGAAAAAATAAAAAAAACACAAATAATATAATATGATATAATTAAAATAAAATAAAATAAATTTCATTTAAATAAGAATAAAATAATATAATCTAATTTAATTTTAAATTACGTATGATATTTGATGCAATAATATAATATAATAAAATATGACATATACCGGATTCTCATATTAGTTAAGACTGTTGCATGGATATGATCATATTCAACTTAGAAATCCGTTTAAATTATATCATGACAGAGACCTCATGCTAACAGGTTGAGCTCGGGCAATCTCGGATGAATTAGTGTCCGTCTTCCTTGCGGTAGAGGTGGTTACTGTGAGTCCCCAAATTCGGGTCTCAAATATCCGAATTCGGTCATCACGGTCCAATACAAATATCCACCTCTAAACAACATACAATAACTAAATGCGGAATAATAAACATATGTTGTTTATTCAAAAGGTGTTACTAGTCCTAAGATACGGTAACCTTACACAAAAGTACACAAATACCCTTAATAAAGTACTTAGGGTTTACACCACAAAACAAGTAATTTTAGTTAGGCGAATATACTAAAGACTGTCTCTTGAAGTCTATCACTTCATCTTTTCCTTACCCTTGTTTTTTCCAGAAGTCTCGGGTTTCACTGCAATAAGGTTAATGATATAGCAAGGGTGAGCAACTAGTTTGCTTAACAAATTTAAATAACAACAAGAGATAATATATTGTTAGAGTTGATGCCCTATAGGCTAATTATTTGATGTAATTTATTAACATTTTTTATATTATATTTGATTGAATAAATGGATTATTTTATTATGATTTTATTTACTGCGTTATATAAATATTAGCATAATAAAAGCCCTTAGAATAGTGATACGAATTATATAGCTTCAAGTATGTGATTTGAACATGAGGTTATATAATTACAATTAGTATCATTGCTCTTAAATGTACCAGTCGAGTATCATTGTTAATGGGACAACAATGATGCATTGAGACTAATATGTGGATTGACTGATGGCCAAATCTCATTGGTCATAAATATATGTGATATTTGAGTCAATGCATAAGTACATGTTAGAGAACAATGTACTGGACTAACCCACCATGAGAATTCTACGTGGAGCATTATGCAAAGTGTCATAAGAAATTCTCATAGTGACAATGATGTAATGATCCTCTGACCTGAGGTCACTATATTATTACACGAGAATTTATGTACTTTGATATCATCAAATGTCACCTTTAATAAGGTGGACAATAAAGGTGATTATTGGGTACATAATCATGTGATGAATATGAGTGATTTAGATGGAATTTAATCCTCCTATATATTAGGGGTGATATCCATAGGCCTTTTGATTGAGTAGGGCTATGAAATGCATGACCATTCTCAAATAGTGATTTGTTTCATATAGTCTACTCATTGATCAAGAAAACTCAGATTAAATTATGAAGAGTATGACACTTTCCATGCCTCGAGTTTAATCTAGGATGTTAAGGTTAAAAGGATTAAATTGCATTAAAACATTGGTCACAAAAAGGTTGTATCGAATCATCAATCTTATTATTATTTGGGTAGCAGTGATGCATTACTAGATGCCGCTCACTGTTTATAAATTTATAATATGATTTTAAAATTATTGTCAATATAATAATAACTTATAGGGCCACACACTTAGAACGTATTTAAAAAGAGAATTAATTTAAATTGTAAGTATTTAAATATGTTAATATGATTGATAGTATTTAAAATTACGAATTTAAATTAATAAGATAATTTATGTATATGTATATTAATTAAGTTAGACTTAATTAAGATATAATATATATATATAAATTTGGATTTTATTTTTCTAATTAAATTAAGTTTTGGTTAATTCCTATTAACTACTATATATATGATATATCAGTAGTCTTAATCACGTAAGGAACAAAAACTAAAACCCTAGCCGCTTTCAGAAATAGGCTAGAGAGAAAAATAATTTAAAAATCCTGATCTTGGTGGCTAGTACCGCGGTTCCTTTTGCTACAGATCGTGAGAGGATTCGCGGAGTGTTCATGTGGATACCGTAGAGACACAGTCGTTGGATTGCGTTGGGGATTCGAGGCTGCTTCAAAATTCACCAGCATCTCCATTCAAACTTACATAATCAGTAAAACAAATTCTGAACCTCTGATTAATCTGTTTTCGCATGGATCCTAGTTTAGGGTTTCGAAATTTTTTTGGCCTCTCGTACAATATGTGTATGCATAACATTTAATTTTCGTGTTTTGTACCTGACCTGATATTGGATACAGGGTACTCTCCTATAATAGGGAGGTGTTCATAATAGTCCAAGAATCCGCATCTTCAATGATTTGGACAACTTTTAAAATCTTTAACATAAATATCTAACCGAATAATGGCTTAGACCTACTTTGAACAGTTCTTTAAACAATAGAACGTTAAAAAAGGTACAAGTCAAAGACTGTACAAGATCAAGTGCACCAAGTGCGAATAACAACGACATCGATGTGAAATAATTGTAAAGTAATTAAACCATTCAAAGCATACTTGTACAGTTCAAGCTTAAATAAATAACTTGTTCAATGAAATAAGTTTAGAGATAAGGAACTTGCATGTCTGCTCAGCTACAACAAACTAGCTTTAATTAAATGGCTTTGAAGGGCCTAACATTAATCAAGTCGGTCTAACAATTAGTACGGTGTATGCTGGCACGTTTGTATGCTTACTACGAACTTATCTAACAAATAAGTCTAACACATAATTCACATCATTTGACATGCTAACATTAACCTTATAGACGTGTAATCACACTTAGGTTAATGATTTAATAATGTAGGAGTATTTATCCTAGGTATTAAACACTTAAGGAATTTTTAAACAATTTAATATAATTATTTAATTTGTGAATATAAAATAATTTATATTTAATTAACTCTTTCTTTAATTAATTACTATTTTTATTACTTAAATAGTAATTAATTAACTACCTTTAGTTATTATTTAATTATAAATAATAACTAGTTAATCTTACTTAATAATTAGTTTATTTATTTTAATGCTTCTTAATTATTACAAAAGATTAATTAGATAATAATTAATTATATTAACTTTATTATAATCTTATGTAATTATGATTTAATCTTAATTAATTAATTAATTAATTAATTAATTAACCTTACATTTCTTTAATTATTATTTAATAATAATTAATTACTTAATTATCCTTATTTATTATTTAATATAAATAATTAAATTATTAACTTTATTTATCTTTAATTATTATTTATTAATTAAATAATAATTAATGACTTCTAAAATCTTATTAGTTAATATAAATCAACTAACAATTAACTAAGTAATTATCCTCACTTATTATTTAATTTAAAGAAATTAAATAATAGTTTATTAATTTTAATCATTTTTAATTATTATTTAATGTCAATTAAATTAATAATTAATTATTTATCTAATTTAATTATTATTTAATGTCAAATAATAATCAATTTATTTATCCTTATTTATTATTAAATTTTTAATTAAATAATAAATAATTAATGAAATTTGTATTTATGTAACTTAATCATAAATTTAGCTAACTAGATTAATATTAAAAATATTTAAATATTAATCAAAATAAAAAATATAATCCCAAATATCACTTTTGTATTATTATTATTTTTATTAAAATTTTAAATTAATTTTTAAACATTTAAATTCATTAAAAAATATACAAAATAGCAATTCTATAAATAATCTGAAAAATCGGACCAAGGGCAATTTTATAATTATACTGAAAATCGAACGGAGGGGCAATTTTATAATTTCATTGGAAATTTACTCCCACGCATTGCACGTGCTTAGTAAAATAGGCCCCAAAATGATACCGTTTTGGGAGAATCGGAGACGACTTCCGTGCATAACGTGCGGGTTACAAATTTATCGCTCCAAACGACATTGTTTTCTCTTTGCGTCCTGCTAAAACTACTGGCGCGCAATGCGCGGCCAGCTCTTTTTTTTTTTTTTCTTATTTTTTTTCTTAACAGATTCGTTACAGTAACAACAATACACCACTCAAATGAAAATTATACCTTCAAGTAAATTTATAATCTCTCAATAAAAATCCAAAATAATACCCATCACTTAATATTAATTTATAACATGAAAATTTAAGTACTCATGATTTAATTACATATTTTTCATAAAAATTATTTTACCACATAAACTACTACAAATCATAACTTTTTATGTATAACTCCATTTTGAGTGATTCAAACCTTACTTTTCTCATGATTTAATATTCTATAATATTAGACATTAAATCTAAGTTTTATAAAAATATTTTTTTGTCATTATTTTCAAGACTTGTTTACACACTACTAAACACATGTTTTTAGCATACAAATTATACCAAAATACAAACCAATCATATTAAACTCAAGTATGGCATGAATAAAACTACTACACATCTACTAACTATATTAACATGCTAATACTAACATGTTTGTTAATTTAATTTTAAAAAAACAAAGCTAGATTTAAAATAACCATTACCTTATTTTAATGGTTATTTTTATTTTTCTTCCAAAATAGGTGGCGAATGGTATGTACAACACTAACTTCTCCTTCTTCCTCCTTAATCTCTCAAATATAATAGCTCACAAAGCTTTTCTCTCAAAATGCTCTCAACACTTAGGAAGATGAAGAAATGGCTAGCAAATAAACTAATAATACTTAAGTCTTCAATCCATAGATATAAAAATATATCTATAGATTCTAACCATCATGAACCCTACCATGGAGACTTGCACAAGAAAAGTAAAGGACTAGAGTGGGTGAATAAAATGTTCAAAAAGGATTTCCCCATTCCCCAAACAAGTTATCTTATTAATTTAATCAAACTTTGAAATTCAATTCTCTCTCTTCCCCTCACTATTGTCGGCATCATCATGGTCTAACATCCCAATTTATGTGTCACACTTGCTTGCTAATTAATTTAATATGTTACACAATTTAATTTCTCAATTGGATCAATCATTGGATCACATTAAATACACCATTGGGCTTGCTATTTAATGAGTTAAGGCCATTAAATTTCAATTCATTTAATTTTAACATTGGACTCATTTATTGAGTCCAATGATTATGTATTTACTTGATTACACATTAATTATCAAGTCTATGATTAATTAATTAAATAATTGGATTAACTAAATAACTAAATACTCTAACCCATTAGTATTAAATTACTAAATGGACTAATAAATATTATTCTTAATATTTCACATTGTTTACAATAATTAGTAAACATATTAATTAATTTATAAAATTTAATTCATTCATTATATTAAATTTAATTAAATATTTAATTAATGGACAACTTATTAATTCCTTTAATATAAAACCCTTAGGGTTTGTTCACTAATTTAATTAACATATTAGTGACCCTTTTTAATTAACTCTAGCAATTAATCACATAATCATTTAATCATGTAATTAATTAATCATACAAAAAGATTTAAATAACCTCTTAAAACTAACTCGTTAGAAATTAATTTAATGTTTTAATTAATAATGATGTGAAAATTATAGGACATTACAGTTACTACAAATGCGGAGAGGACGAGCATTGATTCATTTGAGATTTCCTGAGCTCAATCTGTTAGACGAGGTCTTTGTCAATGATATAATTTAAAATAATATGATCATATTCAACTTAGAAACCCATTCAAAATTCACTTATTAAGAGTGCATTTTGAATAGTCCCCAGTGACTGTTCTTGTATGTTAGGCTCCCACATAAGCTAATGTCAATGATTGAAGTAAATGTATCTGTTTGTTCTATAAAAAAATGGTTTGTTTATCTTCTATTGTTGTTTTCCGGGTGTATACTTAGGCTGTACAAATTATAGTTTATTGCGTGAACTTGGAGACCGATGTGAGATGCTGTTGAAATTTCAGCGAACAACAAATGCATTTTTTGAGTTGTTGACATTATTGGGACATCGCATATAAGAATGGGATAGAAGTTTAACCGATATAATAAGGGTGGAAACATATTTAGATAAGAACTATATATGCATTAATTATACCTAAAGATGACACAATTTAATACAGTAATTGTTGTCAAAATATGTATAATAGTATTATAGTTTTCTACTCAGACCGTAGTTAGATGAGACGGCGAAAATCAAGTGCCCAGATAGGTGCTACAACTAAATTTAGAACTGGTTATCAAGTGTTGCTGGATTATGCATATTGTCACCTGGAATGTGTTAATGGTCAGAACAAGATAAGATGTCGTTGCTTGAAGTGTAAAAATGCAAATTATACGGACAGAGACATAGTTAACTATCATTTACTTGTTTATGGGTTTATGAGAAATTATGAAGAATGCTGGTGTACACATGGGTAGAGAAGAGATAGCGGCTACACACAAGTACATACTCTAGGCAGAAGTACCCATCGTATGAATGACATGGTGCATAATATTGCAGGCCCTGATTTTGATTGGGAACAAGACATAGAACAACTTATGAATTCTGATGCCAAAGCGTTCTTTAAGTTGTTAAATGAGAGTAATGAACCGTTGTGGTCTGGTTGCACCAAGCAAACCATATTGTCTGCAGTGGCTACGTTACTTAACATCAAGGTTGATCACAATATGAGCCATAAGTGTTTTGAGTCGCTATTAAAGGCCATTAAAAGTATGTTACCTGACAGTAAAAAATTGCTCGATCTACTACTTTTGTAAGAAAATGGTGAAGAAGTTGGGTCTTGGATACCAAAAGATCGATGCATGTCCGAACGATTATATGATGTTTTATAAGGAAAATGAACAGAAGACAAAATGTATGTTGTGCAGTCCTAAACGGTTCAAGCCTAATAAAGATGGTGTGACTACAAAAAAAGAAACATATACTTTTTAAGATTTTAAGATATTTTTCAATTACACATCGGCTAAAAAGATTGTATATGTCTTCAAGAACAACCGAACATATGACTTAACGTGCGAGATCTCCAGCGAAAGATGGGGAACTTAACCATCCCGCAGATGGGCAAGCTTGGAAAGATTTCAAATTAGCACATCCTGGGTTTGTATCGAAAGCCACAAATGTTTGGCTTGGATTGTCCATTAATGGTTTCAACCCTTTCGGTCACTTAGCTATTATGTACTCCTGCTAGCCTGTGATTGTTACTCCGTACAACTTTTCTCCTTGGATGTGTATGAAACAATCATACTTATTTTTTTCACTCGTGATTCCTGGTCCCATGTCTATAAATAAGAAGTTTTAGCCTTCATTATTTTCACCAATTTACTAGTAAATTGACAACAAAGAAGCCTTTGTGAGATTATGTTAGAATAGTGTTCAAATCATGTATTAAAGCCTTGTACAACTGTTGTCAAAGCTTACACTTCAAGAGGTAACAAATCTAGTTGTTATAATTTTAGTTTTGTTCTTAGTGTTCTTGAGAAAAGTTATAAATCTATACATATTTAAGTTTATGATTTTGTAAATTAGTGTTATAAAGTTGTAAAATAAGATGGCTTAGCCTTATGATGCTAGTAGCATCAAGTTTTAGCAAGCTAAATGAAGAACGATGAAACTTAGTTATTTGTATTCTTCATGTTCTTGAGCAAAAGTCATAAATTTCTACATAAGTAGGTTTACGATTTTATTATTTTTTATGTTATGAAGTGTTATTTAATGTTAGAACATGTTATCCTAAGAAATTAATGCTTGGGGTATCATGTTTTATCAATTAGGTCAAATAAATATTAATAAGTTTTTGAGCAGTCCACTTACCAGTGAATTATGTGTAAATTTGTTAGGAATCTATCTTGCCCACCTTCATAAAAGTTGTGACGACCTCAAATCCGGGTCCCTTGAACCTCAGATCTAGTTCAACACGAGTACAATCTTTTCCTTATCAATCATAACTTATAACAATATTAAAATTGATATATAATCATTTATTTACAATTTTACAACATCTCTTTCTATTCCAGAATCACCTAAACCAAGGCTTTTTCTTTTCATTTATTTCATTAAATTACTTGCATAATTATTTTAGTTAATTTTATTTAAA
This sequence comes from Hedera helix, assembly GCA_947179155.2. Classification (NCBI taxonomy): domain Eukaryota; kingdom Viridiplantae; phylum Streptophyta; class Magnoliopsida; order Apiales; family Araliaceae; genus Hedera; species Hedera helix. Next base: position 665,891 of record OX359274.1, on the reverse strand, counting down.
CTATTTCTTTGATTCAAAAACTCCCTATTTTTATTTGCAAAAACATAAAATTAAATTAATCATTCTCTGTGGGATCGACTCTTACTTGTATTACTACATTAATATTTTTCCAAAGTAATATTTTATTTTTGGGTGCTTGTGACAGCACACCAAATTTTGGCGCCGTTGTCGGGGAATGATTTTAATTTAATTTTGTGGTTTTGTAAATATTTATTTAATTTAGTAATTTTTCTTAGATTTTATTTTTCTAGTTTTTCATAATTTAATTTAGTGGTGCAGGTTAAGGATGAAAGTCATGCATGATTATGACAATGAGGTATATATTTCTTCTCTTGAGCAACAAATTGATACCCTAACTTCTCTTGTTTATCAAATGGTTGTAGGTAATGCACAACCAATGGAAGCTTGTAGGATTTGTGCGGTGGTAGGACATCCAACTAATATGTGCCATATTCTTCAAGAGGAGTCCTATGGGAAAGTCAATATAGCAAGTGGTTTCCCTGGTCAACCCCAATGGAGATATGATCCCTATTCAAACGAATATAATTCGGGATGGAGGGATCATCCTAATTTTGACTATGAGAATCCACAAATGAATCCATCTATAAATCAGAATTTTTCAAGCTATCAACAATACATGCATTCATACCCCCAATAACAACAGGGCCAATCATTTTATTCTAATATGTCTTTAGAAGATATGCTTAAATTAATTGAAGCTAACACTTTACAATTTCAACAGGATAATTTGCAATTTCAACAAGACATGCAGACAAGTATTCAGAAAAATAATGCAATTATTCAGCGTTTGGGTACTCAAATGGAACAAATGGCTATCGATCAATTGGAGGAGTAAAGTTTTGAGCAAGAACCTTCTCAAACGGTGGATAATCCAATAGAGAATTAGTCAAAATAACGACTCTTTTCAAAGTTTATATCCTAAGAGTAGAATTAGTCATCTGCCATGTGCACTGTCGGAAGATTTAAAAGGTAAGAATAGTGTAATTTCAATTTCTGAAAATAATTTTCAATCACGTGTTACTGAAATTGCAGTAGTTAAAGATAATTTTCTGTTTTTGGTTATTAGAATTGTATTAGTAGAACTCACTACAAGAAAAATAATTATTTACGACAAAAATATTTTTGACGGAACTAATTTAGTCGAAAATAAGCTAATTTTGATATAATATTCCGTTAGAAATATTTTTCTTTAAAATAACTCATTTAAGACGTAATTCCGTAGAAATGGGAAAGTATCATTGGCCCCGTCTTTCCTACCGTGCAAACCTTATTCTCGACAGAATATTCCTTTGAAATTAATTTCTCTATTTGATCCTCTCCTCCACCTCTAATCTTCCCCCTCCACCACCGATAAACTCCTCACTGTCCCATCAATCCATTGACTTGGTCATACTCCAACCTTATATTTTGATGATAACTTTATAATGGAACTAAACTGTGCAATTTTGTATGATAGGATTAAAGATGCATACTAAAACCATCAATAAAGAAAACTGGATTAACACTGGTATATGGACAAAATGTTTGCAGTTACTAAAATCATCAAAATAACAAACTGGATTTAGCACTGCTATATGGACGTAATGTTTACAAATAAGCGAAAGTCTTGAAACCAAGAAATGGGTCTCTAGGAATTCAATGTAAGATCCTATCTTTAATTATATCTCAATTAAGGCTCTAAGATTTGCATGACAATTTGCATTACATTGATCATGATAATAATTATTGAAAATAATTAATTGAGTTTTCAAAATTAATAAGGGTCAAATATTTACTAATAGGAGTTAAATTAAAAAGGCTGAGTTTTATTCCTTCCATAAGTTTTGGAATTTGGGATTTCTATTAATTTCGCTTTCCATAATTTTCTTAATTAATTGAGCTAAAATATAAAAAAAGATTTTGAAATGATATCTCATAAAATTTGTTACCTTATTACATGGAATGGTGTTGACCATTATGGAGCTAAACAGTTTACTTTATTACATGAAATAGTGTTGACCATTATGGAGATTATTACATGGGAATGAGTTGTCCATTATTAAAGCAAATGGATTTTATAATTTGTTACATGGGTTTGTGCTTAATGAAACTTCCTTAATTAAAACAATTGGACTTTCCATGATTAAACTAAAAACAAATCTATTGATTGGAACAAAAATCAAGAGATATGATAGATACGGGTGGTTCATTGATTTAAACTTTCCATATATAATATCATAATTGATTGAGTTAATCAATGTAAATATTTACCAAATTAATTATGTAAGCTAAAGAGATTTGATCACAAATTGATTTATGAGCAGAAAACTCTCTTACGCCGAATCTACATGTAACAGCTATATGATAAGATATCTTTGCTGAAACCGTGTTGGAAATTAGTTTTTTTCAAATCTGATCATTATTGATTTCCAGAAATATTCTTGCTCCTAACGGTAACAATCCTAAAGATCTGTTTTGTAATTAAACTAATTTTTTGGAGTTGTGTTTTTTTTTTAAATAAACGGTTTCTAAGTTTTCATCTTCTAAACATAACGGCTATAATCTTTTTGGAGATATATAAACAGTATTATTAGGATGTATATTTAACCAGGTCTGATCCGAGAATTCACATTGGGCTAGGCCCAATAGACCGCCAACCTAATAGCCTTCCTATTGGGCTTACAACACGTGGGTGGAAGGTGAACCGGGTATATATCATAACTACCTAGCGTAATGGACAAAACCGTTACACAGGTAACCGTTATTAAGGTATGCAGTATAAATACCCAGTTGATAATGGAGAGAAGGGTAACGCACCATTTTGCAATACTAGACACTCAAACCTCCATTGTTGACTTTTCCAATACCTTCACTAACACTTACACCGGAGGAGTTCACAAACGGCTCAAGCCGTTTGGACTGCAGGTATTCTTACCGGACGGCTAACAGGACTGCCCGACAGAATCAGGTGTCAACATTGGCGCTAGAAGGAGGGCGCTAGTAAAACTTCCATCAACTATCATTGACATGGAAACTTCACAGTCGCAGAGTCATCCGCGATGACCACCTCTCTCCCGGTCTCACCGGGAGACGGCAGCAGATAAAGACCGCCGCCTCCAGATAATCCTCGACAGAAAGAAGGCTCTGGACCTCCAGTAGAAGGAGCTCGACAGAGAGTATGAGGAATTAACTGAGGCAGACAATGATCTCTTGAGCCAGAGAGGCTCGGCCGCCCGCTCAGATCGCCATACCAGACGGGATAATAATCACACGGAACTCCGAAGGGGAGGAAACCGAAATCGCGGGAAGGAACCGGTTCACTCCAAGTCGATTTGGACAGCAGATTTGAGAAAACGAGCCAGATCGCCGATAAGGAAAGATCGGGAAGACCGACGTAGTCATGGGAGCCACACTAGAGAATCTTCCCCCAATAAGGCTTCAGATAAGTACTATGGGTCCAAGAAAGCTCGATTCTCTCCATTCTCGAAAGATCTGGAAGAAGCCAAGATCGATCGAAGCCGCAAGGTCCCTACTTTGGAGATGTACGACGGAACAGGAGACCCGCATGATCACACTTATTCCTTCGAGTAGGCCATGCACTTTCATGGTCACGATGCAGTGGCAATGTGCCATTTGTTCTTATCTACTCTGAAGAAAACTGCCAGAGAATGGGTCATCTCCCTTCCATCCGGATCCATTAAATCATGGGAGGAGCTGCATGAACAATTCCACAACCATTTCGGAAGCAACAAGCGGCGAGCCCGAATGATGAAATCCCTCTTACAAGTAAAACAGAGGTCGAATGAAACTCTTCGGTAGTTTATCAAAAGATTTAGGGAGGCTGTGTCAGAAATCAACGGGATTGACCCGAAGCAGGTAATCCAATTTTTAACCATGTGATTAAATGTTGATAAATCCAGCAGGTTAATTGAGGAGCTTATCTCGAAGGCTCCCGAAACTTTATCGGAGACCTACGAGAAGGTGGACAAGTTTCGTGGAGTTGGAATAGGCTCTCGCCAATCTTCAGGGGTCATCAAAACATACCGGTGACTTTCACCAAAGAGACCCTGGAGGCGTTAATGCCGAAAAGAAATCCAACGGTAATGGAAAGAAGGCGAATGATCGAAGAGATTCCAACAGGGATCGACAACAGAAGAACGATCCCCCGAGGGATAGAAGGGGTGCTGACAAGGATTACACACCCCTGAACACTAGCAAAAACAATATCGTGAAAGCGATAAAAAACAAACCCTTCTATGAGAAGTCCCCGAAGATTCGGGTTTTTGCAAGGCAAAAGGAAGGAGATAGATATTGCACTTATCATGAAGCCAAAGGGCATGATACCGAGGAGTGCTACCATCTCAAAGACTTCCTAGAAAAGCAGGTACGGAATGGCAACCTGGACAGTTACGTCGCTGATTTCTACTGACCATCAGCCTTTGATCGCCTCGAGCCACCACCACCCATTACTGAAGCAAGAGGTGTGGTTGATGTCATTTCCAGAGGATCAATCTCTACTTTGTCCAATCAAAAGAGAAAAGCTTTCGGCAGAGAAATCCATCAAGTGTCTGGTAAACCGCTGGGCATCAAGACCGACCCCATTACTTTCTCCGATGATGATTACTCATCGGGGATGGTTACTCCTCACCAGGATGCATTGGTCATTACGACTCAGGTCGGCACCATGGATATGAAGAGGATGCTTGTTGACAATGGAAGTTCAGTCAATGTACTCTACAGCCAAGCATGCAATCGACTGGACTTGGGGGGAAGGAAGCTGGAGATCTGCAATGAGTCCTCCTTATACGGGTTCGGAAATAACCCAGTCCGTATAGCAGGGACGATTGAATTACCTGTGATCTTCGGGACTGCCTCGAAATAAGCTTCCATCATGGTCCGCTTTTACGTGGTTCAAGTGGAAAGCAACTACAATGACATCTTAGGAAGAACGACTCTATCGGCATTGAAAGTGATTACTTTCATCCCGCGTTTAAAAATGAAATTTCTAACCAAAAATGGGATTGGGGAATCTATTAGTGATCAGGATCTTTCCCGAAGATGTTATTTACAGACCATCTAGACATCCTCTACCAGTGATAGTAAACAGAAAGCCACCATGAAGATCGAGCTAGAACCCTTCACTGAGGGATGTACTGAACCATTAGCAACACCAGCCGAAGATACGGTTGAGGTGTCATTATTTCAATATGATGATCAGAAAACTGTACAGATTGGCACAAACTTTCGAGATAAAACCAAAACTCGGTTGGTCACCCTTCTTCGGGAATATTCTGACATCTTTGCATGGGTTCCAGCTGACGTGCCAGGCGTTGATAAAACTGTGGCCGTATACCAGCTGAGCGTCAACCCGAACTCCAAACCCGTAAAGCAAAAACGGAGGAACATAGCTCCCGAGAGGCAACAAGTAATTGATGATGAAATTGATAAACTTTTGGCTGTTGACTTCATCTTTGAAATCAATTATCCTGAATGACTCGCCAACGTGGTGTTGGTCAAAAAACACAGTGGGAAGTGGAGGATGTGCGTGGATTACACTGATCTCAACAAAGCATATCCGAAAGACTATTATCCTCTCCCGAGCATAGACCAATTGATCGACTCCACCTCGGGACATACCATAATGAGCTTCTTGGATGCCTTCTCGGGGTATAACCAAATCGCCATGCTTGAAAGCGATATACCGAAGAAGTCTATGTGGACGACATGATCGTTAGAAGCATGAAGGTGGATGATCATTTATCCGACTTGAAAAAATGCTTTGAGAATGTCAGAACAAACAACATGAGACTCAACCCAACTAAATGCACATTTGGCCTCGGGCCAGGCAAATTCTTGGGGTATATGGTCAGCCAAAGAGGGATTGAGGGAAATCCCGAAAAGATATCGGCTATTCTTGAAATGCAACCCCCGAAGAACTTCAAATAAATTCAACGGCTGACCGGGAGGCTGGCAGCTCTTCGGCGGTTTCTGGTACGACTAGCTGAGAAATGTCTCCCATTCTTCGGGACTCTGAAGGGAGCCCAGAATCAGAAAATGTTCCAATGGACTGAAGACTGCCAAGGGGATTTTGAACAAATTAAAAGATATATCTCTTCCCCTCCGATATTGAGTAAAGCACTGCCTGAGGAGGATCTACAAATATACTTGTCTGTCACATCCTTGGCAGTTGGGTCAGCTTTGATCAGGGAAGATTCACAAGGGCAAAAACCAGTCTACTACGTAAGCCATGCTCTTCGGGACGTTGAAACAAGATACCCAAATTTAGAGAAGTTGGCTTACGCACTGGTTATCTCCAGTCGGAAACTGATACATTACTTCCAGGGGCGGACTATCATTGTCCTCACGGACCAACCGTTACGGAAAGTTCTTTACAGACCAGAGTTTTCGGGAAGGTTGGCAGTATGGGCCATTGAGCTAAGTCAGTTTAACATCGAATTCCGTCCTCGGACGGCTATAAAAGCTTAGGCTCTCATCGATTTCATCATCGAATGTTTATTCCCCGAGGATGCCAAAGAAACAGAACTCGAGCATGAGGAAGTGACAATAACCCCCCGAGGAGACTGAATGGACTTTGTACGTCGATGGATCCTGTGTCGGGGCGAGAAGCGGTGCTGGGGTAATCCTCACTTCTCCGGAAGGCTTCAAAGTACATCAATCTATCCGGTTTGGGTTCATAGCCACTAACAACATAGCCGAATACGAAGCATTGGTGGCAGGGTTGAAATTGGCCCGTAGTCTTGAAGTAAAGAGCTTGACAATATACAACGACTCCCAACTGGTTGTGTAACAAGTGTTGGGAGAATATGAAGCAATGGAAGTTCATTTACAGGCCTATCTTCATCTGGTTCGGTCCTTATTAACATTTTTCTTGAGATATCAGATATTAGGCGTGGTCAGATCCGAAAATATCATGGGCGATGCTCTTTCCAAATTGGCAACCACCGATCAAGGGGAATTAGACGGGGCAGTATACTTAGAAAATCTTCAACATCCGAGCACCCTGGTTTAGACAGTGTTGGATATTGAACCGGCGGATTCGTGGATGACCCCTATCTTCAAATTCCTTTTGAATGGTGAATTGCCCGAAGACAAGTCTATGGCCTGAAGAATAAAGTACAAATCCACCAAGTACTGTATCTACAATGACCATCTATACTGAAGATCTTATTCTTTCTCATTGCTTCAATGTCTCGACCCTAGGGAATCCGATTACGCACTTCGGGAAGTTCACGAAGGAATCTGCGGAGACAATGTGGGAGCAAAAACACTTGCCCAAAAAAATTTGCGACAAGGATATTTTTGGTCGACCATGCTTGAAGATGCCAAAGACTTCGTCAAAAAATGTCATAAATGCCAAATATTTGCATCTGTCCCGCACCAACCTCCCGAAGAATTATCTCTGATACTCTCTCCGATACCCTTTTCTGTGTGGGGAATAGACATATTGGGCCCTCTTCCACAAGGTAAGGGACAAGTGAAATTTGTGATCGTCGCCATCGATAATTTCACCAAGTGGGTAGAAGCCAAACTACTTGCCAAGATCACCGAGCATACATGTCTCCAATTCTTCAAAGAGCAAGTAGTCTACCGGTTCGGCATCCCGATGATTCTGATTTTCGACAACGGGCTTCAGTTTGTCGGCAAAACGTTCGAAGGGTTCTTAACATAGCTTAACATTCAGCATCGTCGGACTTCGGTAGCCCATCCACAGGCCAATGGACAAGTAGAAGTTACTAACATGACACTTCTTCATGGCATATAAAGAAGATTGGAAGATGCGAAAGGTGTCTGGCCCGAGGAGCTTTTGCATGTTCTTTGGGCCTACCGAACAACTCCTTGGACTACTACTGGGGAGACGCCCTTTAAGATGGCCTATAGTTCCGAAGCCTTGATACCTATTGAGATCGGGATACCTTCACCGAGGGTCTTAAACTTCAATGAAATTCTCAATAACGAAGGTCTTCGGCTAAACCTCGACTTATTGGAAGAGGAACGTGATTCAGTAGTCCTCAGATTGGCTGCTTATCAACAACGAACTGCTCAGCACTTCAACAAAAATGTTAAAAGTAGGTCATTCAATGTGGGCGATTTGGTCCTTCGGCAAGCCGAGGCATCCATACCTCGGGAAACTGACAAACTGATGTCAACATGGGAAGGACCATACTTAGTGATCGAAGTGTTGAGGGTTGGAACTTACAAGCTTTAGGGCATGGATGGAAAAAATGTTCCAAATACTTGGCATGTTGTTCGACTTCATAGGTATTATCAGTAGTTCACACTTTGTACTTAGTCCAATTTTGACGCTATCATTGAAGCCGATAAAATTTTGTACTTAGTCAAATTTTGAGGCTATCTTTTTAGCCGATAACCTGTTATCTTTTCGATATTAATGGTAATATTTTTTTATCATCAGATTCTTGTATTACTGTTTTGATACACACTTTAAAATTAATCTCCTAGCCTCATCGGATTCATATTCGATCAAGCTAGTGGGGGGCGAAGCAATATAAGTAAACAGTTGTACATACAGATGATAGAATAAAACTCATGAGAAAAGATAAATTATAGTCATTCAATTGGTTAATTGATCGGAGGGTTACAAAACATAAAGAAAAAAAAAACAATCAAACAAAGTCTTTACATATCAATCCTCGGGAAATACAATTCCCAGCTGATCGGGATCATGACCCTTCTCCTTGAAAAGCTTCCGAGCATATTCAAACTCATCGCTGAATTCATTCACCACAGAGGCCAAGATGTCAGCCTGAAAAACGTCCGAGGCTTTGTATTCATCTATCACCTTCTGTTTAAGCTCGGGAATTAGAACGCTCGGGAAAGCGGAGGCAATCGGTCCTTTCAGCCAATCGACTTCTTTGGCACCCCAACCTTTGACGATCAGTTCAACGTTGTCTTTGAGATTCTTCATCTAATCAATCTGAAATTGGATTATGTTTTTCGATTTGGCCAGGAGAATCTTTTGACTCTGGATTTGGGCTTCGAGCTCGTTCTGGTTTTTCTCAAGTTGGATTTTCTTGAGCTCTTTGGTCTGCACCAAATTCATTGCATGGACATTCGCCTTCTCCAGATCGATCAGTCGGGCCTTCAAGAAGTCGATCTCCTTGTCTTTCTCCAGACGAGCCTCCCGAGCCGATTCATACTCCTTTTTCATGATGTGGAAGGAGTCATGAATGGTCTTCATCTGGTCCTTGGTCTTGTGGTGGTTCTTCAGAGCCTCGGCATGCCTTTTGCTGTTTTCCTCAGCTCTTCTCTCCAGAACCTTCTGCTCATCGGATACCCTCAGGAGAATTGCATTTCCCTAAAAAGAAACGGTTAAACGATGAACGAGTCAAAATGTTAACCAATTCAAACAAGAAAATTTTGCAAGCAGATCCTTACCTTTGCATGGCAGGAGAACATCATCTCCATAAGCGTCTTCAGATCAGCTCCCTCGGTACCAGCTTCAGCAAATGGGATCATCGAGAAACCCAACGCATACATGTTAATCCCTTTCTCGGGTCTTGAACCCCCGGTCGGCATTGGGGGATCCATCGGACCGCCTTGAGTGTTCGAGGGCTCTTGACCTTCAGCGGGTCTTTTTCCTTTATTTTGAGGAGGGGGAGCAATGCATTCCTCCGACTGCATGATGATGCTTTGCTCGGCGGGAGGAGTGGTTGAGCTCCCTTGAGGAATGGAAGCTGGTTTGGTTCTTGCCTCCAGCACTAATTTTAGAACCAGCCTCCTCCTCTTTATTCTCGGTCTGCTAGCCCCCGAGTCTTCGGCAGTAGACTTCTTTCCTTCGGTGGGCTTGATAATATCATCTACCTGAGAAGATCCCGTGGCCATCTTGGGAGTGACAGCAGCCCGGGTGGAGTCCCTGGACTTTGCAGCCCTCAAGCTTCGGCTCACCTTTAGTTTATCGGTGGCACTCATTTTCATCCTCGGGGCCCCAGCCGCCTCCAGAATGGCTTCATTGTTAGGATGCTTTCCTTGATCAGCCACTACAATACAATCAGAACAGAAGAGTAAGTATATCAAAAGGACATCAGAACGAAGGAGCAAGCACGAAAAAGGACTTACGGCCAAAGGAATACAACAAATCTTGGTCATTAAGGAGACTCCGGTCCCACTTCACAAATGGTCCGAGACCTCGAACTCTTCTAACCTTGGCCGAGAGATTCTCTTCGGATTTAGTTGGTCTTTGTTCGGGTCTGACCAAGGTCCGACCATCTCAGTGTCCAGTCCTTTGATGAAAAACCAATCCACGTGTCACCCTTTATTACTTGAGGGGTCTCCATTAGGGTATCCCTCTCAGGGGTCTTTATTACCGTGTAAAATCCTTTTTCCTTATTATTAGTAATGGAAAAGAATTGAAAAAAGAAATCTATGGCAGGGAGGGTCGACTCAGAAGAACAGAAGGAAATAAAACTATTTATATGGATGAAAGAATTGGGGGATAGTTAGTTCAGGCTGAGCCCCGTCGTATGCAGTAACTCCAATACGAAGGGGTAAAGAGGGAATCAGACCCCATAGATCAGCGCCTGCCTATGGATCGGGATCCATCCATCCTCGAGCTGGTAGTACATCCTCTCCTCAGCCCCAGGCCTTTTGATTTCATATGTATCGGGGATATAGAATTTTGTTTGGGCTAAATCAAAGTATTGGTTCCGGATAGAAGAAGGGGTGTTGGCTACTCTATACTGGATATTAAAATATTTATTCCGATTGTACTCCTCTACATCCCTCATCCGGGTGACTACCACGGGTTTCCATGGTTAACTTTCTGGGATCCCCGGTTCGACAACAGTAACTTTGTCTTCAACCCGGGAAGACGAAGCCTGCGCTCTCGTATCTTGGGTACTTCTAGCCATTATGGGGTATTGAAGAAAAGAGGGTAAAGAACTTACTTGATTTTAATAAGAAGGATTGGTTGAATATCGATCGGAAGACAGCAGGGCAGGAATGATAGAATCTGGGCTGGGAATGGAATTTTTCTCTCTCAAACGTCATTTCTTTCGTGATAGCTGCCTCTGGTAAAAACGACGATACACTTGAAGTGATCCTTTTTATCTTGTTTAGGCGTGCAACGGTTCAGATGGAAACGATCTGACGGATGGGGCACATTCGCAGTATTTACTGCAGCGTAATAAATGCTCCTTCCCGCGTAAGCTTCGCCAGCTATTTGGACACGGATTTCGAAATTCAAAAATAAGTTCTCAAACGAAACGTCTGTGTAAGCCTTGGGCCGGATTCGTTGGGTTGAAAAATAAATTTTTGGGCTTGAATGGTACATTAGGGCCCAAAGCTTGAAACCCTGATTATAAAGGCCCAAGGTCTTATCCAAAAGCTTCCCCATCGGTCTGATGCCTCCGGGTTCCCTATAGAGCTTTTATCTTCAGTTTGATACCTCCGGGTTCTCGAATGACATTTCCCATCGGACTGATGTCTCCGGGCTCCCGATGGAGGTTTTTCTCTTCGGAAGGTTTCATTCTACTCCCCCAGCACATCCATATACTGGAGGAGTGGGGGGCAATGTTAGGATGTATATTTAACCAGGCCTGATCCGGGAATTCACATTGGGCTAGGCCCAATAGACCGTCAGCCTGGTAGCCTTCTTATTGGGCTTACAACACGTGAGTGGAAGGTGAACCGAGTATACATCATAACTACCTAGCGTAATGGACAAAACCGTTACACAGGTAACCGTTATTCAGGTATGCAGTATAAATACCCAGTTGATAAAGGAGAGAAGGGTAACGCACCATTTTGCAATACTAGACACTTAAACCTCCATTGTTGACTTTTCCAATACCTTCACTAACACTCACACCGGAGGAGTCCACAAATGGCCAAAGCCGTTTGGACTTTTGTACAGGTATTCTTACCGGACGGCCAGCAGGACTGCCCGACAGAATCAGGAGTCAACAAGTATTCTTTTACCAAAATAGATAGAACACTGAATATACTGAATACATACTGAATACTTTGAAATCATATTTCACACTCTCGAGAAGCAACATTTCATTACGTGAAGTAGTACTAGAAGCTGTAGTTTTTAAAGCATAACAAAGTCATCTTCCGCTTCGTTACTTTGGGCTTAAACTGGTGAAACCTTTTCATTACACTTTATCATTGCATATTAATCGAACCTTGAATTTTGATATAATTATTGATTTAATCATAGTTTATTTGTGTAATCATAACCTACTTATTTCAAGGTTTTTGATAGACTAGGGTTTTAGTCTATCGAATTTCTAATCCAAGATGAATTAAGGTTTTACATACAAGTTCCAAGTGAACACAAGTGCTTGGAGTGTATAGGTACACAAGGTCAACAAAAGTATTTAGGGAGGATAAGTCATCAAGGTAAGCATAAGTGCTTGGGGTGCATAGGTGCACAAAGTGGGCAAAAATGCTCGAGGAGGATAAGTTCTCAAAGGTTGTGGGAATTTACTTTGTAAAAAAAAGGGTTTAATTGTAAACCAAGTTGATTAACAAATTAGTCTCAAATACTAGTTAGTATTAGACGTGGATTAGCCCACTAGAATAGAGATTAGAAGCTGAACCTCATAAAAATACTTTATGTTTATATGGTTGATTGTTTGACCTTATTCATTCATTGCATGTTTCAATTTTGAATTATAAAACACAGTCTGAATACTTTGACATATATATTTCATCAAAAAAATTATTTATTTCAATTCAGGTCTTCATTTAATACAAGCAAAATAATTTTTAAAATCTCGACAGTAAATAGTTTTCTACCATCCTTGATTAAACTGTTATCTAGTAAGCTGAATTTATAATACAGCATACTGCATTTTTAACATAATATTTAAATCACAAAAATTTGATATCATTTATTCCCACACTTATTCAACTTCATTCTAAGTGTGCCTATAATTTCACGATCCTCCTCTCTACTGTCAATCCCCCACCTCACAACCTGACGTTGTCGTCAAAACAGACAATAAAGAAAAATAATTTGCCTCCATTGTGGGTTTTGGTTGACCTACTGTGCGGTCGCCTTTTGGTGGTTTGGGGAAGCTGCTACGGCGCTGTTTAATGCTTAATTTGGTAGTTGGTGCTCAATCAAGTGGTCATTGGCAGGCAAAAAAAAACCCTAATTTCCTCTATTGTTTCCTGTTAAATTGAAGATTAGTCCCAATTGCTTTAATAGTTTTAATTTGTATGTGTATTAGAATTACAATTATAATTCTAATTTGAATTAACCCTAATTTTTATTGACTTTAATGTAGTACCATGGGTTAAATTTCTGTGTATTCTCTAAAGTTGAATTTGTATTTGTTTTGGCTTTCAATTCATTGACGCAACACACGGTATTTATTTAAATGCTTTAATGTGTGAATACCTTAATTAATGTAATTTGAAGGATACTAGCAATTTTATTGGTATAAATTGCTTTATAATGTCCTGATTAAATTGGGTATTTGTGTTGATTGAATTTGGATACTTAGATATATTTAGATTTCAGTAGCAACAAATTACTTTATAATGTTATACTGCCTTTGGATTCTTTATTGTTTTGAGTGAAGTTAAATGTATTACTTTAGTTCATAATTGTGACTTTGCAAGGCTTTTTGGTTGCCAATTGGGGGTTAATTTATTTTCGGTAGAATTTCTAATGGAATTTTCGTAAAGTTATAAAAGAGAATAAGCAAATCCATAAAGTAAATTAGGACTTAGTTTGCCACTATAAAAAAAATATGAAGAAGAAGCTTTTACTTAGTTTGTTACTATTACAATAAAAATAATATGGTATAATATAATATAATACAATAAATTATACTAAGTAGCATTTACTTAGTCCTAAAATGAAATAAAATAAAATTAGATATAATATAATATAATATAATTTAATTTAAATAAATTAAAATATAAAATAAAATAAAATATGAGAAATAAAATAAAATAAAATAAAACAGGAACAATCGAAAATACACTGCAATACGCGACAAGGTCATGCGAACGGTGATTACCCTTGTGACGGAGGCTTTTGCGCCTCTGTAGACTCAGACCCAAACTCCTCAGGTATTTTATTATTTTCAAGTTGTTTATTATGCCTGTTAAGTATTTATCATCCATTTGTTTATTTAATTCTCATGTTTACTAATAGACTATATTTTCTATTGTATCAACAGGGTAGCGATGCCGAGCAAGCTAGTGATGACGAGTGGAGGGATAATGTCGATAATTTTCAAACACCAGAGTAAACCTCTGTCGAATGATTATCCCCATATTGATGGTAGTAATAAGAGTATCTCCAACAAATGAAGTATCTTATGGACTATATTTAGTCCATATGACATCAAAAAATGTCCTTTAGTTTTCAATTATTTCAGTAGATAGACTATCACGTGGGCTATAATATTAAAAAATTAAAATAATCAATAAATTAAAAAAACTCATATCATCCTTCTACTTTCTCATTTAAATATAATTAAATTTATAGTCTATGGACTATCTAGTTCCTAGATTTAGTCTTTTAAGGATTTCAAATATAGTCCGAGATTATATTTAATCTATATGTTAGAGAAAAAAAATTAAATCCCAGACTATATTTAGTCTAAAAATTTATTGCTGGAGATGTTCTAACACTCGTCGCTTATAGTTACTTATACTTTTAGTTTGTAAATTGTATGTTTACTTAATTTACGTTGTAAATTATAGTTTATTAGAACCTTTAGTATTATTGTAGTCATTGTGTATGTTATTCATTGTAAATTAGTTGGGTTTATTCATTACCAATTCATCGTACTTACTTACTTTACCATGTATGTAGTCATTGTTGATAATGCACTTATATTGTTTTGTTAGGATGAAAACAAGTTGTTGGAAAAAATAAAAAATATATATATATATATATTTGTGGTGTTGGGAATGAAAACAGGAATAGGTATAATTTTGTGGTTTAAAATTTTGAATTTTTTTAAAAAAAAAAAGCTATTTTCGACAAAATAAGATAATTCCAACAGAAATTATGTAGAAAATAAGTGCAATCGATTTAATTAAACATTGGCATGTGGCATTACTATTTTTTGACTAAAATTTTCGTCGATATTAAAAATAGTTCCATTGGTAATGTTTAATTCCGACAAATTTTTTGACAGAATTAATTAAGAAGAAATTTATTCCGACTGAATTTTTGATGGAATATTCTATCGAAAATAAGTTAATTTTGACATAATAGACTTGTTTCTGACGGAATATTCCGTTGAAATTAGTCATTCTCATTGTATTAACTGTTCTTATTGTATTAATTATTTCTGTGTTCTTGAGTTTAAGGCATCAAACACACAATTACTTGTTTCTTAATAAATAGTTTAATTATTGAATTGTTTATTGTCTAAAATAATTTTTCAACATTAACATTAAACTAGTATTTAATTTTTTGTCCATACTTATATTCCACAGCAGGGGTTAAATATATATATATATATATATATATATAAGAGATGCTATATATTCTCACGAATCTGAATTGTAAGGCTTGTGTCCGTCCATCAGGGATCGATAATATGTTGTCAAGAATGTTACGTACATATATATCACATTCCCCAGCTTAAAGTAATTAGAATCGGAAGCAGTTGGTCGATCGATTTCATTTAAATATCTTCTAGTTGTGATTTTCGAGTACCACAAGTTTGCCGGTCCTTTAAATCTAGAATTATTATTAATTGTACGTTCTGTGACCCTACTTATTAATTAAATAATATACTCGGACAGAAATAAAAAATATTGCATACAAAGCTGGAGGCCTAGAAATTATATAAGCCAAGGCCATCTATCTATCTAATCAGGGTAAAAATAATTTATCAATGGTATATTATTTTTAGAATTTTATTAATAAAAAGTAATATAATAATTTCGTTTATTAAGTATTTTAATTTCTAACTTTTAAAGGAAAAAACTCTAATGTTATAAATAAAGAATATTTTAGTACAATTAACGTACACTATTTATTTTAATAATAATTCTTTTTGACTTAATTATTTTAACAATAATTCTCTCTGACTTAAGTATTGAAAAGTTCTCCTAGATCTTCAACTCGGTTTTGGCAAAATTAGCGGAATCAAAATCAAAATGCTTGTTGATTGTTGATTAACGCCTCAATATCTATCTAATAAAAGATTTGGTTACGTTGATTAGAGCAAAAACATGCTTGGATGAGACTAGACAGCATATATGAAGTCTCAATCTCATGCAGAAATCACGAGTTGGTCGGTCAATTTGTGAGCGATGTTGTTTTCTATTTAAGTATGGACTGCTGCTGGTCGTGGCGGTGCTGAGAGGAATAAATATTCGTGGCACAAAATTATAAATAAATATATACGGTTATACTAACTCTATTAATTACTAAACGGATCACTTAATCTAGTATTAAACGACAAATATGGACCTACCTTCAATTACTGAGCCACCGAAATTCACCAAATCTACTACACTATTTGATTTGATTTGATGTTTGAAAGAGTAGGGCAAACCGCCCTATTCAAAGGCCGCTACTTAATAGGTAAGTCCTTGTCAATTTAATTTCTATATCATCTCCACTAAATTCGCCTGCGCGGCTAATTAATTTACTAGCGGGAGAATGACTTCTGATGATGATTGTTGGGTTGTAATTTATTAAACTTACTAGTTTAATTATGGATCAAAGATTAATTTTTATTAGAGTTGAGTTGAATTAATTTTATATATTATGATGGACTTGAATTATAGGTCAATCTGCTTAAGTATCTTTATCTTTAAAAGCGGTTTAGGTTAGTAGAGGAACATATTATTTTTTCACTTAATAAAGTTGATGAGACTCTTGACGGTACATGGGGGAGTATATAGACTAAACTTTGCTAATGAACCAAGAAGAAGGTTTTTTTTACATGTAACGAAATCTTTGTTTGTATATCAGTAAATGATTCATTTGTATTCCTCATATTATAGTAGATTTCTAAGATATCCCCCGTGATTTTTTTCGATTGGGTTTCTACGTAAAAATCTTTGTATTGTTATTTTCTGCATTTACTTAATCAAATATCAATTATTCCAACATGATTCTAGTTCTTCATTGATAACGCATTTTATTTCTTATTTTTGGTGATATATTGAGCGTACAAAATCAAGCGTTAACATTGACGCTAGAAGGAAGATCGTTTGATATTTGGTATATAAATCACCAGTTTATCTTGGTTGGAAGACTATTTTTATGGCGGAAAGATATAGTTTAAGTATGGGTAATGTCGTGCTTAAATTTTGTAAAATACTCGCAAGCGCACGAATCTATTGTAAAATAGTTTTATACAAAGTACGAGGTCGATCCTATGGGGATTATTGAACTATTAATTAAATCTAAATAATACTTAATTCTAATCTAGTTAACAAAATATGATTTTTGAATTAATTAAAACTAAAAAACTAAATATAATAAAAATCAAGACTAATAATTAAACTAACTTTTAATCAATGGAAGAAAAGTTCTAAGGTTCGGTATCCACGATATTAATTATATATATCTTACTATTTATTATCAATTCGGAGTAGCAAATTGAAAATCAATTCAATGCTTTCTCAAGATTTTTTATTTAAGTACAAAAAAATATTTCTTTTGTAAATTCTTATTTTTCAAAGTTAAATATATAATACCAAAGCATTATATGTACCCAATATTTTGAAAAACAAATAATCTTAGTTCTTAATTAAAACTTTAAATCACAACCAGGATTAAATTAAATTAATTGAAACTATTCAAAATACATGATATTAAGAATGAAACAATTTAATTTAAACTAATCAAATAAATAATTATTATTAACATTTAAACCAAATTAAGAATTAATAATAAATTTCAGCACATTACATAATTAATAATGTTTCATCCTACACCTCAGAAATAAAATTTAGCAATACATAATTTAATCAAAAACACAAGCAGAATAATAAACCATCATGATTATGTGCATTGTTGCAATTCTGCCTTAGCCGCAGATTTACTGAAGTATGATGAAGCTGCTGCTTGGATTGCTTGTTTGATGATATGTTAATTTCCTTCCTTCATTTTCTGTGCAAGCTCAAAGATGCTTTATGTTGATGCTTTAATCTGCTGATCTATTCCTTCTTTGGTTATACTTTCCTGCTCTGTTCCTCCGTGCGTGATTGCTTGGTTGGTGTGATATATAATAATGCCTAGCAAGCTGCTGCTTTTGACTACTTTTATAACTCATCATGCAGTTACCTTGAATAGTCAAAAAGTTAATTTCTTTTTATTTTTTTATTCTTTTGCTTTATCTTCTTTTTCTTTTCAAGTTTGTTGAAACTCTTCTTCTTTTCATTCTTCCTTTTTCACTTGGGCTTACAATTGAATCCATAATTTGGGCTTTCTAATTTCTCAAAACATGTGTGCAAAAATATGTCCAATTAGAATAAAATTAATATAAAACTAAACTAACAAATCTATTTAAAGGAAAAATAAATGTATAAAATATATGATCATCAAATACCCCAAAACCTAGATTTTTGCTAGTGCTCGAGCAAAATAAAAAAAACTAAACAAATAAGTAAAATAAAATCCTAACTAAATCTAAGCCATTTTCGTAGGGAATACGATAGTGTTTAGCATATACTACAAGTCTTTAAACCCCAAGGTCACCCCAAGTGGACGAGTTTTGTCTCGTGAGGGTTTTCAGTGAATATACCCACAAAATTCAAAATTCAAAATAAAATCTTTTTCGGCTTAACTAATTATGAAATTGAAATAAAACTTCAAAATATCATGGGCATTACGCTTAAGCATGATCAAATTCAAAATAACTCTTTCATCTTATCAAAAATGCTCCATCTTCATTTAAAACACCATCATTCATAAAATTAATTCCGTGTGATGCATGCATGTGTATGTGATATAACTCTTAATAGGGACTTTAACCATGAAAATCAAGCAATTTTTTTTTTCTTTCTATTTTTTTATTCTTGACTTGTGCAATGTCTCTTTTCTTAGGCTTTTCAGAGTTACTCATGTAATAAGTGTTTGACCAGGGACACCCAAACCAGTTGATTTTAGGGCATTAAGTGCAAAGACACCCCTAAGGACTTACTAACTCAAGTAACAAACGCCACAAAAATAGACTAGTCAACTGCTTATATACATCATATTTTTTAGCATGATTTTTTTTTATTCAATAGATATTGAAGTAGTATTTATACTTATTCATTTTTCAACTCTTTTCTTTTCTTACAATAAGTGCGTTTTACGCTCCATCTCGTTGCATTATTTTTTATTTTATTTTTTTAAGATTGCTCGACTCATAGTTTATGTCCCACAACTAAGAATTTATGCGAACGTGAAGTACAAAAAATAAATGCATATGAACTTTAATTTTATTCAAGATGATGTTCTAATCTAAGATTTTGTATCTTACCAAAGGTTCAAGAGCTCTAAATCTTTTAATCATACTCAACATTTTTAATCCACGAACACTTATTAGAATTAATTCAACTCATAAAAAGTAAAACGATTTTTTTATTTTAAAAAAAAATTAGTTTCCTTAAAAGAAGAAAAATTAATAAATAAATAAAAATCTAACAAAAATGCAAATCTTCCCCCCATACCTAAATCATGTATTGTCCTCTATGTTTCCTTACATACTACACAAAAACGCACATATATGAATCCACATATAAAAGAAATAAGTGACAATATCAAATAGTAAGGGAAATATCACACCTGGTTGGTTTTGCTGCACTCTAACAAAATAAAATCAGGAACACATTAGAATAACACTAGTGCGCACAGAGAATAAAATAATGAACCTAACTAACTAAACAAGACTGACATACTAAAAATAAATAACTTATACTAGACAATTAAAAAAAATGTGGTGAAAAAGAAAACAAATGAACATATTTATAAATCTTTTAGATCCTAAAACACATACAACTATTAAATAGTGATGCAAAAGGGCAAATGAATGTGAGTTTTTCATGATTTTCAGGAGGTCTAGGCAATTGAAAATGGTTAAATTTTTTATCACAGTTATGTTTGGCATCAACCTCAAGAAATGTTTTACTTTCATTGTCAAAACATGAAAGAATTGGTTCAAATGCATGTTCACATGTAGTTGACTCATGTATAGTGGACCCCAACAACTCATTAACCTTATCTAAGTATTTAGACTCATCCCAATTTCGGTCAAGATAATTTAAGAAAAAGCCTATTAGATCATCTACACCCATAAATTTATTTTCATTCATCACTTGAGTCATAGACAACTCTTGTATCATGGGTTGGAGTGTCAGTTCTAAAAGAGGTTTGGATTCAAAACGTGGCAGAGGTTTAATTTTATCTTTCCATTGAGTAGTATTCATTAATGGAGCAGATTCTAACAAAGAGTTCACCTCACTGATTAGAATATCATCATCAAAATTCATGCCAAAATGAGATAAACATCTTTCTAACGGATCATCGTAGGATAACTGCCTGAAGGAATTATGGACAACACTCTCAACAACACTAACATCACATAGGTCATCATCATCAAGAGGTTGTTGACAAATGCTAAACACCTTGAGTTCTACCGTCATATTTCCAAAAGAGAGTTTTATAACCCCATTGCCACAATTGATTATCGCGTTGGAGGTGGCCAAGAAAGGTCGCCCTAAAATCACAAGTATCTGAGCATTAATATTCTCCACATGTTAAGTATCTATGACAATAAAGTCGACGGGAAAGTAAAATTTATCAACCTTGATCAAGACATCCTCTATGATACCCCTAGGAACTTTGACAGACCTATCAGCTAACTGAAGTTTCAAATGGGTGGGTTTAAGTTCTTCTAATCCTAATTGCGCATACACGGAATATGACAATAGATTGACACTCGCACCTAAATCAAGTAAGGCCCTATCGATCACATGGTCACCTATAACACAAGAAATAGTAGGACACCTGGGATCCTTATACTTGACAAGAGTTCTCATTTCGATTATGGAACTAACTTGCTCTGTCAAGCATACTGTTTTAGGGACATTTATTTTTCTTTTATGTGTACATAGATCTTTTAAGAATTTAACATAAGAGGGAACTTGTTGAATGGTACCAAGAAATGGGATGTTTATGCGAACTTGCTTAAACATTTCTAAAATATCACTGTATTGTGTGTCTTTCTGTATTTAGTCAAGTCTATGTGAAAAATGAGCCTTAGGGACATAAGGTGCAATAGGTGTTTCGGGCTCTTTTGATTCTTTAAGAGTAGGTTTCTCATCTATTTTCTTATCATTAGATCCATTTGCATGATTATTTACTTTTTGACCAAACCTAAGGGTAGTGATGGACTTCGCTTCTTCAAGACTCCTATCAGGATTGGTGACTTCATACTGACCTTTGGGGTTAGGAACAGGTTGACTAGGCAACTTCCCTTTCTCTCTCTCACCTAAGGCGGTGGATAATTGCCCTATTTGCGTTTCAAGCTTCAAGATAGACTGCTGGGTACCGAGAAAAGATTGCTAAGTGGTTTGCATAAATTTGTACAAAGTGTCTTCTAAGGAAGGTTTTCTTTGAGGGGCAACAAACTGCGATTGAGATTGGAAACCTGGAGGATGTGTTGGATTTGGGGCTACATATTGTTACCCTCCATAATTCACTAGAGACTGGTTTTGTCTCCAAGAAAAATTTGGATGATTCTTCCAAGTAGGGTTGTATGTGGTAGAAAATAGACTATCAGATGATCTCCTATAAGAATTTAGAACATTTGCTTGGTTAACATAGCTTTCTGGAGAGGTATATGGTGAATTGACAAACGATGCACACCCATCATTCCTAACACTCATCGTGGAATTCATAGTTTGACTCAAGGCTAGGGCTTCTACTTTCTTAGTAAGGTTTCCTAAGGTATTTTTTACATTAAAATCGTCTCTTACCTCATATAACCCCCATTTCCTAAGCTTCTCTATCTCATTAAAAAAATCCTATTGCTGAGAATTTTCGGACAAGGTTTTAAGGAATCGCTAGGCATCAGTGCTACTTAAATTCAAGAAATCTCCTTTATTCATAGACTCAATCATGTGACGATTTGACATGGTCAAAGCGTTATAAAAATATTGTATGAGTCTCCATAATTCAAAATCATGATGTGGACACCTTAAAAGTAAGTCCTTAAAGCTTTCCCAACAAAAATAAAATTGCTCACCCTCGGTTTGACAAAAATCTGCAATTTCTCTTCTTAGGGCATTTGTTTTATACACTGGGAATAATTTTGACAAGAATTTACTAGTTAATTGGTCCCAACTATTGATTGAATTAGAAGGAAGTGAGTTCAACCATGCTTTGGCCCTATCTTTTAGAGAAAATGGAAATAGACGAAGCCTCACAGATTTATCTGAAAAATTTTGAAATTGAAAAGTTGTGCATATGTTTAAAAATTCCTTGACTCATTTATAGGGGTCCTCTCTATCTAACTCATGGAATGATGAAATGAGTTGTATTACACTCAGTTTAAGCTCAAAGTGTGTCGCTTGAGTTTGTGGTAACACAATGCAAGAAGGGTGATTAGGTGTGACGGGTAAAAAGTATTCCCTAAGTGATCTCTCCTCACGTGCTAAAGGCTCTACATTTTTATCATTATCATCAGCCATTTTAAATTTTAATTTTAATTATGTGAACAAATAAGCAAATAAGCACACAAAGATAAATAAATTAAAATAAATAAAACAAAATAAAACTAATTCTAAGGTCAACTTAAATCAAATCTAGACAGCTGATGAGTGTAGTTTATACTTACGAATCGAATGTTCTTGGGCTTAATAAATTGCTATCATTGAGTATGTTTAGGGGCATTTTACTTGTTTTTATGTTTCTATTGCAGAAAATGGCTTTGGAGGGTCAAAATGGTAAAAACAGAGCTTAATCGCAATTTTGTAAATTATGAACAGTAGTCGTGGCCGGGGCCAGATTTTACAGTGCAATCCGCGACTGGGGCCGTGGTCGGTAGATTTAACTTAAAGGATCCGTGCGTTTCCAGAAGTTGAGCTAAAGAAGGATTGTAATGTTGCTGCAAGTTATGAGCTTTTAGGAGAGTTATTAGAGATATAAATAGATGAGATTAGGATGGTTTTAACACAACTTTGAGAGGAAGATTTTCATTGAAGGTTAATTGGCGTTTTTGACTATGTCAGGCTAAGTTCTTTATTTTCAGTTCTAAGGGATGTTGAATCTTATTTATTATTTATGAATTAATTGAGTTACTAGTATTTCTTCCTTCGTCTGTGGAGTTTATTCTTGATGATCTATTAGAATTGCTTAATGATAATTGGTTTGATTAATTTGATAAGGGCCCATTGAATTGATTTGATTATTATCATGTGCTAAATTAAGGTATAATATTAAGCAAACGATGTTATATCTGATCATAAGTAGCGAATAATAATATTTGATTGTGGTCAAGCTTTTGAATATTGCTATGATATCAAGAAGACATGTTAAATAATCTGCGATTGTACGATTATTGCTTGGAATAACCTAATTCCCTAATTCTTAATGCTATTGTCATATTAAATCTAGACTGATAGTTATAGGTTGTATGATCGTTAGGGTCTAGTAGGGGTGATTGTCACATTAGATTTAAAACCTAAGGGAAATTTTGGGTAACGCGGACCGTGGATACCTAGGGTTATTAAATTCATTGAGGGAAATATATTGATTGACTTAGTTATATCATATTTATGAAAAGATGATACTGAACTGAAGAACTGAAGTTTGTAAATTATTGGATAATTTTAATTAATATTTCTTGTTTCCTATTAGAATCATAGTTTCAAAACTCTCCTTTTTATTATTACTTATTATTTACTGTTAGAAGCAATCAGATAAATCATAAATAATACACTTTCCGTAGGTTCGACTCTTGCTTGCATTATACCAATTTTATATTGATAGAGTGAAAGTAAGGAATAATTTTGGAGTGATAACGACAGCTTCCAACAACTCCTAACTGTTCCAAGTTTCTCTTTAAGGTCCACCAAATTCGAAATTAATCAACCACTAGACAGGTAAGTGAAAGAACGGGGGAGTCTCTCCGTAAATACGGTGACTAATAAAATTACCACACGTTCTTTAGGCGTTTACCTTTTGAACCACTTGCCTAGACACCAGTAGTTTGATTAATTTAAAATTCAGACTCCTCTTATAGTCACTTGTCCTAATTGAGCTCGAGAGTCCTAGGGGTCAATGTTTACTTGATTTTATTTGGTCGGTTATGCAAAGTGTGGTTGTTTGTGGGCCAAGGAAGGGTGATGAAATCCCCACCTTATCTTGTTATGAGTTTTACCCTTAATGTTAGATTAAAATTAAAAATGCACAATTAAAAAAAACGATAAACATATAAAATGTCCTAAAACTATGTGAATTACGAAAGAAGGAGAAATTTGGCGTACCTCAATCCTCCAACAACCACTACAATTTATATTTAACAAAAAATAAATAAAATAAAACAAAATCTAAGCAAGATGTGCACTATGTGAGTGAATGCTTGAATGCGACAATTAATTTTTAAATAATAAACTAAACTACAACTAGTAGAAGAATTAAACAAAATTTAAATTAATTAATATTTCTAATAATCCCCGGCAACAGCGCCAAAAACTTGTTGTGCTTAAATTTTGTAAAATACTCGTAAGTGTACGAATCTATTGTAAAATAGCTTTATGCAAAGTGCGAGGTCGATCCTATGAGGATTTTTGAACTATTAATTAAATCTAAATAATACTCAATTCTAATCTAGTTAACAAAATGTGATTTTTGAATTAATTAAAACTAAAAAACTAAATATAATAAAAATCAAGACTAATAATTAAACTAACTTTTAATCAATGGAAGAAAAGTACTGAGGTCTGGAATTCACAATATAAATTATATATATCTTACTGTTTATTATCAATTCGGAGTAGCAAGTTGAAAATCAATTCAATGTTTTCTCAAGAATTTTAATTTAAGTAAATAAAAATATTTCTTTTGTAAATTCTTATTTTTCAAAGTTAAATATATAAGACCAACGTATTATATATATCCAATATTTTGAAAAATAAATAATCTTAGTTCTTAATTAAAACTTTAAATCATAACCCAGATTAAATTAAATTCAATAAAACTATTCAAAATACATGATATTAAGAATGAAATAATTTAATTTAAACTAATCAAATAAATAAGAATTATTAACGTCTAAACCAAATTAAGAATTAATAATAAACTTCCGCATATTACATAATTAATAATGTTTCATCCTACACCTCAGAAATAAAATTTAGCAATACATAATTTAATCAAAAGCAGAAGTAGAATAATAAACCATCATGATTATGTGCACTGTTGCATTTCTGCCTTAACCGCTGATTTGGTGATGTATGATGAAACTGCTACTTGGATTGCTTATTTGATGATATATTAATTTCCTTCCTTCTTTTTCCGTGCAAGCTCAAAGATGCTTTATGTTGATGCTTTAATCTGTTGATCTATTCCTTCTTTGGTTGTGCTTTCCTGCTCTGTTCCTCCGTGCGTGATTGCTTGGTTGGTGTGATATATAATAATGCCCAGCAAGCTGCTGCTTTTGACTCTTGTTATAACTCATCATGTAGTTACCTTGAATAGTCGAAAAGTTAATTTCTTTTTATTTTTTTATTCTTTTGCTTTATCTTCGTTTTCTTTTCAAGTTTGCTGAAACTCTTCTTCTTTTCATTCCTTCTTTTTCACTTGGGCTTACAATTGAATCCATAATTTGGGCTTTTTAATTTCTCAAAACCTGTGCACAAAAATAAGTCCAATTAGAATAAAATTAATATAAAACTAAACTTAAAAATGTATTTAAAGGAAAAATAAATGTATAAAATATATGCTCATCAAATACCCTCAAACCTAGATTTTTGCTAGTCCTCAAGGTAAATAAAAAATAAAAAAAAAACTAAGCAAATAAGTAAAATAAAATCCTAACTAAATCTAAGTCATTTTCGTAGGGAACACGATAGTGTTTAGCATATACTACAAGTCTTTAAACCCCAAGGTCAGACTAGGTGGACGAGTTTTGTCTCGTGAGAGTTTTCAATGAATATACCTTCAAAATTCAAAATAAAATCTTTTTGGGCATAACTAATTATGAAATTGAAAGAAAACTTCTAAAGATCATGGGCATTACGCTTAAGCAAGATCAAATTCAAAATCACTCTTCTATCTTCTCAAAAATGCTCCGTCTTTATTTAAAATATAAAATTAATTACATGTGATGCATGCATGTGTATGTGATGTAACTCTTAGTAGGGACTTTAACCATGAAAATCAAGCAATTTTATTTTTCTTTCTATTTTTTTATTCTTGACTTGTGCAATGTCTCTTTTCTTAAGCTTTTCAAAGTTACTCATGTAACAAATATTTTACCAATGACTCTCAAACTAGTTGATTTTAGGGCACTAGGTGCAAAGACACCCCTAAGGGCTTACTAACTCTAGTAACAAACGCCACAAAAATAGACTAGTCAACTGCTTATATACATCATATTTTTTAGCATGATTTTTTTTTATTCGATAGACATTGAAGCAGTATTTATACTTATTCATTTTTCAACTCTTTTCTTTTCTTACAACAAGTGCGTTTTATGCTCCATCTCGTTGCATTATTTTTTTCTTTTTTTTTAAGATTGCTCAACTCATAGTTTATGCCCCACAACTAAGAATTTATGCGAACGTGAAGGACAAAAAAAATGCATATGAATTTTAATTTTATTCAAGATGATGTTCCAATCTAATATTTTGTATTTTATCAAAGATTCAAGAGCTCTAAATCTTTTAATCATACTCAACATTTTTAATCCACGAACACTTATTAGAGTTAATTCAACTCATAAAAAGTAAAACGACATTTTTTATGTTAAAAAATTTTTAGTTTCCTAAAAAGAAGAAAAATTAATAAATAAATAAAAATCTAACAAAACTGCAAAACTTCCCCCCATACCTAAATCATACATTGTCCTCAATGTTTCCTTACATACTACCCAAAAACGTACAGATATGAATCCACATATAAAAGAAATAAGTGACAATATCAAATAGTAAGGGAAAGATCACACCTGGTTGGTTTTGTACTGCACTCTAACAAAATAAAATCAGGAACACGTTATAATAACACTAGTAAGCACAGAGAATAAAATAATGAGCCTACCTAACTAAACAAGACTGACATACTAAAAATAAATAACCTATACTAGACAATTTAAAAAAATGTGGTGAAAAAAAAACAAATGAATATATTTACAAATCTTATAGATCCTAAAACACATACAACTATTAAATAGTGATGCAAAAGGGCAAATGAATGTGAGTTTTTCATGATTTTCAGGAGGTCTAGGCAATTGTTAATGGTTAAAATTTTTATCACAGTTATGTTTGGCATCAACCTCAAGAAATGTTTTACTTTCATTGTCAAAACATGAAAGAATTGGTTCAAATGCATGTTCACATTTAGTTGACTCATGTATAGTGGACCCCAACAACTCATTAACCTTATCCAAGTATTCAGACTCATTTCAATTTCGGTCAAGATAATTTAAGAAAAAGCCTATTGGATCATCTACAGCTATAAGTTTATTTTCATTGATCATTTGAGTCATAGACAACTCTTGTATCATGGGTTGGAGTGTCAGTTCTAAAAGAGGTATGAATTCAAAACGTGGGAGAGGTTTAATTTTATCTTTCCATTGAGCAGTATTCATTAATGGAGCAGATTCTAACAAAGAGTTCACCTCACTGATTACAATATCATCATCAAAATTCATGCCAAAATGAGATAAACATCTTTCTAACGAATCATCGTAAGATAACTGCCTGAAGGAATTATGGACAACATTCTCAATTACACTAACATGACATAGGTCATCATGATCAAGAGGTTGTTGACAAATGTTAAACACCTTGAGTTCTACCGTCATATTTCCAAAAGAGAGTTTCATAACCCCATTGCGACAATTGATTATCGCGTTGGAGGTGGCCAAGAAAGGTCGCCCTAAAATCACAGGTATCTGAGCATTAATATTCTCCACATGTTAAATATCTATGACAATAAAGTCGACAGGAAAGTAAAATTTATCAACCTTGATCAAGACATCTTCTATGATAACCCTAGCAACTTTGACAGACCTATCAGCTAACTGAAGTTTCAAATGGGTGGGTTTAAGTTCTTCTAATCCTAATTGCGCATACACGGAATATGGCAATAGATTGACACTCGCACCTAAATCAAGTAAGGCCCTATCGATCACATGGTCACCTATAACACAAGAAATGGTAGGACACCCGGGATCCTTATACTTGACAAGAGTTCTCATTTCGATTATGGAACTAACTTGCTCGGTCAAGCATGCTATTTTAGGGACATTTATTTTTCTTTTCTGTGTACATAGATCTTTTAAGAATTTAACATAAGAGGGAACTTGTTGAATGGCACCATGAAATGGGATGTTTATGCGAACTTGCTTAAACATTTCTAAAATATCACTGTATGGTATGCCTTTCTTTATTTAGTCAAGTCTATATGAAAAATGAGCCCTAGGGACATAAGGTGCAACAGGTGTTTCGGGCTCTTTTGATTCTTTAAGAGTAGGTTTCTCATCTATTTTCTTATCATTAGATCCATTCGCATGATTATTTACTTTTTGACCAGACCTAAGGGTTGTGATGGACTTCGCTTCCTCAAGACTCCTATCAGGATTGGTGACTTCATACTGACCTTTGGGGTTAGGAACGGGTTGACTAGGAAACTTCCCTTTCTCTCTCTCACCTAAAGCGGTGGCTAATTGCCCCATTTGCGTTTCAAGCTTCAAGATAGACTGCTGGGTACCAAGAAAAGATTGCTAAGTGGTTTGCATAAATTGTTGCAAAGTGTCTTCTAAGGAAGGTTTTCTTTGAGGGGAAACAAACTGCGATTGTGATTGGAAACCTGGAGGATGTGTTGGATTTGGGGCTACATATTGTTGCCCTCCATAATTCACTAGAGAATGGTTTTGTCTCCAAGAAAAATTTGGGTGATTCATCCAAGTAGGGTTGTATGTGGTAGAAAATGGATTATCAGATGATCTCCCATAAGAATTTAGAACATTTGCTTGGTCAACATAGCTTTCTGGATAGGTATATGGTGAATTAACAAACGATACACACCCCTCATTCCTAACACTCATCACGGAATTCATAGTTTAACTCAAGGCTGGGGCTTCTACTTTCTTAGTAAGGTTTCCTAAGGTATTTTTTACATCAAAATCGTCTCTTAATTACCTCATATAACCCCCCCTTTCCTAGGCTTCTCTATCTCATTAGAAAAATCTCATTGCTGAGAATTTTCAGACAAGGTTTCAAGGAATCGCCAGGCATCGGTGCTACTAAAATTCAATAATTCTCCTTTATTCATAGACTCAATCATGTGACGATTTGACATGGTCAAAGCGTTATAAAAATATTATATGAGTCTCCATAATTTGAAACCATGATGTGGACAGCTTAAAAGTAAGTTCTTAAATCTTTCCCAACCCAAATAAAATTGCTCACCCTTGGTTTGACGACAATCTGCAATTTCTCTTCTAAGGGCATTTGTTTTAGACATTGGGAAGAATTTTGACAAGAATTTACTAGTTAATTGGTCCCAACTATTGATTGAATAAGAAGGAAGTGAGCTCAACCATGCTTTAGCCCTATCTTTTAGAGAAAATGGAAATAGACGAAGCCTCACAGATTTATCTGAAAAATTTTGAAATCGGAAAGTTGTGTATATGTTTAAAAATTCCTTGACTCATTTGTAGGGGTCCTTTCTATCTAACTCATGGAATGATGAAATGAGTTGTATTACATTCAGTTTAAGCTCAAAGTATGTCGCTCGAGTTTGTGGTAACACAATGCAAGAAGGGTGATTAGGTGTGATGGGTAAAAAATATTCCCTAAGTGATCTCTCCTCACGTGTTAAAGGCTTCACCACTACATTTTTCTCATTATCATCAGCCATTTTAAATTTTAATTTTAATTATGTGAACAAATAAGCAAATAAGCACACAAAGATAAATAAATTAAAATAAATAAAACATAATAAAACTAATTCTAAGGTCAACATAAATAAAATCTAGACAGCTCTTAACTGTTCCAAGTTTCTCTTTAAGGTCCACCAAATTCGAAATTAATCAAGCACTAGCCAGGTAAGTGAAATAATGGGGGAGTCTCTCCGTAAATACGGTGACTAATTAAATAACCACACATTCTTTAGGCGTTTACCTTTTGAACCACTTGCCTAGACACCAGTAGTTTGATTAATTTAAAATTCAGACTCCTCTTAGAGTCACTTGTCCTAATTGAGCTCGAGGGTCCTAGGGGCCAATGTTTACTTGATTTTATTTGGTCAGTTATGCAAAGTGTGGTTGTTTGTAGGCCAAGGAAGGGTGATGAAATCCCCACCTTATCTTGTTATGAGTTTTACCCTTAATGTTAGATTAAAATTTAAAATGCACAATTAAAAAAAACGGTAAACATATAAAATGTCATAAAACTATGTGAATTACGAAAGAATGAGAAATTTGACGTACCTCGATCCTCCAACAACCACTACAATTTATATTTAACAAAAAATAAATAAAATAAAACAAAATCTAAGCAAGATGTGCACTATGTGAGTGAATGCTTGAATGCGACAATTAATTTTTAAATAATAAACTAAACTACAACTAGTAGAAGAATTAGACAAAATTAAAATTAATTAATATTTCTAATAATCCCTGGCAACAGCACCAAAAACTTGTTGTGCTTAAATTTTGTAAAATACTCGTAAGCGCACGAATCTATTGTAAAATAGCTTTATGCAAAGTACGAGGTTGATCCTATGAGGATTTTTGAACTATTAATTAAATCTAAATAATACTCAATTCTAATCTAGTTAACAAAATGTGATTTTTGAATTAATTAAAACTAAAAGACTAAATATAATAAAAATCAAGACTAATAATTAAACTAACTTTTAATCAATGGAAGAAAAGTTCTGAGGTTCGTAATCCACAATATTAATTATATATATCTTACTATTTATTATCAATTCGGAGTAGCAAGTTGAAAATCAATTCAATGTTTTCTCAAGATTTTTCATTTAAGTATATAAAAATATTTCTTTTGTAAATTCTTATTTTTCAAAGTTAAATATGTAAGACCAACGTATTATATGTATCCAATATTTTGAAAAATAAATAATCTTAGTTCTTAATTAAAACTTTAAATCATAACCTGGATTAAATTAAATTAATTGAAACTATTCAAAATACATGATATTAAGAAGGAAACAATTTAATTTAAACTAATCAAATAAATAAGAATTATTAACAATTAAACCAAATTAGGAATTAATAATAAATTTCAGCACATTACATAATTAATAATGTTTCATCATATACCTCAGAAATAAAATTTAGCAATACATAATTTAATCAAAAGCAGAAGTAGAATAATAAACCATTATGATTATATGCACTGTTGCATTTCTGCCTTAACCGTTGATTTGGTGATGTATGATGAAACTGCTACTTGGATTGCTTGTTTGATGATATGTTAATTTCCTTCCTTCTTTTTCCGTGCAAGCTCAAAGATGCTTTATGTTGATGCTTTAATCTGTTGATCTATTCCTTCTTTGGTTTTGCTTTCCTGCTCTGTTCCTCCGTGCGTGATTGCTTGGTTGGTGTGATATATAATAATGCCCAGCAAGCTGCTGCTTTTGACTCTTGTTATAACTCATCATGTAGTTACCTTGAATTGTCAAAAAGTTAATTTCTTTTTATTTTTTTATTCTTTTGCTTTATCTTCATTTTCTTTTCAAGTTTGCTGAAACTCTTCTTCTTTTCATTCATTCTTTTTCACTTGGGCTTACAATTGAATTCATAACTTGGGCTTTTTAATTTCTCAAAACCTGTGCACAAAAATAAGTCCAATTATAATAAAATTAATATAAAACTAAACTAAAAAATCTATTTAAAGGAAAAATAAATGTATAAAATATATGCTCATCATACGGGTTATTAGAAATCCTCCATTAAACCACACATGCAAAGTGTTAGAGGTTTGGTAAGGGACAGGTTAGGGCCTAGTCAGTCAAGGCGAAGGCAAGTGCATGTTCATTCAGAGTCTGTCAGGAAAAGTTTGTTTACACCATCGCTCACACGATTTATGAAAGGAAGTTCTGAGAGATGGGGTGACACCCTCGCGAAGAGTTTCACAATGTGAGCGTGCAGATAGAGATAGGAGGTATTGAATTAGAGAAGGTGATGTTGAGTTGGAGGCCCTGCAACATGAGTGTTAAGAGTGGCAAACCCACCTATTGGAGCAACGTGAAAATGGTTCATCCACTACTATTGATAGTCGGGAGCGGGGAGATACTCCACAAAGTCGACCTCAGTTGAGGCAAGGGTGGGTAAGGTGATCAAAATTTAATGATCAAAACCAGTCTCAAGGTCATATGAGATGTCATGGATAGGTCGGTCATGATATAGCAGATGATCAAAACCAGTCTTAGGGTCATGTGAGACATTATGGACGAGTCGGTCATAATATGACAGATGATCAAAACCAGTCTCAGGGTCATATGAGACATCATAGACGGGTTGGTCATGATATAACATATGATCAAAACCAGTCTCAGGGTTATATGAGATATCCTGGACGGGGCGGTAAGGATAATATAAGAGGTCATTACCAATCTCAGGGTTATATGAGACAACCCCACTGGGATGGTCGATTGGAAGAAAGGAGACATCCCGATTCTTCGGGCTGATATTCTCGAGGAAAAGCTCTATCTCCAGAAGATAGGAGGGGTCATGTGAGTATAAGGACAGAACCAAGTCAGGAAGAGCAACATATAGTTCCTTATGTACCTATTTTCGACTCAGCTAGTGAAAGGATTTTCCAGTTGGAAAGAAGATTGGCTGCAACGGAGGCAAGACCAATAGCTGAGTCCGAGATGGGATCATCAAGGCCCATGCCTCTAGATTTAAAGTCTTCATTCTCTGTGGCTATCAACCAGGAAAAGGCTGACCATAAAAGAAGTTGTCCCATCTGGAGATGTATGATGGCTCAGGTGACCCGTATGATCACACCAGTTCATATGAAAGAGTTATGAGATATTATAACCACTCTGAAGCCGGGATATGTTAGATCTTTGTGACGACACTTAAGAATGGGGCTAAACAATATGTGATGTCGTTACCTCCCAATTGTACCAATTCATAGACAGAGTTGTGTGGTTAATTCCATGAACGGTTTAGAAGTAACAAGAGAAAGGGCAAAGTTACTACGTCTTTGCTGTAGATCAAGCAAGAGCCTGAGGAGTCCTTAGGCCAATACATTCAGAGGTTTCGGGAGACGGTAGGAACGATCATCGACCTCAACATACAGGTACTAGAGTTTTTCATTACTAGATGGATGTCACACGGAATAAAGAAAATGATGAAATATGTGATGTTTAATCCTCCATAAGACCTCTTAGACGCATATAGACGAGCTGAAAGGTTTATTGCGATCGAAAAGGCTATGGAGAATTTGATGCCAAGGAGCAAAGGTAATGATAATAAATCTTATGGTGGAAATAAAGGTGGAGATAACCGACCCAATGTCTTTGACCGAATAGGGCCGGAAGGGGGACAGTCAAATGTGAATAAACCTCATTTTCAACCTCGGACGGAGAGCAAACCTTATACACCTCTAAACGCATATCGTATTAAGGTATTGGAGGCTATAAGGAATGAAAAGACATCTGTACCGAGACCGACAGGATTGAAGCCAGATAGATCAAACTTATATTGTTAATATCATCTCCAAGCTGGTCATTCGTCAATGACATATGCCAGATTAAATGACATAATCGAGTCAAAAGTTCAAAGAGGTGAATTAAATCAGTTTGTGGTTAGTCGGGAGGGACAAGCTCCAAATCCTAAGCCTATAATCGAGAAATAGGTAGAACAGGGGAATCGGCCTCGGAGGGCAGTGGATGTCATCGTTGAGGGGTCAGTACAGAGGCAAACTAGCAAGAGGCATCGATCCCCTTTTGATACAATCTTGGCTTTGTCAGATCAAGTGCCTAGAGTGGAACGGCCATTCCCCAACACAGTAATCTCTTTTTCCAAGGAGGACTATCCAGCTGATGCAGTTGAGCCGCATGAGGGAGCTTTGGTTATCACTGCACAGGTCGGCCCAGTGGACATGAAGAGAATCATGATCGACAATGGGTTGTTAGTGAATGTATTTTATAGCCATGCCTATTAGAGAATGAACCTTCAGGGAGTAAAATTAGAGGTGGGTATGGAGTCACCTCTGTATGGGTTTAGTAACGAGGCTGTACCCATGGTGGGGACTGTGGAGCTTCTGGTGGTATTCAGATCTACTCTTCTTCAGGCCAAGGTAATGACAAAGTTTTTTATTGTACAAGTCGATTTTATAATCTTGTATTGGGTCGAACGACCTTGTCTCCTTTAAATGTTGTTACGTCTATCTCTCACTTCAAAATTAAGTTTCTACTGTTCGGAGGAGTAGGTGAAGTGAAAAGAGACATGGACATAGCTCGGAAGTGTTACCGTCATACTGTGACGTCATCAGCAGTTGGTATAAGTAGGCAAAGTCAAACTATGATGGTTGACATTAAACCGTATACTGAGGGTGTAACCGAGTCGTTGGCATTGCCGGTCGAGGAGACCGAGGAAGTGGAACTGGTACTTTACAATGCTTCGAAGATATTTGCCTCAAAACGCCAAAAAATTATAAATTGAGAGTTTGGCAAACTCTTGGATACATGGTAATTAACGAAATTGAATATCCAGAGTGGCTGGCTAATGTGGTATTGGTACAAAAGCAGAATGGGAAATGGAAGGTTTACATAGACTATGCAGATTTAAACAAGGCATGCCCGAAAGACTTTTATCTACTTTCGTATATTGACCAACTGATAGGGTTAAATTATACGATATTTTTATTCCCTAATACTTAGTCTTTATATTTATTGTGTACTTAAATGTTTAATTATTTAGCTTATTTTGGTCTTAATAGGTTTTATAGGGTTTTAATTAATTTATGTTAATTTAGGTAATTTTATAGTATTTTTATATTTCTTTTTATTTATGTGTTTTTATTTATTTTTAGTATTTTAGGTGTTTTATTAATTATTATGTGTTATTATTATTTTTAGTATTTTTATATTATTTTTATTTATTTTTTAATTATTTCATATTTTATTTTGTAGGAAAGATAAGCTTGGGGGCAAATCTGTAAATTCAGCAAAGAGCGGTGACAAATCTGTAATTATCGAAAAAGTTGGCGACCGCGCATTGCGTAGGGAGTCAGTAGCAAGGAGCGGAACGACGTCGTTTTGATTCGCGGCAAACGAAAGGCCCGCGCAATGCGCAGCCAAGCAGTAGAACAGAGGAAAATCGGAACGACGCCGTTTCACCAGAAGAAGGCTGTCGCGCAATGCGCGGTCTGGTGTGTGCGTCACTGTAGTGAAGACCCTGTTTGGTTTGCACGGAAATTGATAGAAACGAGATTATTTCGCGAATTGAGCATTAATTTGATTCCAAATTGGATTTTAATTATAATTAGGGTTAGGATAATAATTATTTTATTTTTCTTTTATTTTATTTTTATTTGTATTTTAAATCCTATTAGGGTTAGGAGGATTTTGTAGCCTATAAATAGAGGGCTTGAAACACAATGTAACATACAACTTTTCATTAATAAAACAAATTCTCTCTTCAATTCTTTAGTGTTCTCTACAATTATGAGTAGCTAAATTATTTTTCTTGGTTTAAGTGATTGAAGCCATCAAGATTTATACACTGTGAGATCTAATTTATTTTAATTGTTCAATTTATATTTTGAGTATTGAATATTTTTCTGTGCTTAATTTTATGAATGGTTTATTTAATTGCTAGGAGTACTACTAGTTTATTATTCATATTAATCAGCTGTTGTTGGTGACGCAACTAAGTTTAATAATTGTTTTGCAGATCAAAAGATTATTTTATCTTAGGAAGAATATTCATCTAAATTAAATGGAAACGCGTGACTTGTGTTGTTTAGTTCAACGATCTCTGTAATTCTTAAAGCTATTATTAAATTAAATCTTTAGCACGTGCTGGAGGTTGTTTCGTAGTAAAGGTAATTTAGAACGCGTGTGTCTACTTAACTAAAATTAAGCAGAGAGGAGAAAAATTATTCCACCTGCGAGTAGTTCTTTCTACGGTGAATGTTTAAAATATGAATTGAGTTATTTTTGCATCAGTGATCAGTTGTAAATTCTTGATGGTGGATTTTGACTTAAACCAAGGTTTTTTCTTCTTATTTATTTCTTGCATATTTATTTTAGTTGATTTTATTTAAATTATTTCTTTAATTAAACCCCCCCCCCCCCCAATTTTGGTTTGCAACACATAAAAGTAAATTAATCATTCTCTGTGGAATCGACTCTTACTTACACTACTACATTAATATTTTTCAAAAGTAAGATTTTATTTTTGGGTTCCTAGGACAGCACACCAAATTTTGGCGCCGTTGCCGGGGAATAATTTTAATTTATTTTTGTATTTTTGTAAACTTTTTTTAATTTAGTAATTTTTCTTTTAGATTTTATTTTTCTAGTTTTTCATAGTTTAATTGAGTTGTGCAGGTAAGAATGGAAGTCATGGATGATTATGCCAATGAAGTAACTATTTCTTTTCTTGAGCAACAAATTGATACCCTAACTTCTCTTATTTATCAAATGGTTGCAGGTAATGCGCAACTAATGGAAGCTTGTAGGATTTGTACGGCAATAGGACATTCAACTAATATGTGCCCCATTCTTCGAGAAGAGTCCTATGAACAAGTAAATATAACAAGTGGTTTCCCTGGTCAACCACAATAGAAATATGATCCCTATTCGAAAGCGTATAATTCAGGATGGAGGGATCATCCTAATTTTGGCTATGAGACTCCACAAATGAATCCATTTACAAATCAGAATTTCCCAAGTTATCAACAATACCTGCATTCATACCCCCAACAACAACAGGGCCAATCATTTAATTCTGATATGTCTTTAGAGAATATAGTTAAACAATTTAGCACTAACACTTTGCAATTTTAACAGGAAACGAAGGCAAATAAAATAAATGGGCCAAATGACAATCGCACTCAGTCAATTGGAGGAACAAGATTCTGAAAAATTACATTTTCAAACGATGGATAATCCAACGGAGAATAAAAGTGTACAAGTGTTAAAAAGTGGTAATAATGTAGAAGATCCAGAAAAGACAGTCCTTCCATCATCGAAGCAAGAGAAAGCAAACAACATTAATGAAGCAGACAGTGTTAATATAGACAATGATGTTATTTTTGATGATGATATGCCTAAGGTGGCGGAAGTTGTTGAGGAAATAAACAAGGAAGAGTTAGAGATTGCAATTACCAACAATTTGGAGTTAAAGGAAGAAGACGCAATTAAGTAGAAACAAGATTTGAAGGAGGATGAAGCTCCATTAAATTCTTTGCCAATAATTTTTGATAATAACACAATTACTTCCATTCCACTGCCTGTTACTCATAACAAATTTATATCTTTTGTTTTGCAGGATCTCATTCCGAATATAAAGACTCTCTTCAATCATATTAAATATCTATTCTTTGAAGAGGGAGTAAAACGTTCATGTCACGTGCAAGGGAGACTGAATCTACTTATGAAGAATAACGTGATGGATGGGGTACACAAAATTCATGAAGTTTGAGTGACATAGTACTTTGGCTTGCTGTCAAGCTAATGATAATAAACAAAGGTGCTGCTTGGAAGGCAACCCAAAGGGAATATAATTTTCTTTCTTTTTAATTTTTGCATTTATGTTTTAGTTATCTGTGCCTTTTTCTTTGCATTTTACTTTACATTTGGGACAATGTAAATTTTAAGTGTGGGGGAATGGATTTGGGATTTTTGTTAATTTTAGGCCATATTTTGACAAATTTAGGAAATTTTAAAAATTTTGAATTTTTGAATTTTGTGGGTAAATTCACTGCAAACCCTTACAAGACACAACTCGTCCACTTGAGGTTTAAAGGCTTGTTACACATACTAAGTGTAACCGTGTTTCCTACGAAAATGAGATATTTTTTTTATTTTAGTTTTAGGATGTGTTACTTGAGTAATGAGTTAATTGGATTTTAAATTTTTAGCCAATGATAAAATCTTGATTTTTATTTAACAACACTTGAAAACATAATAAATTTTTCCTTAGTCTGAATTTTGAATTATTGTTGATATTTACTTTGCTTGAAATGTTTAAATTTTTATGCACTTATGTCCATTTGTTTGAGTTAATTTTAATTAAGAGAAAGTTTATATGGTTAAATGCTTATAAAAGATATTGTTGAGCTCTATATCTTATTTGATCATTATTTGAAGTGAAATATAATGCAAAATATAATTTGGAGGAGATGATTTAGGTAATTTTTCTAGGATTATTATTGAAGAAAAAATAATTATGTGGTGGGTTAAGATGGAGCGTAAAACGCACTCACTCATAAATACATGAAAAAGTGAGATGGAGCATAAAATGCACTCACTAAAGAAGAAGAAAAAAAGAGAAAGAAAGAAAAAAAAAATGGGATAGAGCATAAAATGCACCCATTAAAAGGAAAAATATTGGAAAAATATTTGAAAAAAAATTTGATATTAATAATCCTAGTGTATTTCATTAATTAAAAGTCTTTTGATCTTTCGATTATATTTACCTGTATGAGCTGAGAGTGATGTGAAAAATAAGTATATTGAGTTTTATTATATGTCTTTTATAAGGTAATTAATAACCGAAACTTATCCGAGTTTTGATTAGTTTGATACATTTGGATTCACACACACAAAAGATCTTGAGTAGAGTAAAATTAATAAATATGTTAAAGTTCTAGATTTTGCATGGTTTTTAAAATTTTCTTTGAGTTATCATTTAAAAAATCTTTGAGGCTGATGTTAAAATTTATATTGATCTGTTGCTCAAGTAAGTTGTTTGGTTATTAGTTTTAATTTTATAGTTTTTGTTCTTGTTTTGCCTGAGAACGAGCAAAAGCTAAGTGTGGGGGTATTTGATAGGGTTAAATTATACGATATTTTTATTCCCTAATACTTAGTTTTTATATTTATTGTGAGCTTAAATGTTTAATTATTTAGCTTATTTTGGTTTTAATAGGTTTTATAGGGTTTTAGTTAATTTATGTTAATTTAGGTAATTTTATATTTCTTTTTATTTATGTATTTTTATTTATTTTTAGTATTTTAGGTGTTTTATTAATTATTATGTGTTTTTATTATTTTTAGTATTTTTATATTATTTTTATTTATTTTTTAATTATTTTATATTTTATTTTGTAGGAAAAATAAGTTTGGGGGGCAAATCTATAAATTCTGCAAAGACCGGTGGCAAATTTATAATTATCAAAAAAGTCGGCGACCGCGCATTGCATAGGGAGTCAGCAGCAAGGAGCAAAACGACGTCGTTTTGATTCGCGACAAACGAAAGGCCCGCGCAATGCGCAGCCAAGCAGTAGAGCAGAGGAAAATCGGAACGACGCTGTTTCACCAGAAGAAAGCTGCCGCGCAATGCGCGGTTTGGCTTGCGCGTCACCGAAGGCCCTGTTTGGTTTGCGTGGAAATTGCTAAAAACAAAATTATTTCGCGAATTGAGCTTTAATTTAATTCCAAATTGGATTTTAATTCCAATTAGGGTTAGGATAATAATTATTTTATTTTATTTTATTTTATTTTTATTTTTATTTTAAATCCTATTAGGGTTTGGAAAGTGTACTTTCTATTAAGGTTAGGAGGATTTTGTAGCTTATAAATAGAGGGCTTAACACACAATGTAACATACAACTTTTCATTAAGAAAAAAATTCTCTCTTCTATTCTTTAGTGTTCTCTACAATTATGAGTAGCTAAATTATTTTTCTTGATTTAAGTGGTTGAAGCCATCAAGATTTATACACTGTGAGATCTAATTTATTTTAATTGTTCAATTTATATTTTGAGTATTGAATATTTTTCTGTGCTTAATTTTATGATTGGTTTGTTTAATTGCTAGGAGTACTACTAGTTTATTATTCATATTAATCTACTGTTGTTGGTAACAAAACTAAGTTTAATAATTGTTTTGCCGATCAAAAGATTATTTTATCTTAGGAAGAATATTCATCTAAATTAAATATAAATGCGTGACTTGTGTTGTTTAGTTCAACGATCTCTCTAATTCTTAAAGCTGCTATTAAATTAAATCTTTAGCACGTGTCAGAGGTTGTTTAGTAGTAAGGGTAATTCAGAACGCGTGTGTCTACTTAACTAAAATTAAGGAGAGAGGAGAAAAATTACTCCACCTGCGAGTTGTTCTTTCTACAGTGAATGTGTAAAATATGAATTGAGTTATTCTTGCATCAGTGATCAGTTGTAAATTCTTGATGGTGGATTTTGACTTAAACCAAGGTCTTTTCTTCGTATTTATTTCTTGCATATTTATTTTAGTTAAGTTTTTTTAAATTGTTTCTTTAATTAAAAACCCCTCAATCTTGGTTTGCAACACATAAAAGTAAATTAATCATTCTCTGTGTGATCGACTCTTACTTACACTACTACATTAATATTTTTCAAAAGTAAGATTTTATTTTTGGGTGCCTGCGACAGCACACCACCAACTCATTGATGTTACCTGGGGGAATGTAGTTGTGAGCTTCTTAGATACCTTCTTGGGGTACTACTAGATTTACGTGGCAAAGGAGGACATTCCAAAGACAGCGTTTATCACCAACCGATCTATCTACCCTTATAATAGAATGACTTTTGGGTTGATAAATGTCGGGGCTACGTATCAGAGAATGATGAATAATATTTTCCGAAGGCAAATTGAAAGAAATATGGAGGTTTATGTGGATGATATGATTGTTAAGAATCTCCGGTTGCAAGATCATCTTCAGCATTTGGAAAAATATTTTCGGTCTATCTGACATTATAATATGCTCGTTAACCCCACTAAATGTACATTCGGCCTTGAGTACGGTAAGTTTTTGGGATACTTAGTGAGCAGGAGGGAGATTGAGGCTACTTCTGAAAAGATCAAAGCAACATTAGACATGAAATCACCCTATAATTTCAAAGATGTGCAGAGGCTAACGCGAAGGATTGCGGCGTTAAGAAGGTTTATGTCCAGATCGGCGGAAAGGTGTCTACCTTTGTTTAACACTCTAAAAGAGCCGAAGAATGAAAAGACTTTCTAGTGGACCTTAGAGTGTGAGGATGTCTTCCAAGAAATAAAGAAGTATTTAATGTCCGTCCCTTTGTTACAGAAATTGGTGTCGAGGGAGTTGCTCTACATATACTTAGTTGTTAGTTTATTGGATATGGGAGCAGTCCTATTCGAGAGGAGGGAGGGATTCAACGCCCAGTCTATTATGTCAGCCATGTACTGAGAGATATAGAGACCAGGTATCCAAATTTAGAAAAATGTGCATATGCTTTAGTAGTGACTATTAGAAAACTTAGGCACTATTTTCAAGGTTGGATTATTGTGGTCTATACAAATCAACCATTAAAGAGAAAATATTGCACAAACCGGATGCATTAGGTAGAATGGTGGCCTAGGTCGTGGAACTGAGCCAGTATAATTCAACCATTCCCCAACATAGTAATCTCTTTTTCCAAGGAGGACTATCTAGCTAATATAGTTGAACCGCATGAGGGAGCTTTGGTTATCACTGCACAGGTCAGCCTAGTGGACATGAAGAGAATCATGATCGACAATGGGTCGTCAATGAATGTATTTTATAGCCATGCTTATCAGAGAATGAACCTTCAAGGAGTAAAATTAGAGGTGGGTATGGAGTCACCTCTGTATGGTTTTGGTAATGAGGATGTACCCTTGGTGGGGACTGTGGAGCTTCTGGTGGTATTCAGATCTACTCATCTTTAGGCCAAGGTAATGGTGAAGTTTTTTGTTGTACATGTCGATTCTATAATGTTGTATTGCGTCGAACGACTTTGTCTGCTTTAAATGCTGTTACGTCTATCTCTCACTTCAAAATTAAGTTTCTAACGTTCAGAGGAGTAACTGAAGTGAAAAGAGACATGGACATAGCTCGGAAGTGTTACTGTCATAATGTGACGTCATCAGTAATTGGTATAAGTAGGCAAAGGCAAACTATGATGGTTGACATTGAACCGTATACTAAGGGTGTAACCGAGCTGTTGGCATTGTCGGTTAAGGAGACCGATGAGGTGGAACTGGTACCTTACAATGCTTCGAAGATGATAAAGATAAGGGTTGGGCTATCGAATGCTGTTAAAACTGGATTAGTTCAACTATTACAAGATTACGCTAACATTTTATCTTAGACACCTTGTGATATGTCGGGGATAACCGAGGATGTGGTTATCCATAGGTTTGTGATTGATCCGAACAAGAAGCCAGTGCACCAAAAATGGAGGATATTTGCCCCAGAACGACAAAAAATTATAGATGAAGAGCTTGGAAAACTCTTGGATACAGGGTAATTGAAGAAATTGAATATCCAAAGTGGCTGGCTAATGTGGTATTTGTACAAAAACAGAATGGGAAATGGAGGGTTTGCATAGACTATACAAATTTAAACAAGGCGTGCCCGAAAGACTTTTATCTACTTTCGCATATTGACTAACTTATTGATTATACCTTAAGGAATGCAGTTGTGAGCTTCTTAGATACCTTCTCAGCGTACCACTAGATTTATGTGGCATAGGAGGACATTTTAAAGACAACGTTTATCACCTACCGAGCTATCTACCCTTATAATAGAATGACTTTTGGGTTGATAAATGTCGGGGCTATGTATCAGAGAATAATGAATAATGTCTTTTGATGGCAGATTGAAAGAAATATAGAGGTTTATGTGGATAATATGATTGTTAAGAATCTCCGGTTGCAAGATCATCTTCAGGATCTAGAAGAATATTTTTGGACAATCCGACATTATAATATACTCCTTAACCTCACTAAATGTACATTCGGCCTTGAGTCCGGTAAGTTTTTGGGATACTTGGTGAACAAGAGGGAGATTGAGGCTAATTCTCAAAAGATCAAAGCAATACTAGACATGAAATCACCCCATAATTTCAAATATGTGCAGAGGCTAACGCGAAGGATTGCGGCGTTAAGAAGGTATATGTCCAGATTGGCAAAAAGGTGTCTACCCTTGTTTAACACACTGAAAGAGCCGAAGAATTAAAGGACTTTCTAGTAGACCTTAGAGTGCGAAGATGCCTTCCAGGAAATAAAAAAGTATTTAATGTCCATCCCATTGTTATAGAAATCGGTGTCAAGGGAATTACTCTATATATACTTAGCTGCTAGTTCATTGGATGTGGGAGTAGTCCTGATCTGAGAGGAGGGCGGGATTCAACACCCAGTCTATTATGTCAGCCATGTACTGAAAGATATAGAGACCAGGTATCCAAATTTAGAAAAATATGCATATGCTTTAGTAGTGGCTTTTAGAAAGCTTAGGCACTATTTTCAAGGTTGGATTATCGTGGTCTATACAAATCAACCATTAAAGAAAATATTGCACAAACCGGATGCATTAGGTAGAATGGTGGCCTAGGTTGTGGAGCTGAACCAATATAATTTGGAGTATCGACCATTAGGTAGAATGGTGGCCTAAGCTGTGGAGCTGAGCCAGTATAATTCGGTCATTCCCTGACACAGTAATCTCTTTTTCCAATGAGGACTATCCAGCTGATGCAGTTGAGCCGCATGAGGGAGATTTGGTTATCACTGCACATGTCGACCCATTGGACATGAAGAGAATCATGATCGATAATGGGTCTTCAATGGATGTATTTTATAGCCATGCCTATCAGAGAATGAACCTTCAGGGAGTAAAATTAGAGGTGGGTATGGAGTCACCTCTGTATCTGTACCCATGGTGGGGACTGTGGAGCTTCTGGTTGTATTCAGATCTACTCCTCTTCAGGCCAAGGTAATGGTGAAGTTTTTTGTTGTTTAAGTCGATTCTATAATGCTGTATTGGGTCAAACGACTTTGTCTACTTTAAATGCTATTACGTCTATCTTTCATTTCAAAATTAAGTTTCTAATGTTCGAAGGAGTAGGTGAAGTGAAAAGAGACGAGGACAAAGCTCGGAAGTGTTACCGTCATACTGTGACGTCATCAGCAGTTGGTATAAATAGGCAAAGGCAAATTATGATGGTTGGCATTGCCGGCCTAGGAGACCGAGAAGGTGGAACCGGTACCTTTCAATGCTTCGAAGATGATAAAGATAAAGGCTGGGCTACCGAGTGCTGTTAAAACTGGATTAGTTCAACTGTTACAAGATTTCGCTAACATTTTTTCTTGGGCACCTTGTGATATGTCTGGGATAGTCAAGGATGTGGCTAACCATAGGTTGGCGATTGAGTCGAACAATAAGTCAGTGCACCAAAAACGAAGGATATTCCACCCAAAATGCCAAAAAATTATAGATGGAGAGCTTGGCAAACTCTTGAATGCAGGGTAACTAAAGAAATTGAATATCCAGAGTGGCTGATTAATGTGGTATTGGTACAAAAGCAGAATGAGAAATGGAGAGTTTGCATAGACTATACAAATTTAAACAAAGCGTGCCTGAAAGACTTTTATCCACTTTCGCATATTGATTAACTTATTTATGCTACCTCGGGGAATGCAGTTGTGAGCTTCTTAGATACCTTCTCAGGGTACCACTAGATTTACTTGGCATAAGAGGACATTTTAAAGACAACGCTTATCACCTACCGAGCTATCTACCCTTATAATTGAATGACTTTTGGGTTGATAAATGTCGGGGCTACGTATCAGAGAATGATGAATAATGTCTTCTGAAGGCAGATTGAAAAAAATATTGAGGTTTCTGT
This sequence comes from Hedera helix, assembly GCA_947179155.2. Taxonomy (NCBI): domain Eukaryota; kingdom Viridiplantae; phylum Streptophyta; class Magnoliopsida; order Apiales; family Araliaceae; genus Hedera; species Hedera helix. Next base: position 620,894 of record OX359274.1, on the reverse strand, counting down.
GGATGATATGATTATTAAAAATCTCTGGTTGTAAGATCATCTTCAGGATCTGGAATAATATTTTTGGACTATCCGATATTATAATATGCTTCTTAACCCCACTAAATGTACATTCAACCTTGAGTCTGGTAAGTTTTTAGGATACTTGGTGAGCAGGAGGGAGATTGAGGCTAATTCTCAAAAGATTAAAGCAATACTAAACATGAAATCACCCCATAATTTCAGAGATGTGCAGAGGATAACGTGAAGGATTGCAGTGTTAAAAAGGTTTATGTCCAGATCGACGGAAAGGTGTCTACCCTTGTTTAACACGCTAAAATGGCCGAAGAATGAAAAGACTTTCCAGTGGACACGAAGATGCCTTCCAGGAAATAAAGATGTATTTAATGTCCGTCCCATTGTTACAGAAATCAGTGTCAAGGGAGTTGCTCTATATATACTTAGCTGCTAGTTCATTGGATGTGGGAGCAGTCCTGATCCGAGAGGAAGGAGGGATTCAACGCCCAGTCTATTATGTCAGCCATGTACTGAGAGATATAGAGACCAGGTATCCAAATTTAGAAAAATGTGCATATGCTTTAGTAGTGGCTATTAGAAAGCTTAAGCATTATTTTCAAAGTTGAATTATCCTGGTCTATACAAATCAGCCATTAAAGAAAATATTGCACAAATCGGACGCATTAGGTAGAATGGTGGCCTAGGCTGTGGAGCTGAGCCAGTATAATTTGGAGTATCGCCCTTGGACTGCTATTAAAGGACAGGCTTTGGCGAATTTTATGATTAAAAACACATTCCTATAAGATAGTGAAGGTGATGTTGTAACTGAAGAAGTTGTTGTTATAGTTGGGGGCAACCGTACATTGTTTTTTCTTGGACCTTATACATGGATGGATCGACTAATGCAGAGGCTAGTGGAGCGGGTGTTATTTTAACCAGCCCGGAGGGGTTTAAAGTGGAACAAGAAATTCAGTTCAAATTCAGGGCAACTAATAATGAAGTTGAGTATGAGGCAGTGCTTGCAGGGTTAAGGCTAGCTAAAAGTTTAGAAGTCCAGCATTTGCTCATATTCACTGATTCCCAGTTGGTAGTTAAGCAAATCCAAGGAGATTATGAGGCTCGAGGAGCAAGAATAACCAAATACTTATCTGAGGTAAAGATGCTCCTATAAAGGTTTGAATTTTACATTTTTAATAGGATAGAAAGGGAAGATAATTCTCTGGCAGATGCTCTGTCAAAACTAGCTGTGACGCAGATAGAAGATTTTAGAGGTTCGGTGTACTTAGAGATTTTAAATGAGCATACCATTAACAGGAAGGAAATAATGTGCATAGAAAGGTTAAACTGCTGGGTGACTCCTTATATTGATTACTTGGCTGACGAAAAACTACCAAGGGACAAGGTTATGGCAAAAAAGATCAAATATAGGAGCTAATATTTTTGTTTGATTAATAGGAATTTGTACAAGAAGTTATACTCCTCTCCATTGTTAAAGTGCTTGGTTCCATCAGAGGCATCGTATGCGCTAAAAGAAGTTCATGAAGGAGTTTGTGAAGATCATATGGGGGCCAGGGCATTAGCATAAAAGTTAGTTCGACAAGGATATCATTGGCCTACTATGTTTCAAGAAGCCAAGGGGTACGTGCAGAAATGCCCGAAATGTTAACTTAATAGCTCGGTTCCATGTCAACCTCTGGATAAATTATCATAAATATTGTCTCCCATCCCTTTTGCTATTTAGGGGATAGATTTGTTGGGGCCACTACCAAAAGCAAAAGGACAACTACAATATATGATAATGGCTATAGAGTACATGATCAAGTGGGTCAAGGCAAAACCACTTCATCACATTACCGAGGAGGATTGTTTGAATTTATGATGGAATTAGTTGTGTTTAGATTTAGTATTCCAATGATACTCGTATCGGACAATGGTACACAGTTTGTTGGATCCAAATTTGAGCAATTCTTGTCTGACTTAGGAATTTAACATCAGAGGACATCGATGGCACACCTGCAATCTAATGGTCAAGTCGAGGTTACTAATCAAATTTTACTCAATGGAATTAAAAGACCATTGGATGATGCGAAGGGGAGATGGCATGAGGAGTTACAGAGTGTCTTATGGGCTTATCGGATAACTCCCCGAATGACTACAGGGGATTCACCTTTTAGATGGACCTATGGTACTCATGCTTTAATACCAATGAAAATTGAGTCTACCTCTTTCATAATGTCTACTTTCAAGGAGTTGTACAATAAAGATGGACTTCGACTTAATTTGGACTTGGTGGATAAGATTTGAGATATAGCCGTGTTAAGATTAATAACTTATCAGCACAAAAAAGTTCGACATTATAATCGCATAGTCCGAGTTAGGGGATTTGAAGTGGGAGATCTTTTGCTTTGAGTGGTCGAGGCCTCGACTCCACAAAACACATGAAAGTTAATGCCTAATTGGGAGGGTCCTTATGAAATTATTGAAGTGGTAAAGGAAGGGACTTATCGGCTTAAGGGTATAGATGAGGTCGAATTGAAAAATACTTAGCATGATGGTCGGCTGAGAAGGTACTATCATTAAACAAAGGTTTTGTTTCCTTTTTATTTTAACAGTTAGATAACATAATTGAATGGCTTATTTAGTTGTAACAATTTGAAACAAGTTTCAATAAAGGAAGTTATTATTTTATTTATTGACTTGTTTGATTGATTACATATAAAAATCATAAAATATACGTTACAATTGTTTAGAATGAAGGGTCAATTGTTCAATGTAAAGCTGTCCAACATATTTCAATGAAAAAGATTGCTCTTTTATTTATTAATTTGGTTGGCTATTTACATATAAAATTCTTATTTATAATCCAAATAAAAAGATAAACTATTTACAAGTCAATCACGAGTTTGTAGGATCAGTTGGTGGGTTGTTGTTGGGTTCTTCGTCATGTTCATCATCATAGTCATTTTTTAGCCAAAGCATGTCCTCATCTAAGAAACCTACGGCTCGGGGATCGATACCAGCTGTTTGAATTTTTTGGAGTGCAGTTTGGAATACTTTTCCAAATTCTGAGGGTATCTCTTTAATCAGCTCGGAAGAAGCTCGATATTTAGCGATTATTTGTTTTGGCTGATGGGGATGTCTTTGGTGTTGTTTCGAAGGTCGTCATATTTACTTTTGAGAATGTCGTAGTGGGATTAAAGTTTCTTGTGCCCGGCCAAACCTTTTCAATTGGCGTCATAAAGTTTGGCTTAGAGTTCGTTTCTTGTTTGTAATTCTTGTTGAAGTTCTTTGTTTTGTTTGGCTATTTGGGTTTGTTGGTGGAGCTCCTAGGTGAGTTCGTTGTTGGCTACTTCAAGCTGTTTTAAGGTTTAAACGACTAAGTTATGAGTGTTATGGAGGTTTGTGAAGTTTAAGGTGATTTATTCATTCTTTTATTTTAGACTTTTATGTTGGTGTAGTTGTTGGATTTCCTAGGTTTGAAGGTTCTTAAGGCGACTGTGCTCGGATTGCTCCAGTTGTTGCTCTTGTAAAAAAAAAATTTGGATTTCTTGCTCAGCTTTGGTCAGTTGTTGTTGAAGATATAATTTTGATTTTGCTGCCTCGGCTGTTTTATGTTGTAACACTTGGTTGTGTGTGTTGATTGTTTCCATTTAGGCGTATAGGTAGGCTTTGTCTTTGTTGGTTGCCTTTAATTTGGCTCGGAGGTCATCAAAAATTATGTCCGAGTTTGGGACGCCCTTTTCATGTGTAATGATGCGGTTGAAAGCAGCCAATGTCTGCAGGATGAAGTGAGTAAAAATTTAGAAAAAATTTAAATTTTATATTGGAAAACGTGAATGATCTGAAATTTTGAAGGGGTCCTTACCCGACCTCCATGGACTGTAGCAGCTAAGACAAGATCTCGGTAGATGCTGTTCTCAAAAGGTTTGTTATCAGTTAGTATAATGAAGTGGTCAAAGAGGGAATGAAGGAACTGCCCTTAGGGTCCCGGTTGAAAGAAGCTTATAGGGTTAGGTTGAGAAGTTAAAGAAGTGGAAGTTGCTGTTATGGCTGAGGTTGGGGGAATTAGGGTAGTCTAAGGAGTTATGATTGTAGTCATGGTTTCGGGGGCTATTAGAGGGGTCAACTGTTGTGTTTCGGGGGCTATTGGAGGGGTTAGTTACGTTTTACCAGTTTGAGCAGGGGTTGTTTGTATGGATGTGATTTTAGAATCGGCCTTCACAAGTTTGGGACTTTTTCTTACTATGTTGAGTTTGTCGACCATAGTTAGTTTGGATATATCTCTTTTTGGGACAACATAGGCACCTCGGTAAGAGGATAGGGTGCCTCGGTGGTTAAAGGAGGTACCTCAGTGGTGGGAGGGGTCACCTCGGTAGCTGGAGGAGTTACCTCCATAGTAGGCTGAAGTACCTCGACTTCTTTTTGTGGATCTTCGGAGGGAGGGATATCGGATGGGGTGGGAGATGGTGTTGATATTGCGATAGGATTGTGCTTAGGGGTTATCTGTTTCCTGTTTTTCCTCTTGAGTGGTTGGGCTAGTGACTGAGGAGCAGGGGAAGGGGAAACGTTGTCCATAGATAAGGTCGGTTTGAAGCCTGGGACGGCCTGTAAAGGCTAAACTGCTATTGGAGGCTTGGTGTTGGGGTTGAGGGACACCTCTATGTTGAACTTTCGATGAATAGAGGTGGGCTCGAGGGAGGCGGGGTAGGGGTTTGGCCCTTTGGTTTGGATAACACTACTAAAAGATAATGGAGAAAAGTACCAAGTTAAAGAAATTTACATCAGTTAAGTATGTTAGAAAGTGGAAGTAGAGGTCGAAAACTTACATATGTGTTTGAATAACCATTTCTCATCAGATAGGAGGTCCAAGCTCCATGGCACTGCTGGTATCTTATTGCAGAAGTCTTGGAACTCTTTTTGGCATTAGAGGGACATATATTCATAACCTAGATTGATTTTTTAGGGCTTGCTCCAACTTTGAAGTTGATTCACTTCGGAGTTGTAAATAAAGAACCATTAGGAGTGTCATCCTTTGTTGGTTGAGGGGGGTTGCATCCAAGCTCGGTGGCCAGGGATTTTACTTAGGTTACGGAACCCCAAAATTTGGGTCTTGTTTAGGATAAACATGGAGAAAAAGAAATCAGTGGAAGGCTTGATCCCTATTTCTTGACAGAAAGCGATAAAGCAAATGAGTTGAATGTAAGAGTTAGGAAGGAGTTGTGATAGGGCTATACCAGTGAGGGTGAAGAAGGCTTTAACAAAATCGTGTAAGGGGAATCGAAACCCATATCTTAGGGCTTAAATGTGGATGGCGGTGTACTTCATATGAGCTCGATGATACATCTTGTCATCATTTTTAGGGGCTAAGAGCTTATATTGGGTAGGGATTTGGAACTCTTGGCGGATGGACTCCAAATCATTGAGTTTAATGTTAGAAATGGTGTTAGCATGGTTGTATGCCTTGAATAAATTGTATCGTTCCCAGTTGCTATTTTTGGCTTTCTCTACTTCTGAGATGATGGGGCTTACGAGATCTTATGTGATTGGACTAAGGACTGGGCTGTCGAAAAAGGGTGGCAAGTTTGGTTCTTGCACCATTAAGATTGATTAGGAAGATGGATGCAGTCGGAGAAGAAAGACAAGTTGTCGGAAGCTTTTTTGCTTTTTGCAAGGCGAGAGACGGGATGGTAAGGTTTTTTAAAATGTAAGGTGGTTAGTGAACAGACGCAATATATCTTAGAAGAAAGTGGTAAGTGGCATGGTAATTTAGGGGAACCGCGTTTATTTCAGGCATGTGAGGGACTGACGTGTGACGGTTTATTTGTTGTCGTGCTTATTATGGGATAACTAGCATACTCTCCTATTTACAAGGAGTAAAAATAGAAGAGCATGGGGCAATGCTAAGTTATAATTTATTGGACCCCCTATTTTAAATATGGGTCAAGGATTATTCTTTATTGGAGTTGGGCTGAATTATTTCTACATACTATAATAGGCCTGACCATGGGTCAACCCATTTAAGTATCCTTATTTTTAAAAGCGATTTGGGCTAATGGGAGAAGATATTATTTTTCCACTTGATAAAATTGATGAGACTCCTAACGGTGCATGGGAGAGTATATATTGCAAATGAACCAATAAGAAGGTTTTTTTGACATGCAACGAAAGCTTTGTTTGTATCTCAGTAAAGGATTCATTTGCATTCTCCATATTATAATAGATTTTTGAGATATTTCCCGTGGTTTTTTTCGATTGAATTTTCATATAAAATCTTTGTGTTGTTATTTTTTATATTTACTTGATCAAATATCAATCATTCCAATATGATTCTGGTTCTTCATTGATAACGCATTTTATTCTTTATTTTTGGTGATATATCGAGCATACAAAATCGAGCGTTGACAATGACGATGTATTTACTTTTGTGGAATTTTAATTTTCTCTTCAATCCTAAGAAAGAAATCAGTTAACTGATATATCCAATTGTGATCCTAACTAGAACCGCCCAATTAAGATTTCATGTGGTTACATGTTGGAGTATATATATATATTTTACTTTATAGCATCCAGTATAAAACGACATATTATTATTTTAAGTTTTCCTTCACAAATATTATTATTATTATTATTATTATTATTATTATTATTAATATTATTAATGTCACTATTTTTAAACTAGCAATTTATTACTTTTATTGATAAATATATACATTTTCAAATTTTACAAATGTGATTCTTTTATATAACTAAGCTAGGGTGTATCAATTTATTTCGAGATTTTCGTATTATGTGATATAAAATGACTATTTTGTATAATGATAAGAGTGAAACATCTAAACAATTAATCGAAAATGTAATCAATTATTAAATAAACTTCCGGGCAAATAAATAAATATTGTAGCAAGATTAATTAATTAACTAACTTATCTATTTGAAATCTTTAGTTACTCTCATATATGTACTTTCAACGTACTGTAATTGGTGTTGGGTGTGAGCTCTCACCCATGAGGTAGAACCCAAATAGGAAAAGGATTATTACTTGGTGAGATAGGTGATCACATGGGTCATGTAAATGGTTAATGGTAATGAATTCCTAAGTCAATACAAATTGTGTTCCTCGGGAAAGTCGGCACAGGCATATCACGGATATATAAAATTCAATTAGTAATTGGATTTGGTTAACTTACATGGCAGGAGACTTGTTATTATAAAAAGACATATTAACATGTCTTTTATAAAGGATCTTGGCAGCCTAATACTTGTATAGGATTTGTGCATGTCAAAGGAGATCTCGACAGAAACAAAGTAGGAGATGCTTGGTGCATCTGAAAGAAATAAAGAGAGAACGAAAATTTAGTATTTCAGTATTACACAAATTCGATAATTCTTTTAAATTGATATATTCAAGGTTAGAGTTTTGAATTTAGAAGAAGTAATTAATACTATATTTATTTATTGTGTAACCTCAAGTGTTAAGGCTTAAAATTTAGGAGGACTATTATAAGCCTATTATTTTGATATAATGACTCGAGATTTTTTCCCTTTAAGGATTTTTCACATTAAATATTGTGTCTTGCTTATGGATGTTTATTTATTATTTTTGTTCTCATTATAGGGTTTGTTGATTTTCTATTTAATTGCGCAAAGACGAAAAAGTAATTCCTTAGGTTGAGATTATTTTAAGTTCACTTTTTTCAACAGTGGTATCAAGAGCTTGATTGTTTTGTGGTTTTCTTGTGCGAATTAAATGGAGGATTGGACAACAGGTTGTACAATTAAACTCAATGCTTTAAATTATGCAATTTGGAAGCCAATAATGGAGGATTTGCTTTACTGTAAGGATTTGTACGAGTCATTTGAGAACGATAGAGTTAAGCACACAAATAAGAGTGACGCACAGTGGAACAAGATGAACATGAAGGCTATAGGTCTGATCAAATCGTGAATTGATCAAAGTATGTTTCATCATGTTACCACATAAACTAAAGCCTATGATTTCTGGCAAAAATTTGAGTTCATATATGAAAATAAGATGGCACAGAATAAAGCTTTCTTGATCAGGAAGCTTGTTAATTCTAATTTCAATGATGGAAACTCTGTTGCAGAACACTTGAGTGAATTCTAGTGTTTGATAAATCAGTTAAGTACGATGAAGAGATCATTGACGATGAGATGCAGACTTTGCTGTTGTTGAGCTCTTTACCTGATAGCTGAGAGATGCTGGTTGTATCGTTGAGTAACTACGCTTCTAATGGTACACTGACTATGGATACAATCAAAGATAATTTGTTCAACGAGGAATAGAGGCAAAGAGATATGATAATGATTGGTGATGAGACACAAGTTTTTGTCACACAGAGTAAGGGCAGAAACAGAAAGAAAACTTCTCCTGAAGATGACAAATCTAGGAGAAGGTCTAGAGATAGAAAAGAGATAATTTAATTTCATTGCCAAAAGATAATTTATTTTCATTGCTAGAAGTCGGGTCACATAAAGCAAGAGTGCAGATTTTTGAAGAAGGAGTAGTCTACGGAAAAATATGAGGACAAAGACTCGATTGTGTATCTATTTGACTTTGATATAACCATTGTTTGTGATGGTAAACCCAAGTTCCATGTTAATGATTGGGTGAGTGATTATGGTACTTTATTCCATACTATCTCATATGGTGAGATCTTCGCATCTTACATTAGTGATGATTTTGGCTATGTATGGATGGAAAACAAAAGTGAATCAAAGGTTATCGACATTGGAAACATGTGTTTGGAGACTAATAGTGGTTGCATGTTGATTCTTAGAGATATCAGACATGTTCTAGATATCTGTCTTAATGTGATCTCTACTAGTAATCTGGATGAATGGTTTTAACTGTTTCTTTGGGGAAGGTCAGTGGAAGCTCACCAAAGAGTCTCTAGTGATAGCTAGAGGTAAGAAGGTAGACACTCTTTACACGATGTAGGCGCATGTGAGAGGTGTTAAAGATGATAGGGTTAAGAACAAAAAGATGTGGTACAAAGTCATGCGAGTTGGAAGAAAACCCTTGCATGGCATGAAAATCACGAGAGGAAAGCTCTTCGCTTTAAATGGGTACCGAAAATGAAGAAGAAAAATGACAACTCGCAATCAAAGTACAAAGCGATTGTGAAACAATTTGTCAAAAAAAACATATTTCAAGTTTGAGTTGGATCCTCCTATCAAGAAGAACCATGCTGATGAGACAATGTCAAACCTGAAGACAGTTAATAATTCTAAGAAGCTTGAGTCAAGTCAAGATTTCGTTGGGATTAACTCTAAGTGACAGGATCACAGTGAAAATTTTTCTCTCATGAGTTCAGAAGGGGAGATTGTTAGGTGTGAGTCCTCACCCATGATGAGGTAGAACCCAAAGAGGAAAAGGATTATTACTTGATGACATAGGTGATCACGTGGGCCATGTAAGTGGTTAATGGTAATGAATTCCTAAGTCAATACAAATTAATTGTGTTCCTCGGGTAAGACGGCAAAGGCATATCACAAATATATAAAATCCAATTAGTAATTGGATTTGGTTAACTTACATGGCAAGAGACTTGTTATTATAAAAGGCATATTAACATGTCTTTTATAAAGGATCTTGGCAGCCTAATACTTGTATAGGATTTGTGTATGTCAAAGGAGATCTCGACAGCAGCAAAGCAAGAGATGCTTGGTGTATCCGAAAGAAATAGAGAGATAACGGAGTTTTGAATTCGGTAATCTTTTTAAATTGATATATTCAAGGTTGAAGTTTTGAATTAAGAATAAGTAATTAGTACTATCTTCTTTTATAGTGTAATCTCAAGTTTTAAGAAGTAAAACTTGGAAAGATTATTGTAGGCCTATTATTTTGATATAGTAAAAATTCAGAGTTTGATTAATAATTTTTTTTTAAAGAGTTTTTCACATTAAATATTATATCTTGCTTGTGGATGTTTATTTGATTTTCTATTTAATTGCACAAAAACAAAAAGGTAATTCCTGAGGGTTGAGATTATTTTAAGTTCATTTTTTCCAATATGGGAGAAAGAAAAGCCAATCTTATTTAGAATTCTGGGTGATCTTCAAGCAAACTAAATATTCTTCATTAGGGTAACCTCTATTCTTTTTATGAATAAAGTTCTATGAAATGTATAGACCTGATTTTAATTTTATCTAGCTTATCAAACGGTCCCTCTAATACGATTTATTTGATTACGTTTTCACAACAATTTGTATGCATCGGACTCAGAAGTTCATATTTTTCTTGGAATATTAAGGGGTCAATTGATCTTAAATATTATTATGTATGTAGTACTAGCTCATAGCCATGTGGATAATCATACTAATTTATTTAACAAACTTAACATAATCTGCAGCTAATAATAGCTAGCTTCTGAAATCATTTGTTACAAACAAAATAATATATATATATATATATATATATATATATATATATCCACACACACACGCACCTTTTCGATAAGAAAATTAGTAAGACAGGTGAATTTGGAGGGCGATATTGAGAGAAAAAAATTCACTACATCTAATTTTTAACAATTAGGAAAGGACAAAAATTAATATCGTTGTGCATGGATGTTATATTTCTAACGATCAACGTGAAACAGACCTCGGATTTTATAGTTATCTTTATAGAGAAAAAATAAAAAAATAAAAATTCTTAGGCTGTTGGTGTGTTGTCACGGACAACTAAAAATATAATTTTACTTTAAAAAAAAATATTTATGTAGTAGTGTAAGTAAGAGTCGATCCCACAGAAAATAATTAATTTAATTTTATATTTTTGTAAATCAAAATTTGAGGGGGAGGGGGGGAGGGGTTAATTAAAGAAATAATTTAAATAAAATTATCTAAAATAAATAAATATGCAAGTAATTTAATGAAATAAATAAGAAGAACAAGCCTTTGTTTAAGTTAAGAATTTACATCTGATCATTGATGCAAGTATAAATCAATTAATATTTTGAATATTCACCGTAAGAATAACTACTCGCAGGTAGAATAATTTTCTTCTTCTCACATTAATTTTAGTTATGTAGATACACGCAATCTAAATGATACTTACTACAAAACAACATGTGGCACGTGTTAAAGATTTAATTTAATAGCATCTTTAAGAATTAGAGAGATCGTTAAACTAAACAATACAAGTCACACTTTTGCATTTAATTTAGATAAATATTCTTCCTAAGATATAATAATCTTTTAATCTGTAAAATAATTATTAAACTTAGTTACTTCACAAATAGTAGTAGATTAATGTGAATAATAAACTAGTAGACCTCATAATAGTTAAACTATTCAATCATAAAAATTAAGCACAAAAGAATATCCAATACTCAAAATATAAATTAAATAATTGAAATAAATTAGATTTTACAGTGTATTAATCTTGATGGCTTAAGTCACTTAAACCAAGAAAAATAATCTAGCCACACAAAGCCATAAAGAGCACCAAAGAATAATAAAGAGAATTTTTCTACCAAAAAGTTCTCTCAATTGTATCTCAAGCCCTCTATTTATAGACTACATAATTTATCCTAACCCTAATAAAAATTATAATTTTCAAACCCTAATAGGATTTAAAATACAAATAAAATAAATTACTAATAATAAATCATATTCCAAGTCTGTTATTGTGCCTTTTAATTGCTGAAGAAACCTGTTGCATTATCAATTCCAAAAGGAACATGGAAAGGTGGACCCATTCGGAATTAAAGAAGGAAACAAACAAGCCAGCTGTTGTGTCCGCTTTACATGCCAGACAGCTGAAATCAGCTGTCCGTGCACTGCGCAGGCCCTTTTCTGCCTTTCTTGGTCCACTCCATGCACTGAAACTACTACTCTACTCCATAATGCAACGGCTACGTTCCTGTTATGCACCGCTGATGGTTCCACACACAATGCGCCTAGCTTAATATGCTGCTGAATTTACAATTCTGCCATCCACATCTACTTATTCACCATCTTGCCCTCAGACTTCAATTTTCCTACAAATTAAAATTTAAAAATAAATAAAAATAATATAAAAATACTAAAAATACATAAAAATGCATAACATTAAATATTTGCTTGTCCTCAAGTAAAACAAGAATAAAAAAAACTAAAACTAATAACCAAACAACTTATTTAACTTACTTACTTGAACAACAAATCAATATGAAATTAAACATTAGCCTTAAAAATTTAAGAATAATAACTCAAACAAAATTTTAAAATCATACAAAGACCAAAATTTTAGCATAATTATTAATCTTACTTTACTCAAGACCCTTCGTGTGTGTGTGAATTCAAATGTATAAAACTAATCAAAACTCAAATAAATTTAACTTAGTAATTACCTCATAAAAAAATATACAATAAAACTTTATATATTTACTTTACACATCACTCTCTACTAATATAGAAAAATATAATCTTGAAGATCAAAAGGCTTTGAAATAATAAAAAAATACTAGGATTATTAATATTAATTTTTTAAAATATCTCTCTAATTTTTCATTTTTTGTAATGGATGCATTTTATACTCCATAACAGTTTTCTTTCTTTCTCTCTTTTTTTCCTCTCTCGATGAGTGTATTTTATGCACCAGCGAGTACGTTTTACGCTCCCTCTCGCTTTGCATGCGTCTATGAGTTAATGCGTTTTACACTTCATCTCAACCTACCACAATTTTTTCTTTCAATTTAACAGTCCTAGAAAAATTACCTATATCATTTGTCCCAAATTATATTTTGTCTTATATTTCACTTCAAGTTACGATCAAATAAGATATATAACTCAAAAATATATTTCATAAGCATTTAATCATATAAACTTTTTCTTAATTAAAACTAGTTCAAACAAATAGATATAAGTGCATAAAAATTAAGGATCTCAAACAATGTAAGTACTAACAATAAGCCAAAATTCAGACTAATCAAAAATTTATCCCTTTTTCAAAAGTTGTTAAATAAAAAATCAATTTTTTTTTTATTATTGGCTAAAAAATTAATCTAATTAATTCAATGCTCAAGTGACTCATCCTAAAAAAAATAAAACTAACTACCTTATTTTCTTAAGAAAACACAGTTACACTTAGCATGTGCAACAAACCTTAAATCTCAAGGTTACCCCAAATGGACGAGTTTTATCGCGTAGATGTTTGTAGTGAATATACACAAAAAATTCCCAAAATTTTAAAAAAAAATTAAAATGTCCTAAAAATAACAAATATCCTAAATCTTTGCCCTCACACTTAACATTTACATTGTCCTCAATGTAAAATAAAATGCAAAGAAAAAAGTACAAATAACTAAAAAATTGCAAAAAGAAAAGAAAAGAAAAAAATTATACTCCCCTTGGATTGCCTCCCAAGCAACACCTTTGTTTATTGTTATTGGGTCGACTTCATGCGTAAACACTATGTCACTCCAACTTCATTGTCCCCGACAACGGCGCCAAAATTTGTTGTGCTGTTGTAGATAATCAAAAATAAAATCTTACTTAATTTTTTTTTATTTTTTATGTAGTAGTGTAAATAAAAGTCGATCCCACAGAGAATGATTAATTTAATTTTATATTTTCGTAAAAAAAAAATTGGGGGGGGGGGGTGGTTTAATTAAAAAAATAATTAAAATAAAATTAATTAAAATAAATAAATATGCAAGTAATTTAATGAAATAAATAAGAAGAACAAGCATTCGTTTAAGTCAACATCCACCATCAAGAATTCACATATGATCATTGATGCAAGTATAAATCAATTAATATTTTGAATATTTACCGTAGGAATAACTACTCATAGGTGGAATAATTTTTCTCTTCTCTCCTTAATTTTAGTTAAGTAGATACACGCAATCTAAATGACCCTTACTATTAAACAACATCTGGCACGTACTAAAGATTTAATTTAATAGCAGTTTTAAAAATTAGAGAGATCGTTGAACTAAACAATACAAATCACGCGTTTGTATTTAATTTGGATAAATATTCTTCCTAAAATATAATAATCTTTTGATATGCAAAATAATTATTAAACTTTATTACTTCACAAATAGCAATAGATTAATGCAAATAATAAATTAGTAGGCCTCCTAGCAATTAAACGAATCAATCATAAAAATTAAGCACAAAAGAATATCTAATACTCAAAATATAAATTGAACAATTGAAATAAATTAGATCTCACAGTGTATTAATCTTGATGACTACAGTCACTTAAATCAAGAAAAATAATCTAGCCGCACATAGCTATGAAGAGTACCAAAGAATAGTAGAGGAAATTTTTCTAACAAAAGGTTCTCTTAATTGTATCACAAGTCTTCTATTTATAGGCTACACAATTTATCCTAACCCTAATAAAAATTATAATTTTTAAACCCTAGTAGGATTTAAAATATAAATAAAATAAATTATTAATAATAAATCATATTCTAAGTCTGCTATTGCGCCTTTTAATTGCTAAAGAAATCTGTTGTATTATCAATTCCTGAAGGAACATGGAACTGTGGACCCGTTCAGAATTAAAGAAGGAAACAAACAAGCCAGCTGTTGTGTCCGTTTTACATACCAGACAGCTGAAATCAACCGCCCGCACGTTGCGCGGGCTCTTTTTTTGTCTTTCTTGGTTCACGCCATGCGCTGAAACTACTGCTCTACTCCGCAATGCAACGATGATGTTCCTGTTATGCACTGCTAATGGCTCCACGCGCAATGCGCCTAGCTTAATATGCTGTTGAATTTACAATTTTGCCATCCACGTCTACTTATTCACCATCTTGCCCTCAAACTTCAATTTTTCTACAAAATAAAATTTAAAAATAGTAAAAATACATTGCATTAAATAAATTACCTTAAATACTAAAAATACTTAAAAATTCACAAACAATTAAGCATAAATTACCTAATAAATAGATATAAAAAGCTACTTATCAGCCGTCTAGTGTATATGCATTCAAAAGAATATGTTTTTTTGGCAAAAACAAATCTTATCATATTATAAATTAAAAACCCACAATTCAAAAGATTTAAAGAATGAGTCAATTACATTGTACTCAAATTGATATGTATATCTCTGTGTTATATTGTTACTTTATGACAAACAAAATTGCTATTTCATTTATTTTTAGAAGAATATCTAAAAATCCGTCTACTTTTGGTTTATAATTAATTGACTCCGTCTTCTCCCATGTATATATGAGATTGTGTTGCAGCATACAAGTATTTCCCTTTCTTTTTCTTGTTAAAAGAAGCCACATCAGGTGAGGGTTTGGCATGGACCCTAGTCGCCCTACAAAGTTTTTATTAATTAATAATGAAAAGACAGAAAAAAATTGGCATGTAAACTTATAACTCCTTACAAAATAATTACTTGGTGACGAAGAGTATCCTCTAAGAAACCTCAAGAAGCATGCATTTGCTTTGTCCAGCCATAGATCGAAGTGAACTAGAACTTCCCTGTTCTTCAAGAAATTAGCATATCTCATATGAGTTTGGACAATTAATAATATTTCGCAGGCTTGTTATGTTAATTAATTATATATGAAAAATTCCTTCCATGTCAAGCTAGCTTTGGCATTCAAAATTAGTATGAGAATGAGACGGATGCATTAGCATAAAAAGTCATAGGAATTTAGTTAATATTTTTTAAGGTGATTTAAAATATTTTTTAGGTCAAAATTAGAGTCCCAATTTAACTTTTTGAAGGTGATTTTTAAAATATTTTTAAAGTCAAAATTGATATAAATTTATTTGATTTTAGTCGATACAATCATGAATATTATAATACTATTAGTTACATGATTTTTTTTTACTTAGAACAGATGGAGTAATATTTTGAGTATTAATTTTGAGTATTATTACTCCCATCGTAATAAAATTAGATAGCCAGTTTTATTTTTA